>JAWWEW010000088.1:45952657-45969227 GCA_035583185.1 Anabacerthia variegaticeps | reverse complement strand
TGCTGGTTTCATGTCAGTGCAAAACTAGAACCAGATTCCAGGGTGAGATTAGGACCCATTTTAGGAAAGTTATGTAAATGGGTGCTTATGATGCAGCACACCAAAAGCAATGACATAGGTGGGCAGTGACAATGGTATAAGTAGATTGCCACAATCACAAAGAGCACTCACTTGATTTTTATCTTTAGAGTTACATCCTAGTAGATTATGGACTGTTTTCCAGGAAAGGAGTGCAACTGAATTGCCCAGCATAATGTCCTGGGAGCTTCAGTTGCTGTTTCTGGGAGGCTTTGCTCTTCAGAAGCATGTTCTTTTGCATCTCTCACATGCGAGATGCTGTGGCGAAGCAGCAGACCATGCTGTTGTGCAGTGGGTTGGTGGTAGTCCATTGCATGTGGCAAGGCATGTTGCTAATTACATGTTCTGGCAGTGACAGCTCCAGGGCTTGCAATTTTTACTTGGGTAGCTCAGGTTACAGGCAGTGCCTGAGAGGTTCAAACCAGAGCTCCATGTATTTCATTAGTTAGGATATAAAGCTAACCAAGCCCCCTCACTTTAGGACTTGATAATTGTAGCCTGCAACTCAGTATTGGTCAGAAACTGAAAAAAGCGGAAATCTGTCAATGCAGGGTATTCTTGGCGAAGTAAGTGGAGCCATTTCACTGACTTGAGATTGTTTGGTTTTGGGCTGCAGTGGTGCTTTTGTGTCTGAATTGAACTGGTAAGGCTATACCCTCTGAGTCTGGGTATGCCTTGTCACTTGTTTAAGGACAGGAGAGGGCAGACCTCTTCTGTAGAGCATCAGGAGAGGGCAGGCTGCTTCTGCCAAGGCGGTGTTGTGAAACCACTCAACAATGAAAGATTAAATGACCACGAAAACCTCCTTTCATAAGGGAACAAATGGGTCATCCCCTTTGCTGTCAGAGAGTTTCTCTGGCAATTCTGGCACAGGGACCAACTCTGAAAGGACCTTTTAACTTCTGATACTGAGGAGCTCATACTAACGCTGGGATGATTACAATGTCTATAGCATTTAGGACTATTCCATGTCCCCCTTTTTTTTTTTTTGCCATAAGGACAGCTGTATGGGATAAAGAGCTGTTTCCCTTCTGCTGTGTGAGCCCACACCATGAGAACTTTTTTCTCTCAGTGTGTAGATAGGCTTCACCACAGTCACTTTCACATACATGGAGGTACACCTTTTCAGTTCATGGCATCCTCTCTAGCTGATGAATTTGTTCCCCAGCCCAGGGGGAGAATTAGTCAAGGCAAGCTGTAGGATTTTGTTTGTGGCAATGAGGTGAGGTGCTAGTGCTTTTTTAACTTTTTCATTTTGGTTGATTGGGTTAACCTTGTATATCATAGCAGGGAATTTCAGATAGAAGATTGTTTTTGAAGCTTCTGCAATACCTACCTTGCTGATACTTGAAGACATCACAACACAAATGAAGGGCAGCAACATTTGCCTTGTGAAAATAATGTTCTTGCAGACTGCTAGTCCCACACATCACCTAGCACACAATTATCAAAGATCTACTTGAGGATATGCTAAATCATGTTAAACCTTGGAATGAAGATGTGATGTCCTCATGGTTCTGTCGTCATGTACTGTCATTGGTGTAAGAAGTCTTGGCCTAGAGAGTATGTCTCACTTGTGAGGTTACCTGTTTCTTGTGGGACCTTTGACATCCCTTAAAGAAATAAAAACAATAGAGTGGTGTCCATTAATTTTTTTCTTGCAGCCCTGCAGAATCTCTCACTAACTTCTGCTTAAGTGCCACTCAGATTAGTGAGATACTGAAGAGGTAAGCAAAAAAGAGATGGTTGTTGTCAGAAAATACCATTTTCCTTCCACTAGCAGGCTCAAAGCTCTGTATGTCCATTATCTCCTCATGGGATGTATCACATGATTCCATTCACCTTCATGTGAGTTTGTTCTACCTCACCATAGATTTTAATTTGTTCAGGCCAAACGTTTTGGGATCCCTCAGTGCTGTTTTAGTGAGATGTCCGTGCAGGGAGAATAAAGGTGATTTCTGCCTGCAGAAGTGACATCTCCCCGGCTTCAAAATGGCCTAAAACCAGGACCCACCTCTCCTGTGCAGTAGGGCAGAATGTAGTTCGAAGTCAGTGTTACAAGCTGTTTCTCAGACATTGGTCTGCAAGTAGGATTGTTACTGCTAGAATAGTTAAGAATCATAGGGTTTGCATATTCTTACGACAGCATAACATTGCCCAAATAATCATAAAAATTTTTAGCGAGAGCTAGGCTAGAAAGTGTTTGATGGCTGTGGGTGTAGTGGTGCTGAAGCTGTAAAACACTCTGTGGCTCTGAAGATGGTTTGTTGTAAGGGGAAAGAGCTCTCAGCTGCTGCATGTGGTTCAACATCGATTGTGTGCATGACGGTTACCAGCCAGGGAAGATCACAGAAATGGAGAAGGATGAATAATGAATGAAATTTTCTGTCATGCACAATAAGGATTTACAGAAGAGTTCCATTCAAAACATGATCCTCAAAGAGGAATCAAACCTTGCTTCACCTTCAGGAGGTTTTGCTGGAAAACCTATGCATGCTGATTCCCTCCAGAAGAAACACGTAGCTGTCACCTACACAGGGATTTTTCCTGGACTGCCTGTACTGACTGGGCTTATTTTTTTATGTGCACAGGCTTTCTCAACCAGTCTTCAGTAAGAGTGAGTCTTCTTACCTGACTGGTATAACTGTTTTGATCAAGGTTTTTGATTTTTGTTTCTTTACCAAAAATCATAACTGGGCATGAGCTCGCAGGAGGGTTTTTTTGTTGGTAGAAGTCACTGATGTGCTCCCTGGAAGGTATCCTGGTTTAAGCTGTGTAGACAAGATGCCTGGTTTTTCCAAACTCACTTGGTGGAGGCTCACTCATCCTACACAGGGAGAATCGCATACTTAAGATAACTTCTGGATGCAGGCAAGGCCTTGAGCAGCGCAGCTGTCTGCTGTTTCAGAATTCAGGGAGCAAGGGAGAATAGCCAGGGAGGAAACATGTGAGTGTGTGTGGGATGAGATGAGGATTAATGCATCATTGAGCCTTGGCAAATAAACTGAATCACTGAATCTTTAATATAGATTAATGTCAGATTTCATTAGTCTTTGTTCTTTGCAGAGGCTCATATGCTTGAGTGGATTCACAGAGGTGCAAATATTTTATATATTTCTGTGTGGGTTTTGTTAATTTATATACACATATACTAGAAGATGTATTCATCATGATTTGATAAGCATAATGAAGATGATTGTTTTGGTCAAGACCTCTTTGATCATTTATATTCTGCTGCTTTTGCCAGCTCTAAGGCAGATAATCAGACATGTCTGGTGTTGCACCTGAGGAAAAGACAAGCTTAGGTCGGGGAGGAAATGTAGCAGATTTCGGGGTTACTGTGCGTCTCCTTTGACTCCAGTTCTGTGTGAGCATCTGTATTCACCCTTGGAAGTCTCACAATTGTTCATTACAACAGTCAGAGAATGTTGGTGTACTTGCAAGTTGGTGCTTCTGAAACTGGTTTCGCTGTAACTGCTTAGGGACAGCAGCTGGAAAATGACTGCAGTCTTTTCTGCCACAACAAAAGTAAAACTTGGATGGACACTTCCAAATCTAATCAGATTTGATTTTCTGAGCTGGCAGTGAAACTGCTGGTGCATGACCCACAGCATAAGGATCATCTGGACTTGTTGTGAGTCGGCATCATCTCCAAAAAGTGTTAAAACTTCTGCTTCTTAGGGCCAGACCATTAAAAATCAGCAAGATGAAGAATGTGATCTCACACCTGGGGACCAGCATTGCTGTTTCTTTGTTACTCTGATAACTTCAGGGATCCTGCTTCAGAAAAAGGTTAAGGCTGATATGGAGGTTTTGGACAAATTTTAGAATTTCATGTTATTTCTTTTTTTTTTTCCCCTTTTCTCCCCTTTTTTTTTGAATTTATTTTTAATGCAGCTTGGCAAACCAGTATTCTCACTTCCAAAACCTCAACTCTTTTGTGCTTTCCTTATACTGGTTCACAGCAAAAACCTAAGATAAATATTGGTGAGAGTCAGACTGAGAAATTTTAACTCGTATTCTAATGCAGGAATTACATTTAATATTTCAAAGTGAAACATTTAGCATTGCTGAGGTAGGAACTGTTTTGTAAGGATTTCTTAGAAGTGCCAAACTTAAAAAAACTGTCCTTTACTAAATCCAGAAAAGTCTTGCCATGATAGGATAGCTAGCAGCTTGAAAAACAGCCACTATGTAGTAAAAAATGATGGCTCCTTTCAACTTCTGCAGCTGCCATTTAGTTTCTGGCCCAGTTTTTCCTCCAAAAAGCCTGTCCCTCTTACAGAAATGTGCATTCTAACTCTCCAAAAGTCGGTGTAAAATGTGTGCATATGTGTGTAAATATATACACATTGTGCAAGTCACCCAAGACAGTCCAAGTTTTATGTGTAAGCAGTGTATTATATACTGTATTCATAACATACCCTTCACACTACAGATTTATGCTAAAAGTATCCTAATGTTTCTGACAGCTCATGTGTGACATGAATGCAATCCGTATTTCTTGGAGGAGCTAATCTAAGCGGTTTATTTTCCGATACTGCTGATAGGGCTATATCTCTAGGTGTCACTGCAGTTGAGATTCTGATGGTAACATATTGTTTATGGGTCACTGCCTTTGTCTAAAAGAATAGGCTGGAACAGAATAGCAAAGGTTAATTAAGTTTGTCTATCAAGGAGGGACAGATATAGATGTCTCTTGTATTTTCTGTGCTAGAATCAAAGTAAGTCCAGGCAGGGAATCATAGACTCATTTTTTCCTGGTGCTGGAAAATATGCTTAGCTGGTTTTAGGAATGAAACAAAGCCACCTTGGGCAGCATGAATGAAACAGTACTTGTGAGGGGTTAGCACATAGGCAGTAGCATTGCAGGGAGGGAGACTAGCAGCAACCCTGGTTTACAGCTGCAGAAACTGAGTCAGGAAAGTGTTAAATAACTTGCCACAGTCGCACAGCCCACAGGTGACACAGTGGAGCTTCCTGATGTCTGGATTTCCATTCCATTGCCCAGCAGATGCCCTCTTGCCCATGCCAAAATCTGACCTGTGAATTCTGTTGTTTGCAAGTAACAACACTTAAATGCAATTTTATGCCCCCTAAATTTGGCTTTTAGATCAAGGCAGAAGGAGAACACAATGTTAAAACTTCTAATAGAGTTTTTCTGGTCTTTCCATAATTACTGTTACTTGTTTAAGGAAGCTGCTGGTGAGTTTGGGTGAGACAGAAGGATGGAAATCCAGTGTAAAGTGATTTGGCCAGGAACATGTAGCACACCAGTGACACAGCCAAAGGACTACACTTCGGTCTCCTCCACTGCTTTGAAATTTTTGCAGCCCATGTCACCCAGGAGTAGCATCAATGACCTTCTCCTGCTTGTCCTTCTTACAGAGAAACCCCATAGTCAGGATCAACTGCAAAATGTGAAGATGCTGCTAAAATAACACTGGCTTGCTCTTAAGGAGATTGTGTCTGGCAGCTTCTGCAAATAAAAGAATTACCCAGGTGATGTTTTACCTAAATAATTCATCTGGGAAGGCCAGGTCCATTTGCTAATCTCTCAGGCTAGATGGTGAATGAAGTTACCGCTTGTGCCTGCTTCAATGCTTTCCTGTCCTATGCCACCACCTCTCCTTGGCTCCTTCTCCATGAAGATGTGTACAGGTTATGCAGATGCTGCCAGGACTTGGAAAGAGGAGATAGACTCTCCATGCTCTTCCAGCAGCTGTCGAAAAAGCTTTTTTTGCAGGCATGATCTGATGCAAGAGCATTTTTCTTAAGTTTCCCTGATTTTTGCTGTGTATTCTGTCACTGTTGGACATAGCTGTAGGGCTGCACAGAGTGCTCTGCTTGGTGATGAACAAGTCTTGTTTCCAGCTTTTCTGTCTGCAGGTAACTGTAGCTCCCTCTCAATTCCTCATACTGGCTTTACAAGGCACAGGGAAAGAATTTCCTCTGCATACATAATCTTTTAATCAGGCCATATTTATTCGTTCATGAATTGTAAGCATCCCACTGTTGCTTGCAGTACATCTTTTAAAACACTACCAAGTGTGCACTGTGTAGTACAATTTAGGGGAACCTGGAAGTGTTGAACAGGCCAAATGTGCTGCTCCAGTGATGTATGTCTCCCACCGAAGTCAGGGAGGTACTTGGTGCATTCTGCAGCTGGGGCATGGCACAAGCATTGTGTGGCTGAAAGGGGAGCAGCTTTGGAGCTCAGTTTACTCCTGCAAAGAGCAATGCATCCCCAGTACTTGCTTACCTAAAATATACCTTTTTCTTAGGGCACATAGCCTATGGTGATACAGATGACAGTGATTTGTGAGACTGTCCCAACCTATGCCTGTCTTGGCCTTGCTATGGGGCTGGAAGGGGCAGGGAAGGCAGAAGGAGACACCAGAAGGCCAGTCATTCTGCTCCTGTATCCCTGCATGACCCCAGCATTACTCCTGGACAGGACCCAGGGCAGGATCCCAGACCTGGTACCTCACTGCAGCGTTTGGAAGGCTGAACTGCTCTGGGCTGGAGATAATCTGAATATTCCGGGGCCTCTCCAGGGCTGTTTTTATCTCCCTTTCTGGCACCCCAAAATGTGCAAGGACTCTGCAGAGCTGCAGGAGTTAATATAGAGCAAATGTCCCTTCTCATGAGCTATTGGTGTCCTAAGCCCCCTTTGTAGTGTAACGCTTAGGTCAAGAATTTTTACAACTGGTTGTTTTTTTATTGTTACTGTAAAATAAGATTGCTAAGCACTATAAAAAGGAAACCTTATGGTTCCGATTTACTGTGGTGTGTATTCTAAACAGTTTAATAAAACAAAACCGAAAGCTTTTAGATTTTCTTCAGCAGTTAATACACAGCATATTCTTTGCACAGCCAAGCCCCATGCTGTCGGTCGAACTGTGGTTTGTAGACTTGGTGTGGGTAATAAGATTATAAAACATGTCTCTTGCTAGCCAGCTACCACACACTAATAATAATAGTAGTAATAATTCATTGCATCTAGAGGCTTTAGGTGAGTTGTTTCTTAAAGAAATAGACAAAAACCTGAAAAAAAAAAGCTTTGAAAGGAAGCGGGTTATTGCATGCACTCTGCAGGGAAGGGAAACACGTGCATGGTCGGTTCGGTACCAGGGAACGATCCCTCCATTTTCTTACAGCTGAAATAACCTCATCTTCTGCAGGCAGCCTTTTCTCAGTTGTACGTGTGCACACATGCCCTTGAACAAGGGAGAGGTGGAGACATGAGGTCTGTGGGTGCAGCCCACAGCCCTACCCACTAAGGGAAGGGAGACTCTGTGTGCAACACAGCAGGCAGAGAGGAGTTTGCTAACTTTTTTTCCCCAGTACTTCCAGAGCTGTTGAGCTTTGCAGATGTCAGATTCAAAATGCCCTTTGGACTGTGCTTTTGGGCAGTTTGTTTTGCTAAGCTATACTTTCAGGGCAGAGGCAGCCTGCGTTTTGTTGAGGAGATCTGTTACCAAAGTGAAGAGTACCCTCTGTCAGTAAAGCAGAGAGGACGTCCGTGGTTCTTTTGAATTCAGGCTTCCTCAGCATGACACATTAAATTTTTTAAGAGCTATTTACTGTTTATTATGGGTGCAACTTCAGTGCCTGTTGAGCTTTTTCTGCATGCAGATGTAGAAAAATTAAAATTTTAAGTTTTGCTTTAATTTGTAATAGAAAAACTCTTAACTTTCACAGACTAGAAGCAAGTCTTGCTGATTCCTCGGTACATGTGGAAGTACATGTGACTGTGCTGCTGTCAGAAGACGGGCAGAGGTGCACATTGCTTCATGTGAACAGCCACCATTCTCCCTCGGTCTCTCTCGGCACTTAATCTCACTGCAAATCTGCCTCCACATGGAAGGCTTCCTGTTGCCCTCTGCCTCAGAGAGCACCAGCAGCATTTTATGTGACTTGGACCATGTTATTTCCAGCTAGGTGTATGAAGATGAATATGGAATTACAAAGAGGATCCCTGACAAACAGGGGTGACTGCATTCTGGTTTTGGAAGGTGCTGATGACTCCTGCTGCCAGAACCAGGCCCTGGAGGTCTGCTGGCATGGAGTGGCCATCTGGGACGGCAGGTTCACACCCTGCCTCTGCTGCTCCGTGGTCTGAGCTTTGCAGCCTGGGAAGGGCTGAGGAGCAGGGCTCCAGGTGCAGCTGGCTGGGACCCAAGGGAGCCACAGTGAGCAGGCAGAGCTCCTCTAACCAACGTGAGATGTGGCTGAAAAGGCTTGACAAGTATGTCTGCTTGCAAAGACACTGTATAATGGTATAGCTGGCCATGTATTACTATTGTCACTGCTACCATTATACCTAGTACAAAACTGTGGTATTTTGTCTCTGTCAAGAAGCTTTCCATCTTGTAATTATTCACTGCACAGCATACTTACGGAGACCAGCTAGTTACTTTTCCAAAGTGTTATGCTTGTGTAGTGTTTGGTTGCATTTTTTGGAATCCTGAGGCCAAGTTGCATTGTAGGGCTTTGCAACAAATAACATTATTTCTTTCATAAAACACAAATTTAAAAAAGCATTACCGTTCTCTGAGGAGATCAGTTTGGATGATTTCAGGGCATTGGAGTAGGATAAACTTTGATTTCTGAGTGTTGCCAATTTCCTGCTGTCTGTGGGAGGGAGAAGGGCTTGTCTGGTGGACACTGTGCTGACATGGCAGACCTACTGGTTGGTGCCCTGCTGTGGTTCCACTGCCAGCTTCCCATGTAGTATATCCACAACTTGCTTTCTCTGCGTAACTCAGGAAAGTATTTTTCCCATCTCCCAGTGTTTGCAACAAAAACCGCGTGTTTGTGTGCCTGTGTCATTGCTCAGATGCTATGGAGCATGGTCTGTGTGAGACGGTAGGACAGGACAGTCACTCTTCCTTAGCCACTGTGTGGGTCTCTTGCAGAACAGTTACCACCAGTCTGAGATAGGTTAGTCTCTGGGGATGTGTAGGAGCTGGGTGGATGCTTCACCTCTGATACTGGCCAGGTATATACAGTTGAAGGGATGTGGAACACTTGTTGTCTGTGCCATTAGCAGGGGACCTGACGGGAAGCTGCTTGTGGTGAAGGGTACATGCTTGTATGCCAGATGCAGCTTTATCTGTGGTAAGAGGAAACTGCCATAGGTATGCTGGTGCTAGGTCACATCCCATACCATGCCAGCTTGCCTGTAGCTGATTGGTGTGGGCACACTGTGAACACACCAAAGCAAAAACCCAATGCCAGTATGTCAGGATTTTACTTAACCATCCACCCCCTGTAACCTTCTTCAAAGCCATGTGCTGTGGGGCAGTGAGGTGCCCCTGTGGTGCTGGGGCTTGGCTTTCACAGGCTGCTGTTGCATTTCTCTTTCCTGACAGATGAAAGGCATAGAGAGACACCACGCCGTGAGCTCCCAGTACCGCATGTGTTCCTACTACCCACCTGCTTCCTACTTGGGGCAGGGGGTTGGCGCTCCCATGTGCCTTCCCCAAATCCTGACCTCTGAGGACATCCCCTCCTCCTTGGAGTCAAAAGCAAGAGGTAAGTGCACCAACTGGGACACCTGTAAGACCTCAGGTTTGAGCTACAAGTTCATCGAAGGGGTTTTGCTTTAAAAATATACAAGGCTCCAAAAGTCTGCTTGCTGGATCTATTAAAAGGGCCTTCAGTTCTTTTAAAACCTTGAGAGAGCACACGGGAGAAGGCACTGCACATGTTTCTCAGGAGGTAAAATAACACAGTTTTACTGGCAGACTTCAGAAAATAAGGAACTTGGCAAAAGTTTAGAGGGCAACATTCAACCAAAATAAAGCATTCCACAAAGCATTGACCTAGCACATGCTAACCCATTTAACTTAGCAAAATGCAACGCATCCAGCTTTAAGTTACCCAGATATCAAGAAAGAGAATAAAGAGCAGAGGAAAACATAAAGAAGGACAGAGAAAAATACAGAATTATAGCTACCACCCTAAATCTAGTGTTGGTCCAGCTACCGGGAGCTGGGAGATAACAGGGCCATGACCACGGATGGCCACATGGTGCTGGTTTTATCTGTTCTGGCCCCCTCTGGCCTTTCCCCCACCCCAGGCAGGACAGCCAGCCATTCTAGGGCTGGGCTGAGGGCTCTGGAGTGTGGTGTGGGGCAGTGCCCTGGTGTGCCCTGGTGTGCCAGTGACTGGTATTTGCTGTGAGGCTGTCCAAGGAGGCTCCAAAGGGCTGGGGTATGGAACCACTTCACCTTCATGAAATTCAGCCTGTCCCTTCACACACACACACACACGAGTTGGTCTGAGCCAATAATGTAATAATCCAGTGTCTCACACTGCCTGGGATCACCTTGCTTTGGACAGGCACCCAGGAGGTGTGGGTTGCTGCTGGCTGGGAGGGAAGGTAAGCATCAGAAAGTGGGCGTTCTAAAGATAGTGGCTATTTTCTAGAAGGCTTGTAATGTGGTGACCAAATAAAGCTGTTCATGTCCGTAGTGCAAGCTTGTATGTCAGAAGTCTCGTGGTTCAGCAGTCCGGTTAGTTGTGCATCTGCACCTGTGTATGTTTGAGTTGTACACAGGGTCACTTGAGGTTCAGTCTTCCGTGCTTACCACCTAGTTTTCTGACAGGAGCAAATAATTATCTTCACCCCAGCGACAGAATTACCTTTCCTCTCTTCTCAGAAATGCTGTCTGTGATTTTTAACACAGACCTCCCACTGAGCCTTTGCTGCCCTTTTCTTTCTGAACCACATATAAGAACTATGCCTGTATCCCAACCAGATAGTAAAGCCCTTTGTGGACTTGCTTCCTTTTTTTTTTTTTTCAAATTCGGTTACACTGTGTTAGTTAATTTAAAACTACTGCATATAAATCATCCTTTCCATATTGTGTTTCAGGCTCTTCTAAGGATTACTGTAATATGCAGTAATTTCCAGAGAAGTGCTCGTGAATTTACCTGTGTTTTTGACAATGTTTCTCTTGCTCCCTTGTTCTCTTACTCCAGTTGCAGGCAGAGTGCATATACATGTGTTAACATGGCTCTGCTTCAAATTCCAGTACAGTCAGCTGTTGGGATTTCCCTGTCACCCCAGAAGCAGAGATGGATTCTGCTCCTTCATATTTTGTTGGCATCAGGGTACATGGTGTGCCAGTGTCAACAAGAGCCATATTCTTGTGGGTCTGATGTGCCAGGCCATTGGCTCCACACAGTCCAGTAGATCCAACTGTCCTTTCCTGCACCTGGATGGAGGCAGGGCCCCTCTAGTTCTGGTTATAATAATCGTTGCTCACTTCTTGTAAATATGAACTGGAGGTCCTTTCAAGAGGGTTGGAAGTAACATTATGTCTTCTGTCTGAGGACTTGCCCACTGGAAACTGGAGCAGCATTTATCCTTGAAGAGTTTCCTATGGTGGTTCTTTCTCTCAACTCACGTGCCCGTCCTGCTAGGACAGAGGTGGGTTTTCCATCCCATTTCCTCATGTCCTTTCCTTGGTCATGCAGGTAAAACCACAGGTTGCCTCATGCTGTGTACCCTCTCTCTCGAGCAGGGAGGCACTTGCTTCCCATAGCAGAGACTCTGGTCCATACTGGTGCGGCTTGGGATATTTCCTCTTTAGTTTTCTTGACTCTTTCAAGTCTGCCCACAGTCTTGGGAAGTCTTTCCACAGCTGAGGCACAGGTTGGTAGGGAGGAAATAAGATCTCCATATTGCCAGAGTCAGGAGCACTATTTGTTCTCTTTTCATTGATGTCATTGCCAGTGATGTCAGTGAGTTCACATGCAATTATAGCTTGCTCTGTACAAACTTCCACCACATGGATTATGTACCCTGGACCTCATCTGTATCTACAGGAGACAGCTCGTTACTCAAATTCCTGTAGATTACCTGCAGCACAGCTGATTGTCTCATGTACTGGCGACCTTTATCCATGGTGTTACACTTGCCAGGTTTTCGTGGGTTGCCTTGATTTTTTTCACAGAGTGAAATTTTTCACAAAGTGAGATTTTTTTTCACATAGTGCTGGCAACAGCATCCATCTTCATTTGCTTCTCTGATGTCTTCTACATTTAAACAAGTCTTCCCCTCTTTATATCTGATGGGAGGATGTATGTAGTGTAGGTTCCATAATTGTTTTCAGTCGTAGTCATGGCTAAAATCCTGGTGTCTGTTTTGTTAGTATTGTGAAAAATCTGGTGGTTGTGTCATGACAGGACCTTAAGGGTTCAAATGAGGTTTTGGAAGGTGAAATGTGTGTTAAGTCATACCTGTAGCTTGTGTAAGTCAGCACTGAGCCCTTGCCTTCAGTAACTCCAGAATTATTTATGCTGAGGAGGTGGCTTGTTTTTTCATAGTGGCTGTTTTCTGAAAGTTCTCCAGCTAACTGTGACATGTCAGATAGATGAAGAAACAACACATGGTGTGATGAAACCTTTTACTTTTCCTCCTTCTCCAGTAGTTTTAAATGGCTTAGAGAAATCAGTGATCCTTGGTTCATTTTCCTTCTCTTTTCTTCAACTTTATTTTATTCCCTCTTCTCTAACCACCATTGAACAGTGACGTGTGCCTTTCTGCCCACTGGTCGGAGAAGCAGTTGGTTTTATGCTCAGCTGCAGTTGACACTTTTTCTCGCATCCATCACTACTAACTCACTAAGAAGTCTTACCAGTTGAGTGTTCTTACAAATAGACAAAAGACCTTATACCCTCTGTTCCCAAATGCACTTCAGTAATTTTTCATCACTCTAGAAAAAAGTTGTACGCAATGTGCCACTGATTTTTAAACTGCATAAATACTGTATTTTCAATAATCCCTGACTGCTTCTCCAGACACTATTCCACACACAGATATTGTTCTCTAAGTTACACCATCAATCAGAAACTGACAAGCAGTGAGATGTAATTTACTGAGATCAAACAACATTTTCTAGACTCTGAAGAAGTGTTTTTCCATAGCAGGGAGCTAGTGGGTGAAAAAGGCACCAATATTTTGGAAGAAACTTGAACCTGTGAGCAGGATCTTAGCCATTTAGCATGCTTTTTAGAAGCATCTTCTTTTTCCTTGTGCATGTTCTTGGAGGAGATGACTGTTTTTACTTTTTCCATCTACAGACTAAATAATACGTTTAGGCTGTTAGTCTTTGATTTATGCTTCCATGACATTTTTCTTCTGGTGCTTTTCACAGTCCTCAGAGGGTTTGAGGTTTTTGCCTCTTTATTATAGTTATCTGTGTGAGTGGTGAGTCAGCCAGCAGGCTGTGTGAGCAGTGGATCCTGTGTATTAAAAGACGGTGGGCCATTCCCCCAAAGTACTGATAGCTTATGCTGCAAGTGCCGTCTCGTACAAAAGACTTATTCTTAAGTTTCTCCATTGATTCTTGGGCTGAGCTTTCTGTTCAATACCTGACTCTTGTTATGAAGCCTGGTGACAATGTTTCTGCAGGGTTAGAGGAAAACTCTAGTGCATGTTTTAAATAAATAAATTGTATTGTACTTGTTCCTTTTGTATGTTCGAAGTGGTAGCCATGCTCAGATACTTCCTTTCCTCCTGAAAATACATGTTGATGGATTTTAGATCCAGAAGGATCTAAGTTTTAGCATCATCAGTTTAGCATACTGATATATAGTGTAGACTGTAAAACTTCACCTAGACTCCTGCAGAAAGCATATAACTGCTTTTTTTGCGATCTTTATGAAGACTTAGATGTTGTTAACCCAGAAATCTTGAAGGAGGTAACTGCTCATAGAAGAGCTGTAGGTCAAAATAAATAACTGATTTTGCAGTCAACATTGTCAAAACACTGGAAATGCATATCTTTAACCAAAATGGCTGTTAAAGTCCCAGGCAGAAATCTGCAATGGTTTTACAACATATACAGTCTATTACCCACACTTCAGTTGCAACTGAAATGCAAAAAAGCAAACTGGCTTTGCCAGTCTATATCTTAGTGTTTCAGTCAAACTAATTCTTTAATTTTGGTCTGCCACCTTAGACCACTTATAATGAAAGGGAGGAGAGATGAACTAGCAGACCTCTCATTTACACTGTCTTTGTTTTTATTAATGATGCAAAGATCTCAGGAAGTTTCTGTCTTTTGTACCAGATGTCATAGCATGTTACAGTGTCTTGCATATAGTAACGGGCTGACATTTTCTGAATGGCAAAATGCCATCAGTCCACCTCCTTGCAGTTTGAAGTGTTTCCAAGTAAAATGGTTTTGCTTCCAACTAAGCGCAGCTGCTGCCCTTTCAGCAGAATCTGGAAAAATGGGGACAAAAAGTTGATAAACAAGTGCAAATACCAAAAGGATGTTTTCAGAGGGCTTTCTTAGGTCACCAAGTTGTAAGTTTTAGATAGTAATTGCTAGGCTGGAGGGACATTTTGTACCCATTACTGCAAAATATTTCCTTCTCCTTTTTTCTGCAAGAGCAACGGGAAGAAAATGTGTATGAGAAGTTGTAGTCAAATCTTGTGCATGCAAAGCATACTGTAAAACATGTATTTCTTTTGGAAGACAAGTTGAGAAGTGGGAAAATGAAAAGCAGATCACAACAGGGTATTTCAGCTCCAAAAGCCAAGTACCTTATTCCCACTGATTTCTGTGGGACAGTTGCTTGCATTTTTTTGTTTTGTTTTGTTTTGTTTTGTTGGGTTTTTTGTTTTGTTGTTTTTTTTTTTGTTTGGTTGGTTTTTTTTCTTTTGGTTTTTGTTTTTTTTTTTTACTGGAGCTTTTTAGGATTGGCTTACTGCCCGGAATTGGATAGCACCTTCCAGTGATTTTCTGTCAGCCTCTCCAGCACTTGTATGTGCAAAATAACCTGCGCAAGACCTTGGTTTGAGTGAGCAAGAAAGCACATGTTTGGATTAGGAGTGGGTGCCTGACTCTGGGTCCTGTTTCCACTGCATAAAAGTTCAGCATTTGCTTATCCATATGACAGTTTTTTCTACGTTTGGGAGTGGCAGAAAAATTAAACATTCAAATAGAGGGTGCAAAAGATAACATCACTGTATCTGCAGACACTTAAGATTTTAGAGTAGTTATGTTTTCTTCGAGATGGCATGGAATAAAACCTTTTCTATGTTATCATTATATGAAATGTTGAAATAATTGCTCTGTATGTCTGTGGCTACAAGGAAGGAGTTGTCTTGCATTTAAAATTTTGCTCTAAGTGCTGGATGGATTTGAATTTTTATTTTCCTGTTTAAATTTCATGATAGTTGGAAAGACAAGTAATGAAGTCCTGGAGCAGTGCTGTGTTTGCAGCTTGAACATTATGCAGGAGTCTGAAACTCCTGCCAAACACAAGTAAGAAAACCTGGTATTTTGATACAGAAAACCTCAGCAGTTTTGTGTAAATCAACAAACACCAGTTATGAAGAACATTTCTGGTAACAGGTTTTTTTTGGTTAGCATTACAGCTTCCAACACTACATCACTTTTTCACAGTCCTTTCTAGAATTCAAATAACAGGTATCTCCAGTTTTGCAGTTGTGGAAATGAAAGTGACACACAGGCTTTTCCTGGATCTACATTTAAGCTCACCCTTACATCTCTGCTTGGTGGCTGTATAGACAACAGTACTGAGCCATTGGATAAATCCAGCCAAACAGGAGCAGCTCTGTAAAGAGCCTCTTCCAGTGGTTTCACAAGAAAGGACATGCTGGAAACAGTCTTCCTGTGTAAGACAAAAAGTTTCACTTCGACAAAAGCATTGCTGGAATGCAAAGAATGCCATGTGCCCCAGAAACATGCACAAGAGGTTGGATGTTTCTTTCTGGGTTTCTGTGCACCAAAGCCATGCCCCTTTCTTGAGGTTTCCTGCATACAGCGTTTTTGCCTATATATTTGCCTTGAAATGCCGTGCCAGACAAGAGTAACACTTCAGAGCCAGGTGGCACCTGGCTGTAGGATCAGAGAGGTCAAGGAGCCTGGGTCTCTCTTGTCCTTGGACTTGAACTGCTTTCTGCAAGTATTGAACTTACATAACCAGCAGGCTGGTTTGATATGGGTAAGAAATTATTCCAAAGAACAGCAAAAAGCCTTGCCTCTGTCTGCTCTTTATTTGCAGATGTCGGGGAAGATGCACTGACAGAGCTATACTAATAAAGCACTTCAGAAATGGAGAACAACTGTAGAAAATAACCTGAATTCTCCTCTCTCAGCATTGTAGCCACAGTCTCTGTAAGCTTAAGACTAGATGTTTCAGTCCCAGCAGTCCAGGTGTCATCAAGTATGAGAGATAACACTCCTACTCCTTTTTTATGCATCTCTTTGTGGAGCATCGCCAGCATTATATCTTGAATTTGGAGGAGTTTCAGCAGGAGTGTGTGTGTGTAGGATAAAATTTTGCACCTAGAAGTTCAGCAGTATTTAGGTTGTGTGTTCTGTATGTGTATCTGTCTGTGCATCTTTTGCTTAAAAGTTCATCTCTTTACAAGTACGCTATCCTTAATGATGAAAGAGGAAGGAGTGTTTGCTAAGAACTCAAGTCTGTGTCTTCCACC
>JAWWEW010000088.1:45934333-45952170 GCA_035583185.1 Anabacerthia variegaticeps | reverse complement strand
ATATTCAGCATAAGCTCTGGTAACTAATTTTTCCATGTATTGAAGCCTTTTTGAAAATTACTGATCTGTGTTTTAAGTGAGGTTGGGTTAGTGAAGATTTGAGCAATATTAAAATAAGTTCTGAAGGGAATTCCTGGAAATAAATTAATGTAAGCATTTGTTTACATGCTGATTCAGTTCTTTCCTAATTAAAAGGCTCATTTTAGTGGTTTCTTTTCTAAATGCAGTCTTTATGTTACACTCAGTCAAGAGCACACAGGGCAACTTTGCATTGGATGATTGCAGAATTACGGGTTTGTTTTGTGAGTTTTGCTGGTTCACAAGTTCTGCTGATTCATGCCAGAGTGGCTGGTAAGCCCTTGCCATTTGATCTGGAGGATGATGCTAGTTCTGCCGCAGAAGAACTGTGTTTTTGGTGGTTTTCACCTGTTTTTGTAGAAATGGAGATATTTCTGGACTGAGGCCGTAGCATCCTCTGGGAGGAATTTTAAGCTCACAATGAAACTGTGTGTAAATGCTTTCATTTGTTAGCACACTAGCAAGAGAGTGGAACAGCTTGAACCCTGATCAGATGCCAATGGCACTCCATCCACTCACACCAGCAAAGCACATCCACTCAGAAGTGGGTCAGACAGGACAGTTGCTAAGCAGTCAGAGAAAGAGGTTTTTTTCGTGGGATATATTTGTCCATTTTTTAGCACTTCGTGTGAATCGAAGGATGCAGAACTTTCGAAATTCAAGCCTGCATTTTGTTCAAGAGTTTCAGGCTTCAAGTTGGTAAAACAAGGGTTTAAGGAAAATCCTTGTATTCTGAGGAAACTCTAATCAGTGGTACAGTGGGCCAGAGCAGCTGCGAAAATCTTGAGTTTCCTTCTATGAAAAGAAGTTTGTGGTGTCCCATCAATGCCAGTGTGAAAACACCTGGTTTTGAGGTGTGCCCTTTGCCCTGGTGATCCTCGCTGAGGGTGCAGCAGTGAGAGGCACTGGGAGAGTTGATGCTTGGTAGTGCTCATGGCAGTGCTTCGTCCTGCACTGGTCATCAGTCTCTCTCTGCAGCACCTGCCTGGGTGCCGTCCTGGAATACGTAATGACTTTTAGCTTTCCCTGGACACCTTCCGTCTTCTGCTTTACATTCTCCAGCAGAGGGAGGTTTCTCCTCAGTCCCTCTTGCAGTTAGAAGTCTTTTAGAGCTGCATGTGAGAGACCAGTGGTTTATATGCATTGCACCCCTGGACTTAACTTCCTGCATGGTTGAGCTGCTCTTTCTGGGGGATGGTGGATGTTACTGTAGCTGATGGGGCTGTGTGGTATTTTTCCTCACATTTGAAAGGATTTTGATTGAGCTGCTTAATTTTACAGCTGGTGTGGCTTTGACATTCTGATTTTATTACCTCTGGATATAGAATTTTTCCCACTGCAAGCAGAGACTGATAGTAATAATTTACCAAACTTTATCATAAAGTGATAAAAGAAATGAAGACATCTTGTCAGGATGGTAGTGATAATTGTGCTTACCCAGGCATGATTTGTAATTGTAACAAACAGTGATATGGCTCACCTCTTTGCTTTAATGTGCGGTTGCCTTCTCATAACTTGGCTGGTTAAGAGAAGAGAATACTCACTTCATATTCAGCTGTAATCTTTTCAGTGTGTGAGAGCTTATGTAGAGCACCTTGCTAGCTTTTCAGCTCAGGTGAGAGTCTCCAGCTGAGCTAGTTCTTCTGCAGCTTCTTCTGCTTATAAAATAACCTTTTTCAGATTGTGAAAAACTCTAGCAAAAGAAGCATTTACTACTGATCTCTAAAGAAAAGGGAAAAGTCACAATTACTATGGCTCTGTAGTGTAGAGTGGTGTAGACTGGCCTTGGCTCTTGCAGGAAGGTGATGAGCCAAATTGTGACTCTTGGCAAGAGGTTGTTGCAGTCCATGGTGCTGCTTCCACACCAGAATGATCTCAGGGAAAACAAAGAAGGGTGCATGTCTTCCCCCTGCCATGCTTGCATGCCATGAGTAATTTTCTTTCTTTTCCTTTCCCCTGTCGCAAGAGTAACTTCTGACAGAAGAGAACAGAAGTAGCCTTGCTACAAGCAGTGGGCAAAGTTGCTGAGGGATGTTGGAGCACTGTATGTAACTGCACAGGATAACAGGGAATCATCATGTGGGAGCAGACAGCCCATCATTCATCCTGCCTGTTTTATAAATATACATATTTATATTGCATGTGTAAATAATACCAGGGTACATTGCCTACACATGATGTATGTAACCCTGCGGGACAGGGTACGGGACAGGTACCAAGGCTACTTAATGGACTTTCTTAATTTAGCAACCATTAGTGTGCCTGCCCGTCAAACGTTTTTAATTCTATGCTTCAGTGTAACCAATGAGTTTATTCCAGTGCTCCTTGCAGGCATAGCTTAGGCCAAGTACAAGTTGAATAACCTTCAGGAAAGCTGTGCTGTCCTTCTGTCGGCCGCTGTCTTTGAAAATTGCCTGCAGAGTTAGTGAGCAGGAACAGTTAAGATTTACAAACAATGATGAAGCTTGTCATGCATCTTTCACCATTCATCATCTGGGTGCCGTGGCTGGGCGGTGAAGTGTTCTTCATAAAAACCAGCTCAGTGTGAAATACACCTCGCAGCAATGTTTACTGCTCTGAAACTCGTCAGCAGCCCTTTATAGTAAATCCAGATTGCGATGTGACATTACAGTATATCATTGCAGAGCGCGCTGGGGTTTACACTAGGAATGAGTGCAGTTCACACCAGATGAGATGTCGAAATTGAGTTATGTAGGAATTTGGCTGTTATATGGGGATAGCTTTTGTTTTCTGAGGACTGAAAGTTAGCTTTATATATATAATATATATAATCTACACATACCTGTACCTGTGTGTGGATGCCTGTGTGTATTGATATACATGGATATATGGATACACATATGCTGTGTGCACATTGTGTATACAGAGGCTGCATACATTCAAACACAGATTTGTCTGGCTGGACCCTGTCTTATTTTTATGCTGTTTCTTAATAAGTATTTCAGAATTTTGTTGAAGTGCTTCATTTTAGCATTATCTCTTCAGCAAAGTAGCCTTTCATTTTCAAAAAATTCTGTTGAAAATACAGTTCTTTGAATATCATAGTTCCTGGCTGGAAATGCAGAGCGGGAATTTTCCTAAGAGATTTTTGCTTTTAGGTTAATTGGGTTTTTTGTGGGGTGCTGTAGAAGAGACTAATGTTAAATTTCTGAGTAGCAAAACCTTAGGACCTGTGAGATGAGTGTGTTAGGTACAGTTGGTGTCCTGCCTTTGGGAGAGAAGGGAGTGTATGCAGGTGCACCCCACTGCCGGTCAGCTCTGGCAAGGCAAAGAACTGCAGGAGCAGCTCAGGTGGAGGAGTTTGCTGCTGAGATCTAGAGATGATGCAGCTGGCTGGTAACCTCTAAAACAGAGCTAAAACCCATTGCTGGGGTTTGACTTGGGTGGGTTTTTGTGTGTGAATGTCTCCTAGAGCTTGGGAGATGAAGCTTTGAGCAGAAGATTGGGGGAAAACTTAGGTAGAAACTTAGGTAAAATACAGAAACTGCAGAAGTTACTGTATATCTGGCTGTGTGCTGGGGTGTTCTCCCTGCTTATGTTAGTCTTTTCAACTGCAGCGTGGACACAAGGTCATTGAAAGTAAGATATAATAGTATGTGCCTTTGTCCAATTACGTAAGTAGGAAGTCAGTGCAAAATATAACCAAGACATTTTGTGTATGAGTAAATAGAGACTGAGTCTTTGGAGATAAATCTGCTGTCTTCAGGATCTGGGAGTCTGAGAAATATCCCTGGAGTTAAATAGTAATAGCTGCGTAAAGTGGAAAGCAGACTGTTGGTTGGCCTACAGACAAGGACAGTAACTTGCTTCAGTGAAAATTTGGTACTTTGGTGATGGTTAACTGATTAAAAAGAAAGAAGATATTGGAGATAGACCAGAGAAGTTTTTAAGTGCTTCTTGTGATGTTTTTATTTCAGTGCTGTACTGCACAACCTGGGAATTAAGTTATATTTCACTGTCATCAGTCCTGTGACTGCTTTGTCTTCTGTGTTTGAAATGGAGCTGGCGTTTTCTGGAATCTTCACTGAAATCTTTTGGTTTTATTATTGCCTGATTTTTCAGCCAGAGGAAAGATACGATGTTTGAAATACTGTTGTATTTAATTTTAGATTGCTGAGATCCGTGCGCAGGTGTTAAATATGGTTCAGAAGTGGAAAAAGAAGTGGGACTGCAGTTGTTACCAGCTGTACTTCATTTGTCCTCCTCAGCTGCTTTCAGTTCCTACACCTGTTTTTGGTCTAAGTGCTAATTCTGTATTAAAATAATACTTTCCTAGTTCAGAACAGCTTTCACAAATGTATTTTTTAGTACTGATTTTATTTAGTTACTTATTACGTATTTCTAAAAAAAACCAACACTGTAAAGTTTACCTTTCAGTTTGCTGCAGCCAATATGAAGGCAAAGCTTCTGATTCAGTAACCATGTAAATACAAAAGCTTCCAGGCCTACCAATAGCATTCTAGTCTTACTTGTATTCATAATTGACTTAATGATACAGTAGGAATCTCAGCTGCTTCTTTACCAGAGGCTTTAACGGATTCAGTGAGGTTTCATAGGGAGCATGACGGTGGTAAAAGTGTTGGGTTTTTTATGAATTTTTTTTTTACTTCTTTTATTTGGAGAGGGGAAGATTTGGACATATATTACTTTTGTGGCTTGAGTTAGAGGGGTAGGTAGTAAAACTGTCACTTACAACTTAGTGATTTCGGGCACCAGAATGTTGCATATGAAATAAAGCGGTGTATTTCTTCACAACCTTGGCTGCTTTATATATCTGCTCAATTTCTGCTAACTTTTCTAAGCTGCAGTCTTCAGGTACTAGTAAGCAGTGCCTCTTGGTAGAGGGATGCTGTAATAGCCTTTGGAAGCTTGAGGTCTTCATGAATACACTTTTGTAGAGCTTGTAATATAATTTCACATTCTGGCAGGTGCCTCCTTCCTCTTGCAGTGTCTGCCATACATAGACCGAAAAAGATTTCCATGAGTTAGGGCAGGAGTTGGGAAAAATACTCCAGATGCAACATTAGCAGTATAGTGCAGTGTTAGCATCTAATTGTTGCTGTCCAGACATCTCCAAGTTTGAGCTAAATGGGTAAGTGTGGGCTGGGACAAAAGAGGGGCAAAAAAAGGTAGCTTGTATGCCAAGTTAAGTTGCTTAATTGTAAGTTCTCAAACAGATACAAAGATGTCATGGTGAGGGTGTCATTTTGTTATGGTGACACTGCAAAGAGTCAGAGCAAGTGTTTTCTGTAGAACGCTGTAAAAATAGTCCAGGAGGAAATGGCTCAGAATAGGGGGAAAAAACCCCACCACAAATAAGCTAACAGTATGTTGGCTGATTATAATGGATATCTTATAGCATCCAGGAATTGTCAATCATAGCTTAATGTTTACAGAAGTGAAAAGTCAATGTGTAGTTGTTTAATTTGACATGACTCTCAGGTTGAGAAAGTGTAATCGCTGGAGGGGACAGTTAAGTAGCTGTGCTCCGTGTCAGGCTGTCTCGCTCCGACTACTGCACTAAACGCTTTCCTGATGAGCAATAGATTTGTTTAAATACCAGGATAATTGCTAGCTACAGCGTCCAACACTCTTTTAATGCCTTGTACTACATCTGTATTAGCTCTTGCCTGAGGCTGTTGGAGGTTTCTGCAGGGAAGAAGGCATGTACCTTCAATTACATTGTTCTCCTTTGGGTTTTGAAGGGTAATTGTTGCAGAGCTAAATAGGCTATAATAAATTACATTTCGTTTCTTCCAAACCTGTTGAAGTAGATCAGACATGGATATGTTATAGCTGCCTTCTGCTTGTGATATCCTGGTAGTCTGCAGTCCTGAGAACACACAAAGAATTGAAAAATAGAAAAATACCAGACTTGGCATACTATACTGATGCAAAGCCAATGAACTTGAATTGCATTCTATAAAAGTATTTGCTTCTCCACGTGTAAATAAGATCATGCGTAACTATTCATGCTCATTGTGAGTAATCAGAACAGGAGAGCGACTCTGCTCTACTCTCTGTAATTAGGAGGGTGTCAGCATTTTCTCTTAAGTTTTTCGTGCTGTTGGTGTTCCACGGAGAAGCCTTGAAGTGACCTGGTTGTTTCTGCCTGGGTGGTTGCCCGCTGGTTGCCTGGGGCTGAACACATTCCCGCTGTGTCACAGAACAGGCACAGTGGTCTCTGCAGTGTACCCACCTCTCCTACAACAGGTTCTACCCCACTTGGCAGTCACAGGCTGTTCTGAGAGAAGCTGAAAGCATCTGTGCACAGGTTACAGCTCACTTTTAAAATGTTTGAAAGTGATTGGGGGGAGCAGTTATTTTTGAAATACGCATGTCTTAAAAGTCTGACAAGATCTGGAGGTTGGTTTTGAAGTATGTTCAGAATTGAACACTTAATTTGTTTGGATTCATTTTAGTATGTGATCAGAAAAGAGTGGGAGCCAAGTTAAGACATAGGACCCCCTGTGGTTCATTTTGAAGTAAATAAAAATTGTAACTTAGTTTCTGCATCATTGCCATTTATATATTTTCTTTTATTTCTTGCTTTCTCATAATTCCATACATTTTAAAGCTGCATGCCTGATGTTTATCTCATGGTGTCTGTTAAATCAATTAAGTTTCACAAGCAGAAGATTTGCCTAAGGCCTGAATCACACCCCATATGCTGTGGGTAGTGTGTTTATCTACTCCACTCGTGGCACTAATCATGTGTTAGGCTGCTGAAACTAAAAGAATGTTCCTAGTTCAGTTGGTCAGTACTGTTGTTTCCTTTCTGGGCATAAAAGAAAAAGAAAAAATCAATGAGAGCTCTCTCCTGTTCATTTATAAATCATTTTCCCTTTCAAATTCTGTCTCAGAGCAGTTGCAGGCACTGCAAAGAGGGTTTTCTTTTTGCACCCTGGAACAACTGTTTACACTAGATTTAGTGATTTTTTTGTATTGGCTTTTAATTATATAAAACAAATTCTGACAAGTTTCAGTCAGAGTTGGATTTGAGTGAGCTGTGTATCCTTAAATAGTTTAAAATCTCCTAAATACTCTAAAGCAAGACTTAGTTCATGTCAGTTTTTGCTGTTTCCTCGCTTGGGTAAATATCAGTTTCTAGTTCGTGAAGCTGTCTCTACCAGCATCTCTTGTACAGCACTTTCCTGAATCACAAATGCTTTCAGGGTCTTTAATTTTGTGGACTGAATCTCTGATTTTTCCAAGGCATAAACACTGGATGTAGGTTTGTGCGAACAGAGTCTGCATTGGAGGGAATTAACACTGGCTTACTGAAAGGCACCTGGTGTATTCCTGTTACATGGATATGTTTACAGAGACTAACCCAAATGAAGCTGTAACTGCCTAAACTGTAGTTAAAAAGGAGTTAGGAGAGAGGAATGTGGGTTGACCCCTACTTTGAAAGTAATTGCTTCTCTTCATCTGTAGGGATGACCTCTGTAGCTCTGACTCTTAACTCTTCGTCTTGGATCACTTCATCTGCTTCTCCTTCTGCATTCAACTGTTGCACTTGTCAGCCACACGTGTGGAGTAAGACTTCTTTTCCCATCCTCCAAGAAAGTGGGAAAACCCTGCCTAGACCCTGAACCGTATCTGGCAGTTAGTCACTCTGCACAGTGCAAGCTCCTTGCAGCCCTTTCCCGTGACTCCCTTCACTGCTCTGTCTCTGTGGTGGGTTGCACCACGGCTGTATGATGCACCAGAGCATGAGCTCCACTTCTCGCTTCCTTTCTCTCCTCCGTGCCTTGCCCTTGGAGTGCTGATTCACTTTTTTTGTTGACCAGAGTTGCATTCAGCACTCTTGAAATTAACTGAGGTGTAGTATTGGAGTAGTTTCCTTGAAGACAGGCAGTCTTTGACACAGTCACCAGTGTCTGGATTCACCCAGTAGACCCCAGAAACCTGTCTTCAGATTTTCTCTGCAACAGATGGCAGTAATAGCGTTCTGATTTTCTGTTTATATATTTACGTATTTTAGAACTTTTCTGCCACTTAAACATGATTTAAGGTTCACCATCTGGACTTGAAACCATATCAAGCAAGGGCAAGGGAAGTGCATGTTGAAACTTAGACAACTACACTTGCACCAGTTCCAAAAACCTTAGGTGGCACAAGGGCACTAAAGTGACCTTCTACCCTTGTAGGAGGCTAAAAATCCCAAAAGATTTTAGGCCTTATGGACCCACAGCGTATAGATTATAACCAATCTAATCTCAGGACAGATTGGCCCTTCTTAGTAAGACTGCAGCTGTCAGTGTCAGGATCCTGAAGAAAGTGATAGACACTGGTCATCTGACCTTCCCACCAGGTCTTCATCACCATGGCTGTAGGACCTCTGCAGGCCTGTGGAGATGCAGATGGCAGCAGCAGCATTAGGCACAGCCCATGCCTTCCAGCTGATGGCACACGCTCAGCTGGAAGATGGCACTTCACCTTGGAGCAGGACCAGCCTCAGTGCCGCACCAGCGTTTCACAGTCTGCATTTAACAATGCTATAGTGTTCATGGAAGTGGATATCAATATAGTGCGGTGGGTCTGTCTTAAGCCTAATGTTGTGTGAAACTTCATTTAACTTATTTGACTACCTCAAAAATGTTTTGTGTTCTGTTTTTGTCCTTATTTACTCAAGTACTGTGACATATTGCAGCAAGGTTCCTAAACTTTGGGGGGCATAAATCTCACTTTAAAATAAGTAGCAACATTTTTACTGCATTTGTGCATACACCTATCTTGCGCTCTGTATTTCATCAATGCTTGTTGAACCATTTTACTGCAAATCTGCTTGATTTGCTTCCAAATGAAAGTTAATATTAAAAATGGTAATGCCATAGTAATACTGAGTCACTACAAAGCCTTCTGGACTTTTTAAATTGCAGACTAAATTGTAAGATGTAAATGACAAGGCTACTTCTTTCTTCCCTCTTTTTCAGTATTGAGCACAGTTGTTCGTGAGTACAGTGTAACTCAAGCTGAAGTCGGTGACAAACCTTCTGTTGCTTTCACTAGTGTAGTATGAGTTGCAGATCCTTGTTTTTTCCCTTCCCAGCAGAAAAGTTTGCATTACAAGAGAAGAGAAAAAAAAAAACCTATTTGCAGATGAAAAACCTGTTGTATATACCATAACAGATCACTTGCATTAGACCTAGCATTTTTGTTGATGGTTTAATAACCTCTTAGTTTCCAAAAGCTTGCAAGTTGTGTCCAAAAAATCTTTTTAAGCTGTATAATATGGCACTGTTGCACTGAGACACTATTTTCTAAAAGTGAATCATTAAATTTCTTTAGAAGAGTTGAGTCCATCGTTATTAGCTACTCGGTTATGTTTTGAACATTAGGACTAATGACAGTGAGCATGGATTTCATCCTTGTTTTATGAATTGAAAGTTACATTGGCAGCAATAAAAACGTAAAGAGGAGTGACCAGAATTACCATTTACAGTTGTATGACTAGTACTGATGTTTTGCAAACTGTGATGGCGTTCTTTTGTTCCTGATGGGGTAGTGAAGACTAATAGCCTTTCTGATCCAAGAATGAAGAAATACTCAGCGAAAATAAAGTTATGTTTGGATTTCTATGCTGAATAAAAAACGGTTACGTGTGATTATTGGAGCTCTTAGAATTGTATTTCATTCCTTTAGCATAACTACACAAGGGAGAATCTTTGTGCCTTTTGTCTTGTGTCTCTACGTATTCTGCTACTTGTTAACATTATCCTGAGCCTTGAGTGTGCTCATTCCTTTAAAATTAACCATGTTTTTAAAAAATATCTTCTTGCCTCAGCTATTGCAAATGGCAGTGTGTTTTTTAGGTAGCACAGTTGATGCTTCTAGAGATAGTTATTCAGAAGCAACTTTTTGTTTAACCAGGTTTTAAACATCATGATTCCTTGCTTTGTAGTGTTATTACCAGGTTAAAATACCTCAAATCTGTGACTTCATCCCAGCTTTTTCATGATGCTGATGTTGTCATGCTGTATGTGTAATCATACAGAATGTTTATTTTTAGAGATGGCTTGAAAAACAATTTTCAGAAGTGCCTATTTTACCTTGTTACTCGGCAGTAGAAAATGCTTGCTTTACATTGAGATGTCCCATTCTTGGGAGAACATTTTGCTTCATGTCTTCTAACACAGAAAGTCTATGTGAGATGATTAAAATCACGTTTCCTTCTTGAGAAAACTAGCCATTAGGGTTCCTGGCAGTGGAATATAAACTGGGGAGGCTTCTGCAGAGGTGTACCATGCTGAGACCTAACTTGGGCAGAGTGAGCATTTGTGGTGAGTACATGCATAAGGGGCAAGTAACCACTTCTGCAAACCAAAAGGAAGATTGTCTCAGCGAAGTTCCACATGTGATCTTTCAGTCATTCAAGGCAAGGGAACTTGTCTTGGCACACTTGAACCTCCTGAAGTTTTCCTGAGATGGTTTGCCCTTTGCCTTTCCTAGCCCACAGCAGTGGCTTAGTGACATGAAGTTAGCCACAGAATGTAAAGCTGGTGATAGGAGTGAATGTTGGTCCATCAGTACTGCTCTGTTCCAGATTGTGTCTGCAAGCATCTAGGCTAGTTGCTTTGTAATATATTAGTATAGTTTCAAGGTATGTTTTGGAGCCTCAGGAAAAAAAGTCTATGCCACCCAAGTGTCATCTTTGCATCCTGCCTGTCTGACTGATGGTGGGTGAGAAGTGGAAAGCCTTGTTTGATTGTTTCACATATTTCTGTAAGAGAATTTAAAACCAGAGGTGAGGGAGTCAGCAGGATGATACTTCTTTCAGCTTCTGGTTTCTCATTACCTCGATTACAGCTGTACTTTCTTAGCTGCTAAAAGTACATGCATGAACTGGAAAAGAATGAGATAATATGTAGTAAAGCATGCTGAATAAAGATCTCAGTTGAGATATTTACCTTTTATCCTGAGTTCCTAATGCCAAGAATTAAGTCTATTTGAAAATGCACAATAAATGCACCCTACTGTGGGCATGCAAGATAATCCTAGTTGCCTTAAATGTTAGCGAGAAGGATAGGTGTTTGAGGAGGGGAAAAGGACTGTACTGTGAAATAGCATACCTGTGTTAAGAGACACACATGGGGCATGTTTTTGGTTCCAGATCCTAGCCGCCTTTTTATTTTTTGCATCAAAAAGCAACTCTGCTTGTTCTCTTGTAATGTCTTGTCAGCAGGAAAATATCCACAGACATAAATTTCTAGAATGGGACAGGTTTACATTATGTTAATAACAACATGCAAAGCAGAAAATTAGCACTGCTCCCTTTTTTTGCAAGTTGGTTGCATTGTGATCAGCACAGAGTAGTCCATAACACGTTGATCAAAGCGAAAGTTACAAAGACATTTCAGCTGGTGTATGCAATATGTGAAGTTCAGTTTTAAGGCAGACACATAGTTGAGTTTTCATTATCCCCTTGTAACTTCTTGGTATCAGCCTCCTCGTCTTAGACTTTGTGGTGGATCACACTGCTGCTAAGAAGCCTGCATTCACACTGTATTGTGTTGACCAGCTGCAGCAAGCAGAAACCCTTCCTTTCAGGTGGGCTTCCTGAATTTGTCCCTGTGGGTGCTGTTGCCTGGGGCAGATCTGTGAGGAGACCTGAGGAATGGGAAGAGAAGGACACTCAATACAGAAGATGTTTAGCACATATATGCACTTGTGGATGTTGGCAGGAATTCTCAGTCAGTAAGAACCATTTCATCCCAGCACTTAACCTGAGCAAGAGAGATGTAATAAAGGAGATAGCAGTCTGGGTTTTTTTTGCGTTAGTTCACAGGCAGTAGAAGGAAAAAATCTAAAACACATTGAGGAGTCACCAAGTGCGAATGTCCTGAAACATGAGTTACTGCAGCTGTATAAAATTTGAATCTTTTTGTTCAAAGAAAATCTTGAAAACATAGCTGATGCAAGTTTGTCTCTTACTTCTTTTGCAGCTTCTCTTTGGCCTTGCAGCAAGAACCTTTGTGCCCATAGGTTGCTGACTGTCACTGTCTTAGATCTGCACTGAGCAGAATACCAGAGTATGAGGCTGAATCCATTGCATGGCTGGTTTATGAACAGCCTGCCACTAATGCTAGTTTCTTCACCCTGGTGTAAGTCAGTAGTCCTCCATCTTTTAAAATAGAGCATTCACACAGGAGTGGATCACAGAGAGATTCAGTGAATCACAGGGAGATTCAGTGGCGGTAGATTTTCTTTTTGACCCTTTGTTAAACTCCACTTAAGGAATTGAACCTTCAGGAACGTGGGATTAAGCATTCCCAAAGGTGGAGAGGCATCTGAAGGGAGATTGCTTAGGATAACTTAACTTGGCCTGTCTGCGTGTGTTTACATTAGGATTGCGTCTTGCCCATCTCTAGGATCATCTACAGCAGAGTCAGGACAGACCTTGACACTTCTGCTGCCGTTCTAATGCTTCATCTGCGATAGGAAAACTCTGCTTTTCTCCCATTCTCTTTTTTTGTGTGTCTTCTCAGTTGCTGAGACAACAACTGATATGAACCTGACAGTTCTCTGATTCTGAGTACCTGGTTTTGCAGCAGTAACTCTTTTGAGGGGATTTGTTTCACTGATTTAGTTTGGGGTTTTGACCTAATGCTTTGTCAGGCAGTTGCCATGTGTGTTAAGGTAGTTGCTAGGGCTTGGCAGGCTATTTGCTTGTGCTGAGTGGTAGAGTCAGCCCTTTCAGGATGAATCTGAACAGTACAGAGGCAGGGTACCACTGATTTGGGTAGAAACTGGACAGTGCGTTTGAACAGAATGACCTGTAATTATTTCCAGGCCACTGAGTCAGCTGATGTTGAGAGCATGGCCAGTCACTCCACTGTGTCCTGTAGTGGTGCCAAGACTACAGGTGCCAGTTTTTGCACTGGTAACCTGAGGAGAATGCCAATACCTTTTTCTCTCAGTCTGCCCTTTGTGCAGGTAGTATGACTTGCTTCCTGGTTTGACTGCCACTGGTTTCCCAGACCAGTTTGGTTTTCAAGGGCCTTTATATGGAATCTCTGAAGACTGGAGTGAAAGTTGCTGCTTGTTTAGACAATGCTGGCATTTGCAAAAGGAAGGTGCCTTGGAGGAGGAGGTACAGTGAAGAGCAGCTCCTGTCCATCCTCATGCCAAAAACTGAGGCATGCTTTAGTGACGCTGCCGTGCCATCAAACTGCCAGTGGCAGTCTGGTTCCACTCCTCTTAAACCCTACACGTGGCTGTGCTCACACACATATGTATGCATACCGAGAAGAAGTGGATGGGCTTTAGCAACATGCGGCACTGGTGTGCTTACTTATTTTGCTTTTCCCTAAGAAAGGTGAATGAGTTTTAAAAAATGGATTGTACTGCTCAACTTGAAATCTTTACAAATTGCTGCTTATTTAGAGTTTAATAGTTTTGTGAATGTAAACTCAGGAAAATACTTTTCAAGCATGAATATTGTTCTGCTTTCTCACATCACTGAAAGTGTATTATTCTTTTCAGTCCATTGAATTCCAGGGATCACTCAAGTTAAAAGTCAATGCAGTTTCCAGTGTCAGAAGATGTAAGGTTTTGTGTATATGGTTGGGATCCCTTTTCTCTTCTTTTCCTGTGTGGTATGAGCTGATTTTTTTTTCAGGTTCATACGGCTCAGAAGTATTCAGGTGCTTTCCCAAGGGTAAAAGGTAATTAGATCAAGGAATAGTCTTTAAAAACTGTCACAGACCAAATTCTGGTACTGTTATTTACACAGATAAGGGCTCTGTAACAACTGTGGGAGGATCAGCCGCAAGCTTCAAACAGATGAAACTCATAGACTTCAATCAAAAAGAACATGCATTTTGTTTCTTTGAACTGGGAACTTCTACATTTTATTGCTTTGTGATTAAAACACTGGAACAGAATTGCTTATTTCCTTTTTGCTGCCTTTTTATAGCTACAAGTCCCAGTCTGAGTATCTTGCACTTTTCATCAGCATTGCACCTGCTCACTGCTCCTTACTTGACTTCGGTGACTCTATTGACTGCAGTAGTAGTCTGTTCAATTAAGCAGTGCGGGTTTGGATACAGGAGTAGCAATCTTATCTGCTGGAGATGAATCTTGGTAGTGCTGTGTTTTTAAAATCTGTGTGGGTCTCATTACATACTCCTATACACATTCAGAGACCAGCATATATAGCCCAAATCATCAAAACTATGGTAAGTTTGTAAGTCAGTGGAAAAACTTGTGGAGCTCCACTGGTCCAGAAGACTTAGGTGCCACTGCTTGAGGTGCTAAGAAACAGATGCAGTTATCTGTCTACCAAAAAAAGTTGCCCTCTATCTCCTTCCCCAGGTTTAGGCCAAATTAACAGAGTTGCTAAAAAAATAGATCCCAAAAGTGAAGTGGCAGTTTTGCTGTGGTAGGGTTTTAATATCTGCTGTAACATGGTCAATGGGTTCTCTGTTGGATTCTTTCTATCTAGGGAAAAAAAAACTTAAAGTCACAGAGATTTATAGATCTCAGTATTTAAAAATGGGCCTTTCCATCACTCCAGGCACAAGCATACTGGAAGTATTAACAAATCCTTTAAAAATAGACAAGGCTCTTGCCCATTTGGCTATCCCCTTTCAACCTCAGTTGCTTCCCTATACTTCTGTCCTGAAGGCTGAGAACACAGAAGCCCTACAGCATTTCCTAAACCTTTACATGTTGTGCTTTACTAAATTAAACTAGAATGAGGTTTTAGAGTCAGAGAGCTGAGCCCCCTTGAGCCAGTCAGCCCTGTTGAAGTGACAGTACCTGCATTACTACATGTTCCAAGGTACCTTTTGGAGTAAGAGGTGGTTCTTGATGCTGTATGTGGCCAGATCCAGCCAGAGCTTTTGTTGGGTACATGCTAAGGCCGTGAATTACTATTGAGGAGCCAGTCTATAAGACACATCAGGAGAGGTGACAATTGCTGCATTTTCTGAAGGTGATTTCTCCTTTGTTACTGTGTATGGACCTGCAGAGCATCTCTGTTCTGACATTCTGTAGTAGTCAAAACATGAACTACTCCCAACAAGGTACTCACCTGAAGGAGTGCATGGTGTATACTTGAGACCGTGGGAGTGTGGTGCAGACTGAGCCACCCAGTGAGTGACCTTGTGCTGTGAGCCATTCTCACGGGATGATCTGGCTTCCCTTGCAGAGGAGCAGAAATCCTCTGTTGTTTCACTTACTTTCTCCAGTCTGTATGTTTGTGCTCGGTTCAAGTCCTGGGAGCTCTTAGGCAATGATGAAATGTCAAACACAGACTTAGTAGAGGAAGTGAAGTGGAAACACCAAGTGGCATCCTCATCCAGACACTGAGGAGATGGGACTTCTCCTTGGACTCCACCATCAGCTCTACTCACTAAAAAGGGAAGGTAGGAAACACAGCATCAGGAATTGCCTGGTATGTTCTGATGGCAGAAGAGAGCTTGGCTCTTGCACACCACAAGGAGTGTTTCTGATGCTGCAGCACTCTGGGTTTCATATTGCTGGGCTAGGAAAAAAATCTACAAAGCTTTTCTCAACTGCAGGTTATGTAACTGCTGTTCCAGCCTGCTCTGGGTGCAAATCAGTGCCACCCTCCAGCAGTGCGCTGGTTGTTCAGGCCTGGAGATGCTGAAGATCTGTTCAGCTGTTTTGTACCTTTGACCACGTAGCAAAGGAGTACATGATTCTGCATACCAGAATCTTTCTGTGTCATTAAATCATTAGCAGCATTCACAGGATGTCTAAAAACTGTTGGAAGTTGCCTTGAGTACCTTGTCACTCCCTCATGTCTAAGCACTGCATTTTTTTCTTGTGTTTTAGCTAAGTTAATATCCTGTTCACTGGGCTTAAAAAAAAAAAAAGAAAGTTAGAGCCTTACTTTGTCCCTTACCTGCATCAAAGGAGAGACTTGCATTAAATCAAGGAGCCAGGTTCAGCAATGTCAAAAACGGTCAAAACTCCCTGAAAGGAACAAAAATTGACATTTTGTCTAGTCACAGGTTAAACGGGTGAAAAGGATATGTGAGGCGTCAACTTCATAATGTCTTTTCTGTCTCTTGGTAACCAGCATTGTGTTTAAAATAAAGACAAATTTGGAAGCTGAGTTGCAAATGCACAGTACTGCAGAAACACAAAATACTACAGAAACAGGATGTTAGTATTTTTTTAAGAGAGTATTTCTAATTTTCTCAGTGGTGTGCTAAACCCAGATGGTGCAGTTTACTTTCCTTGAATCCCATTGGATTTTTCTGGCTGTCAAAATTAAGCCTGACCTCTCCTTTTTCATTGGACTTCAGATGTGCTCCAGGTCCCCAGAGTCTGTGAGCACCCAGGGCTCAAGCATGAAGGAGCTGCTTGCTTAGGTACAACGGTGTGGTTTCAGGACAGACTTTAAGCCTCAACTCCTCATTCTTTGTTTTTGTGCTAGATTCGTCATGGCTTTTAAAAAACAACCGTTGGCTGGTAATATTCTCCACTAAACAGTAAAATCCAAAACACAGTATTGATGATTAAGGTGTCAGGGGCTCATGGAGCTTCCACTGTGATTTAGTTTCCCTTCGACTGCCTCAACTACCGATGCATTTTGCTAATTACATCATAGATTTTCCTATTGATGAACAGAATCTGAATTAACACGGGAAGCACTAATGTTACCCTTTCACTATTATTGTTGTACAAGAAGCCGTGGCAGATGCTGGCAGTTAGCTACACAAACATTAGTATTAACGATTGGCCATTTGGAATTGGTGACAAACTGCCGCCCGCCGGAATCCTGAGCCTGAAACCAATCAGGAAGTTAATGAGGAGAGAAATTACCACTGCAGCTTCCCCTTAATTATATTCACGGTAGGCAGGAAGGGAGTGTTGGGGGTGGATCTCAACTCATCTAAGGTTAGGAAGGTCAGAGACCCTTTTACTTGGTTTTTGTATCTACTGCAAGTTGCAATGTTGCAACCGTTCCTAGCACTGTATTAGTTTTAAATTCTGTAATATTTGGCCTCCGCCTCGGGCTGCCCGAGCCGGGGCCTGAGGTCTGTAGGCAGGTTCCTTCTTCGAGGGTGAAGGGGAAACAGTGCCCAGACTCGAGGTTGTTCCCCCTCATCGGTGCTCCCGCTGCGTTCACCTTGGCGAGAGGAGGGAGGCCAGCACCTCTCCATGCAGTGGGGGACACACATCCTCGCCCCTCTTCCCGGGAGGGGAGATCCGCGGGGGTCTCCTCTGGTCGGGGCCGTGGGGTGGTGTCTCAGGCAGTGTTTTTTCTCTCTCTCCCCTTCCCTCGCAGTGTTTTCGCCGCCCAGCAGCCAGGACTCCGGCCTGGGGTGCCTGTCCAGCAGCGAGAGCACCAAGGGGGACCTGGAGTGCGAGCCCCTGGCGCAGCCCGGCAGCTTCGCGGTGAGCCCCGTCCAGGAGGGTGCCGAGTAGTGGCGGCGGCCTCGCCCGGGGCCGGGCGGTGCGGCAGCACCAGCAGCAGCAGCGTTCTCGGTTTGCTTGTTCTGCTTGGGGGTTGCGGGGGGAGGGCGTGGGCGCGTTTGGGTTCTTATTTCCAGGTGCGGGGCGGGGTGCCAGCTTCCCCGGGGCGGGCGTGGGGCGCTGCCCGGGACGGATGGCGCATCCCGCGGCCGGGCCGGCCGTGCGGTGTCCCCTGCGGGCCGGTGTCCCCGCCGCAGGCTGCGGGGCGGACGGCGCCGTCGGGACAGAGGCGTCCCCGAAATGCGGGCAGGGAGGGGCTCGAGGTGTCGGGGGCCCAGATG
>JAWWEW010000088.1:45929333-45931833 GCA_035583185.1 Anabacerthia variegaticeps | reverse complement strand
TAAAAGCAGTTTGGGCAAGGTGTAACTGAACTAATCCTGCCGTTCGCAGTCGCACAATGGTAATCAGCTTCCCGCGAACGCCCCCTCCCCAAATGTTTACTTCAGAGCAGTGCAAACACCAGTGAACACTCCCTCCAGCCCGACCCTTCCCCCGCCCGCGGTACCCGGGACATCCCGGCGGGGACATCCCGGCGCGGCAGCCCCCGGTGTCCGCCCGGCTGAGATGCAGCTCCCGGAGGGTTCCACAGGCTGGGCTGCAACGCCGTGTCCTTCGCACGGCTCTTCATCGAAAAGTCGCGAAAGGCCAGCGGATTCGGGCCGGTTTTGAGTTTCCAGCCAACCCCGCGCTCTGACCGGTCTGTCGCGTTCCTTTGGCCCTTTCCGCTTAATGTTATTTGCAGCATATGTTTCGCACATTCATTCTCTTTCAGTCTGTTCTTCTGGGCGCTAACTGCTAACACCTCATAGTCACCTTGAAATTTCCTCTGCTATTTTCCAATTAAAAGCTTAATAGCCCTGGAAACGGAGTTCATGTGGTGCAGTTTACTATCGCTCCGTCGTCTGAAAAGCTTTCTGCTGGGATCCCATTATGTGCTTGAATAAACCTTTTCGGCGAACAGAAATGGGAACCGGGGTTGTCAGGTGTTGGGTTACAATGGACTTTCAGGCAGGGGACGTTTTGCTAACATAAATACGAACCTAGCCCTTTGGGGAGATGTTGTCAAATAGTAAGACATGGAAACCATTCCCATCAAATATGAGAAAAGGATTACAGCACTATATCAAACGGGTATTTCAGCCTGAACGGCCGGCGTGCAGCCAAGCGAGAGAGGGGCCCCCGGCTTTCAGCCAGCCCACCCCCGCGCCGGGGCACCTCTGCCCAGGGGCAGGCAGTGCCCGGCTGGCTGCGGTGACGGAGGAGTCCCGCAGGACCCTTTCCTGCTAGTGGGGAGGAACCTTTCCCGCTACCCCACGCCGCCATTAGCACTCCACTTCTTCGTTTTTGGGGGAACGGATTCCCATGGGCCGGTGTGCATCATCTTGTCATTTTGTGATAGTTGAGTGTTTGTTCCGCGGAGGCACAGCTACTTTCTTGTTCTTGCCTCGATAGGGAACCACCAGTGTTTAAGAGGGCCCCGTGAGGGAGGCCAGTTGCGAGCTGCAAGGATGGCCGGATTCAGTGCATGCACCCCGGCAGCAAAAAAAAGGTAGATCCCTCTGGCACTGCGGGAAGATGGACTGTTCCCCGCATCTGCTCCAATCCACCTCCCTGCCTCGGTGCGGCAAACCAATGGGGCGCTCACCCTCCTCACATCCCGCACACGGCCGTGGGGAGAAAGATTACTCTGAATCACTGTTCCCCTAGAAGTAGAAAAGTAATAAGAGAAGAGCCTAGTAATGAAATATCACGCAAATACCTTCATAGAATATACTGTGTCTTTTTTTTCTCCAACGAAATACCTCCAGAATTTTAAATCTAATTTCCTAATTACGTAGCCTAGCTAAATGGTTTGTTTCGTGTTGCTGTTACAGTGGAGAGGTGGTTGGGAAGAGCAGGGAAGATCTCGAGGCAAAGAAATGGGTTCGGGTCCAAGCAGCAGCCACTGCCCGCCCGCGGACGCTCTGCCGCGGGCAGATAAACGCTTGCACTGAATTTATGTCCCCCCAGCCAGTATAGATACACCTTTTTTTTTTTTTTTTTAACCAATATATTATATTTGGATTCAGTGTTCTCTCTGTCACATGGGAAATATCCGTGTTTCAGCGAGAAACCTCCGCACCCGGAGATACAGAAGACTACAAGCCCACCGCGTCAGACGCGTCTGACTTGCCCTGAATTTCAGGTTCCTTTCTAGAGCCATCGTTTGCGTTTAGGTAGCTGTCTTGGCGATGGATGGAGGAGAGGCCGCGGACCCCTCGGGGGTGGGTAGGTGCTTGCCTAGCTCGGCAGCGCGATCCCAAGGGGACGCGGCCGGAGCTCGACTCCCCGCTGCTGCTCCGAGCAGCTCTTGTTCTCCCGGGCAGCTCCTGCTCCGGCCAGCTATTCGTAGCTGAAAGTTTGATTAAACTTTGCTGCCCCCCCACCCACCCTACCTCGCAGCGCTGGGCCGCAGGCAGCAGCAGCCTCGCACAGAGCCGCCGAACGCAGTGTCCCTCGGGCTTTCGAGGCGGGGCCGCTTCGGAGCTCGGGGGAAACCTGCTAGACCCAGCTCGCCGCCCAGCCCCGGGGGCTTTCGGGGGGCAGGGGTAGTTGGCATCGGCCGCGGTGCCGGCCCGCTCGGGGACGAACCCCTTCGGCACGGTACGGACATCGCCGCCTCCCCCGACGGCGGGGCAGAGGGCACCGCCAGCTTCCCTCTCTCCCTCCCTCCCTCATCTCTCCCTCCCCCTTTCTCTCCCTCCATCCCCCCGCCGGCGGCGGGGAAGGAGGGTGGCGGTGGGGGCGGGCGGGGGGCGGGCTGAGGGGCTCTGGGCTCAGCGGGGCGGCGCGGGCCGCGGC
>JAWWEW010000088.1:45917378-45928748 GCA_035583185.1 Anabacerthia variegaticeps | reverse complement strand
CCGCGCTGCGCTGGGCCACGGAGCCGCCCCCCGCGGTCCCGGGGCCGCTCCCCAAGGCAGGTGAGCCCGGCCCGGGCGCGGGCGCCGCGCTACCGGGGCAGGAAGGGACGGGGGGGCTGGGACCCCGACGGGCGGGTCTCGGGGGGATGGGGCCGGGACGAGAAAAGGCGAGGGCTCTCCCTTCCTCCCGACGGGCGCCGTGAGAAAGGAATGGAGAGGAAGCCCGGAGGGTGCACCTTGTGCTTCTTAAAAGGCAAGGCGCCGCACGGTGTCCGGCCCGCTCTCCAGCCAGGGTCGCGGCCGCCGGGACAGGCGGAGGGGCCGGAGCGTCGCTGCTGCCAGCCGGCCCCGCGACGTGCCGCCTTCGATCCCACGTGGATCGCAGCCGCGCGTCCCCCTGCCGCTCCCCGTCCCTTCTCGCCGGCTTGAGTCGCTGCCCGGCTCCCCGCACCCCGGGGCTGCGAGGCCTCGTCCGGGGCAAAACTTTCCCAGAGAGCCTCAGACCAAAAGCGGCGCCGTTAGCAGGAGGATTTCTGTGGAGCAAGGAGGACCAGAAGAAGTGGGGCGGTGACAGCGGATGCACAGGGCAACCCAGTCCTCCTGTGCTGCTGGCCTGCCCCTCCAGGTCGCGTCCAGGGTGGCTTGCGGCATGTCGGGGGTGCTGAAACCACCGCCCGCAATCCGCACCTTTTCAGTGCGACCTTGTCGGTGACACCCATTTCTGGAAGCAAAACTAACGCTCCCGAACCGCTGCCTCGGTCCCCGGCGGGGTCTGAAGGGGAGTCGACATCCTCTCTCTCCGGGGATGCCCGGCAGACAGGCCGCGGGCAGCCCGGAGCTCTCCTCTGACAGATGGAGAATGACTCAAAATTTTAGCCGGTGCCCCGGAAGGGAGCGGCGAGCTCTGGGCTCCCGCCCCACGGGTGTATGTGCGGTGTGGAGCCAGCCCGGCCCCGCCACGGGACTCTTTTCCTCCAGCACCGGAGGAGCCATAACACCGGCCCCGAGCGGCGGCACAGCTGATTCCGTCGCTGTGGCGAGGATGCCGGCAGTCTGGGACGCGCTTCCCCTTGTCCGGCCCTTGGCACCGCCCGCCTGCCCTCCGACACCCCTGTCGCCCGCATCCCCACGCGGTTCCCCGGCCGTTCCCCGGGGCTGGGCTTCGGGGTCTTTGCCCAAATTTCCGACGGGCCGTGGCCTCCCGCCGGCGTGGAGCCCCTCCGCTCCCCGCACCCGCGGCGGCGCCTGGCGGGCCCTCCTCCCGTAGAAGTGGGGGCGGTAAGGCCGAGGGATTGGGGAGGGAACGGGAAAACAACCGCCTTGGCTTCTTCCAGAAAGTGAAAGTTCCTATCTGTCAGCACAATATAAATCTGACGGATAGGAATGGCATTAACTTGCACGCCCAACTTTCCTTCCCCTTGATATATGAACTTCCCAGTTTAAAAGATTACAGTAATCACGGGAGGAGAGTGTAAATCGAATCTGATAGCAATAACTTTTGGAGAAGGTCAGGCTCAAGTGAAATGTTACCAAGCAACAGGCATTTTGTTTGCAAAATACAATCGAAGTGTATTGATGAGAAATCCTTCCTTGCCAGCCAGTCAGCACTTTCTGCTAACAGCTTTACAGAGAGAAAAACACACTAAACCAAAACAATAACTACAAAAAAACCCCAACCCAAAACCCAAACGTAACGGAGGAGATCTCTATAAATCAAGGCCCTCAGCGCCGCGCCTGCCCCGGCCTCTCCCGCGGACTGGGGGGACTGGGGGGACTGGGGGGACTGGGGCACCGGGCACCGCCGGGAACCTGTCCCGGTTACACAGACCTCACCCGCGTGGTACCCGCTCCGCGATTTTACAGACTGTTTCTCGTCCTGCTTTTTATTCGTGAGAGCAAAGCGGAAAATGGTCTCCATAGGGGTTCCTCCTGTCACCTGGCACCAAACACTGTTTAACTACACAGCTCGTTTATTTACAACTATCCTGCGTGCTCTGAGCGGCAGAGCTTTCTCTTCCCTCTCCACTTCCTCAATTAAAATCTGTTGTCAGAACAGATGTAATTATTTTTTCCCCCTGTCCGCCCCGTTTCTACCACACACACACACACACACCCACCCCTTCCCCCGCTAGGACATGTATCTACTGAAAGGTTTTTTTCACGACGGAGGGGATATTTGCCGATGTCAGGTAGAATCAGATCAGTTTGCTTTTATTCCTGCCGGAATCGATCATTTCGGTGAGACAGTTGCGAAGTTCTGTTCTGTGCAAACGATGCACATAGAAACCTACCCCTGTTCCATCTGCCTCGGCTCACCTGGAATGATCCCTCCTCCCGGTACCCTGCTCGTGAACTTTCCTCGCCCACATGAACCCGTGTTACATTTCTCATAGTAGTAGTCATCAAGGCTTGTAAACAATATAATGCTGTATTGGGTCGTCTCTTATTTTCAGAGCCAGATTCTCAGTGCACCACAGCTGTCTCTGTTAGAGAACAGTGATTAGTCTCCTACAAAGTACCTTAGATCTTTGAAGATGATGAAAGCCTGAAGCGAAGCAATTAAAAAACGCCAACAACATAAGCCAAACTAGCAAACACACCCTTTCTCCAAACAGAAGGAAAACAAAACAAAACAAAACCCCAAAAAAACCCAACCCAAACAAACAAACAAACCAACAAAAAGCCCCACCAAAAACGTAACCAACAACCTTAGCCTTCTCGTGTTTTATGATAGTTCTGGTATCAGTCATTTCTGATAATACAGATAAGGAAAACAGATTCTTTTGGGATCCGAGAAAATCTGTGTTACAAAAAGAGCTGTCCTAACAACCAAAGCAGAAACTGTTTAAACGGAGTCAGTCAGCAGTGGGTATATCAAGAAGGCACGTTTGTTCCAAAGTATTAGACAAAATTTTACAGACAACTTGAGGAGAACAGCTTCTCTCTCTCATTCATTTTACTTTTATTTGGCCTCTTTAGAACATTTGACTCATGATCCTTAATGTATAAATAGTCAAGGAGAATTGATGTATTTATTGCTCCAAATTTGTAGCAGATTTATTTAATAATTTATTAATATTTTACTGTAAATGCATGCCTGCTCTCCCCACACTTCTGTTTCATGTGTATCTGTATGTGCACTGCATCTCTGTAGATCTGGGTTTGTATCTGTCTCTCCATGCATGCTATTTTATGAATACTCCCTATCGCTTATATCAATAAGAAAACAGTTACTAATTTTCCTAGGGATCACGAAGGGAATACTTGAATGCAGACTTTTTCAATAGAAGGTGCTGGGGGGAAAAAAACCCAACACACAGGGACACACATACACAAAAAGAGAGAGAGAGAAAAATACAAAACCTCAAACAAAAAACACAGAAATAAGCAAACCAATCCCTCATAAAAAAAATTAAAACCTCACAAGACTCACAATCCCCCCCGCCAAAAAATCCATACCAACCAACACCAACAAAAAACTCACAGCAAAAATCTCAAACCTCACACAGAACAAAATATAACACCCAAACCCCACAAACAAAAAATGTTCGAGGACGAGATTTCTTTCTTGAAGCCGAGAACATCTTCATGTGAAGCTTACGAGTTACGAAAAAAAAATAGCTTTGTTGAAGTGCAGCGGGTTGTGCATTCTATTAAATAGGGAATTATTTTTGTACCTGGAAATATAAACATTTGCAATTGATACATGTATGTATTATTCCCACAGTTCAGTGCCCCACACAGTGACATTTATGGTGTATCTTCTCAATTTTTTTTTGTTTATTTGACGATTTCTATTTTGTGCCAATTTTAAGGAAAGGAAAATCCCGGTCGCAGCAGTTCCCGTGAAGGGCTGGGGACAGTACTCGGAGCGCACCTTCCGCCCGGCCCTGTCCGCGCCCTCGGCGTGGCGGGCAGGGGGTGCTCCGATGTGGAAAAAGCAGCTGGAACACAGCCTGAGAGAGAGGGAAGCCCCGGGGGCCGGGCTGGTCGGCGGGCAGTGCCACCCGACGGGCCCGGGCCCCGCGGTGTGACAGCGCGCACCGCCCCAGACCGGGCAGAACGCTCTCAGAAAGGCAGAGGGGAAAATACAGCAGCCTCCATGCCCAGGGTTAGCCAACAGAGGGAGAGCAAAATTCTCTGTGTTAATAGCAGCACTTAGATTTAAATTGCCGAAATCTCGTTTTCCGGGCCAGTCCCTCTAAGTCTAGCAGCTCTGTGAGATGCGCTGCTATGCTCTGTGCTGTGGGAGACTGTCCCTGTGCAAAGAGTCGGGATCTGTGCAGTCTTATGATGATAAAGATGCAAATTTCAGTGGGCTGAGTTTTCGGAATTTGAAGAAAAAATTTTTAGGCAAGCCTCATAAGGATATTTTTAAGGGTACTGAAAATTAAACAAATCTGAAATATCTTGAAAATAGTATTTTTGTAAGGCTCAGGGAACGTATTAGATTTTATCTGGTCTGTTTTGTTTTTTTTTTGTTTTTTTATAAACACTTATTTTCTCCCCAGTTGTACTTGTTCTCATCCCATAAACTATAAAAATGCAGTAGTTCTGAAGTACACTATAATTCTATTCAGTTAATCTTGTAATATTTGGTACCACAGTGCTATCTATTTATGTGAAAATTAGGGCCATCATCTCCCCTAACAACCTCTCTAACGCTGTCAAGGTAGGGAAAGATAGTTAGATGTCCTCAGACTGCCCTCTAAGCCTTCAATGCATAAATTGTCCAGTAACTAAGATACAAATTATTCTTAGTGTCCTGTATTTTGTAATGAATGCATAATTATGAACACATGAAGGGATTAGGAGGGAAAGGTAGTGTGAGCCTTATGTTTTCTCAAATAATGGATGAGCTATGACAGTGTCTTACCTCATCTTCAAAAGGATGCACATTGCCAGTTTGCTACTGGCAAACAATTCATGCATTCCACTTTGGTCACTAAGGCAAGACCGATGCACTGAGTGTATGAGAGGAGAATGCATACACTGCCTTCTCTGTAATATCGCAACATGCAGAGTTATTGCTTCTCCATTTGCATTGGACAGAGAGCATAATAAATATAAAAACAGGTTCCAAAAGCAGGTTATCCTGCTAAAAGAGATCTTCATATGGGCATCTATTGCTCAGCTACAGGCTTATCTTCCACAGCCCAGACTAGCAGCATCCCCCAGCTCTGTAGGATGGCCCAGCATTTCTGCCAAGTACTACCATCTTCACGAGGAGAACCTCCCTTTGGCATGCTCACACTGTCAGGCAGTGCTCTGCCAGGAGCTCATATTTATGTATAGATCTCATTCTGGTGAGGATAGAGGCTTCTTGGTCAGTACAGACTTGCTCATGACTTGGCTTCTTTCTCTCTCAGGATGGGTAAATTGCATTAATAGACTTTGTCTCAAGTTGATCTGTTAATCCCTAAATGTAGCCCACTGCATGGGAGATGCTCTGCCTGTTTCTGAGGTGAGAGGGAGGCAGGAGGTGGTGAGCAGTGAGGCTCAGGTGCTTGCACACCTCTAACTGCTTTCATCTCACTTGGGCAGGGGTGCCCATCAGCATATATTAGGAACCTTTACTTGCTTTTTACAGCTTATTTATCTAGTTGGGCTGTTCACCAGGAACTTGGGAAACCAAGAAAATAGTTGCATTGATTTTTGCAGACAGTTTTTCTCATATGTGTGTTTGAAAGCACTACCCTATGTAGTTAAAATAGGCTCTGTCAGATGCAGTTTTGGGAATGATCCTTTTCCCATGCATGGATACTTCTCAAGGATGTCATTGTTGTGCTCTACAATGAAGGCCAGCAGAACTCTGTTCTTGAGGAATAAATGTGAACAATCTTAGCAGGTATATTGACCCCCTTCTGCATAAGATGTGAAAGTTGTCAAACTTTCTTCCCTTCTTGTTGACAATCAGTCTTATTTCAAAGGTTTCCATACTGCAGTCAGGCATTACCAAAGTGACCAGAGATTTTGGGGTGTTCCCATTTTTGAGTGTCCATCTGGAGACAGCATGGTCAATGGGCTTGTTTTCAGCCCTGTACTCAGCTGTCATTCTTAGTTTAGCACACAAAAAGCAAGATACCTGGAACAAGCGCTAAGAGAGTTTATGGAGTCTCTATCCTTGGAATTATTTAAAACTCATCTAAGCAGGGACGTTAGCAACCTGCTCTGTATTTTAGGTCGCTCTTGCTTTGAACAGGACCAAATGCCTTCTGGAGGTCCACTCCAAACCAGATATTTCCAGAATCTGTGCTTGAATGGGCCAAGGCATCAGTCATGATTAAAGGTTTTGAGGAAAAACCTGTAACTCTTTCTGTGTGAGGAACCAGTTTCTGTGGGAAGAACCAGTTTCTGCAAAGCCAGTACTGGAATACACTGATTTATATACAGACTTTTTGTACCTTCAGTCGGTCATAATGGAGTGGTTCTACCAATGTTATTGGACTTGCAGAGGAAATTTTGGTCCCCATAAATGTTCATTTCATAGGCAATGAGATAGTGCTAGTGAGGAATTATGATGTGAAAGTGCTCAAGTTCCTCTGAGAAAGCTTGCACTTGGCTGGTGTGTTGCTACCTTGTAATCAGTGAGAGAGGACTGAAATAGTGTTTTTGATGTAGCAATAAAATGACTACAGCTTCTTTCCTTGCACATGGAGAATGCGACAGATTAGGCAGCATAATAGGCCTAGACTGGCTCACCTTATTCTTTTGCAGTTTTGTTCTCATGATATGTTACAAAGATACCTTAATTTTTGCAGCATCTCTGTGAAAAACACACCTGTTTCCCCCATGATTCTGCTTTGTTTACTTTAAGAAGACAGTATCCTCAAATTTCTGTAAAAGCTTTTTGCTTCAGTTTTTTATTAACTTCTCTAACTTCTCTTTGCAGACATTAATGAGGAGAGGTTGGGTGATGCCAGTGGAGCAGACAATGCCGAGACCTACAGTGACAAAGACACAGACCAAAGGAGTTCCCCAGACATGACTAAAGCCAAAAGTTGTTTCACTCCTGAAAGCCCTGAAATTGTTTCAGTGGATGAGGTCGGTTATGCAGTCCAGAAAAATGGTGGGAGCACGGAGAACCGTCCAGACAGCCCCAAGTACCATCCAGAGCAGAACCACCTCCTGATAGAAGGTCCTTCTGGGACAGTTTCTTTACCATTCAGTTTGAAAGCAAACAGACCCCCACTTGAAGTCTTGAAAAAGATCTTCCCTAACCAAAAGCCAACTGTGTTAGAGTTGATCCTGAAGGGGTGTGGAGGTGATCTGGTGAGTGCTGTAGAGGTTCTCTTGTCCAGTCGGTCTTCAGTGGCCAGTGGGGAGAGAACTTCTGTAGAATCTGATGGTCTTGTTTTGCCTTCCAATGGGCACATTTTTGAACACACGCTGAGTTCCTACCCTATTTCATCTTCCAAGTGGTCCGTGGGCTCAGCATTTAGGGTTCCAGACACGCTGAGGTTCTCTGCTGATTCCAGTAATGTCATGCCAAATCCTTTGGCTGTACCTTTGCAGCACCCTTTCCCTCAACCACCACGCTACCCGCTGATGCTGAGGAACACTTTGGCAAGAAACCAGTCCAGCCCATTCCTGCCCAATGATGTCACTCTGTGGAACACCATGACGCTGCAGCAGCAGTACCAGCTACGATCCCAGTACGTCAGTCCTTTCTCTAGCAATTCAGCCACTGTTTTCCGAAGCTCACCTGTACTTCCTTCCCGCTCGTCAGAGGATCCTAGGATCTCAATTCCTGATGATGGGTGTCCTATTGTGTCTAAGCAACCAATTTACACAGAAGATGAATATGAGGAGAGGTCTGATTCTTCGGACTCAAGAATACTCAACACATCTTCTTAGATTGATATTTGACATGTAATATTTAAGTGATACTCACAGTGCAGCTGAACTACTGGCCCATAAGAGGAGGGACACATACTCTATGAAACTCTTGCAATTGTATTAAAAATGACTTTGCTTGGTATTGTACTATAGCAATAAAGACATAACTTATTTAATTTCTTGCACTTCACTGGATAATGCCAAATAGCAATACTCTGGCTTTAGTGCTGAGTGTATGTTGCAAAGGAAGACTTCATGGCTATCAGTTATGGGACTCTGGAAGGCTCATAATGGAAACAGAAGCCCAAGGTCTACTTTGTTGCTTAACTCAGAAAAATGGGGATGTTAAACTAGAATACTTGAATGCTGTTTTATAAGAGAGAACTCCTCAGGACATAAGAAATCGAGCAAACACAGTTCAATTGCAAATGGACTGAAAAAAGGACCTTATAACCTTATGACAGTGATCATCCTTGCAGTGAAAGGAAAGGCAGAAGAAATATGCACATGCAAGTAACATGAACTGCTTCTGTGCTGTTTGAGCTTGGACACTTTTCAGAGAAATATTATTAAGAGTTATTCTTTTCCCATGGCTAGGTCGAAATGTGTAATGTCAGTGTAAACCCAATTACAGCTGTGAATTGCATGAAGTGTATTGTGAAATGAACACCAGATTAAGCATTGTCAGGTTAATGTAGCATGCTAAGGACTCTAGAAAATAAACTAAGATGATGATCTTGGTTTATGTCATTTATACTGGGCAAATAACATTCTGAAGATAGAGAGCTGATTAGTCCTCAGCCAGTGTTAAAATGTTCATCTCCAGCAACTGCAGTCAAGGGAAGCCTCTTGCTCAAAGTCTGGGTTCTGCTTCCCTGCCTTGCAGCTTGCAGCTAAGATTAGGCAAATATTGTCATCAGGGAAGCTGAGGTCTCTTGAGTATGTACTGCAGACAGTTCCAAGCTCAGCTGAGTAAAGCAGGGCTTGCTACAGTCACAGAAAGCAGAAAACAAAAGGCTCTCCTGATGCTTCAGAAGCATTTTTTTTTTCCTATTCTGTAGAATTAGAAAAAAAAAAAAAAAAAAAAGGAAATAGAATGTAATAGCAGGCCTTTCTTTAAAATAATATTTAGGCAAATGACAACTTCCCTAATTCTAGAAAAGTATTGGTTTGAACAATTTATTGCATGATTGCATGCATTGATTACACTGCATATCTTTATGTGTGTCCAAGTAACATTAGGAATTGCTTCTGATGAGGAATGCCACTAAGTTAACTGTTTACTTAGAAGTTTGTGCCATTTTTTTAGCTGTTCACAAGTGACCACATCTGCTTGACAGTTGACTTTTACAAAACACAGCTCTGAATGCAGATAAAATAACTCTCAGGCCTTTCAGGTGTATGGATTAGTCCAACACCTCAAAAAATGTTGAGGCTGCCCTGAAGTTGTACTTTAAAGCAGATTGGCTTTAAAGCTGTTATATATATATATATAAGGCATGTTATCCGGTGTCATTGTTGATATGAATGCCTGTGTTATCATTTGGCATTTCATGTTTTGCAAGTCTCGTGCACACAGATAATCTTTCATTTTATAAAAGTACTGAACATGCACAAAAAGGAGAATAAAATAATTTTCCTTAGGGGATAAATTAACAGAAAGATACTTTTTCTTACATAACTTTCCAACCTCTTCAGAAAAGCATTCTGTTAGTAATTCTACAAAGCAAAGACATAAAAGCAGGGGAAGGGAGGAAAGAAGATAAATTGATTCTCTCATGAAAGTATAAATGTGAAAGCATCTGAAATTTTCCTAAGTGCATAATTTCAATTGTGTACTGACAGATTTGCTTGCATTCATGTGGCACTTGTAAACACATTCATTTTACAGACACTCCAGAGAGAAAAGTAATAAGTAAAATAGGTTTTATCTTGCAAACAGAAAGGATTGAAATAGCGTCGTGCTGTGCTCCAACACCATAGTGAAATTGTCAAAGGCAAGATAAGAGCAGATAGGCCCAGGAGCTCTGGGTCTGAGCAGATTTCCTTCCTGCAGAAACATTTTATAGGCAACCCTGTATATTGAGTGAAATCTGCATGGCTTTTGGTTTGCTTTGTGCTTTTTTGTTTGTTTTTGGTTTTTTTTTCCTAGTTTGTTTGTTTGTTTTGCTACAGAGGTTGAATCATCTTCAGCAGAAAGACTAAACAGTGGCACCTGTGACAGCTCATAAACACTATGGCCTGCAGGTTTTCAGAGAACAGAACTTTTGCATCTTGGAATTGGGACACACCTTTCAAAGAAAGGTGACCGTGGCTAAAGTGGAGTGAACTATTATCTCACTTGTGGTGAAAAACGCAAATTCTGTGGTATGATTTTTTAAAATTCTATCTCTTATGATAAGCGGTTTTCTGAAAAAGGAAAGAAGTGAAAATAGTCCTTGTCTGGTGTTATAATATAACTTCTGATTCAACTCACAACTACTGGCTTTTTTTCTGTTGTTGTTTTTGTTTTTTTTTTTTTTGTTTGTTTGTTTGGGTTTTTTTTTTTAATAAAGCAAGTGTATTTCTGTTCAAAATAAGAAATGAAAGTTTTCGTGTTGAACAATAATTTTTCTTTGACCACACAATATTTTAGCTATCTGGAAGATTAATTTTTTAAAAAGTACGTATTGGCCTGAAATGATATCTTTGAGAAATTGCCTTGCTCATCCAGCTCTATTTTCCACGGCTGAGGCCGTGCTTTCACCGTGACACCCGTGTCACCGCAGCTGGCGGCAGTGGCGCTGGTCCGGAGCGCGGCCGTGCTGCAGCATCCTGAGGTCCGCACGCCTCCCGGGTCCGGGGCTAGGACTCCGGGTGGGGCACACACACCTTGCGATTCCCAGCTCCATCTTGCGGTAAGCAAGGGCATCTCCACGTCGGAGGGAATGCTTCGTGCTGACGAAGAGAGGACGTGGAGGTGAGGAGGGTGGAAGCTCAAGGCGCTGATGCTCAGAAGCCTCCGGAGGCAAAAGAGAATTCAAGCACCAAAAAAGACGGCTTGAGCCTGGCGAGGTCTCTGCTGTAGCTCAGAATCCAAAGGGCGGTTGAGGTTTTTTTGTTTGTGTTTTTTTCTGGGGTCTCTCTTGGGTGCTAGAGCAGCTGTGGCTTTCTTGGAGCAAGAGATCTTAAGCCCTTGCCCTCTGCACAGATCCTGCTCCTGGCTGAGCAGCCACCTGGGAGCCTCTTCGGGGTGCCCTGGGACTGCTTTTTCTCCTGTCAGACAGGTGATTTCATTGTCTAGTCTCTGAGCGATACCCAGAGCTCGCTGTCTCTGCTCATGGCTCTCCTTGTGCAGGTCTCAGGCTGACCAGAGACGAGGTGCAGTGGGCTCAGCAAAGGCTGGCTCTGCCCAGAGGCACACTGCTGAACCCCCCCTAATTAAACCGTAGCTGTGACAAGATGGTTAAGGCCAACAATGGTGTAAACAATAACAACCCCGTGGAGAGCTCTAATGCGATATTCACATTCTACTGTAGCTCACATACCTGT
>JAWWEW010000088.1:45874348-45898367 GCA_035583185.1 Anabacerthia variegaticeps | reverse complement strand
CCCTCACTCCCCTCACACTCCTCACTGCCCTCACTCCCCTCACACCCCACGCCCGCACCCACGAGCGGGCGGGCGGCCGGCACGCGCGCTGGGGGGCGTGGCCGCGGCTGCGCGGGCCAATGGGAGCGGCGGCCGCGAGGCGAGCGGCCAATAGGCGGCGCGGGCGGTGGCGGCGGACGCTGATAACGCGGCGGGCGGCGGCGGCGGGCGCTGCTCCTCGGGGCGGAGGGTGCGCCGTGGGGCCGGCCCGGGCACGGCACATCCCATCCCGGGCACGGCACATCCCGGGCACGGCGCGCAGGGGACGCGGCGAGCACGGTTCGGCCTCGTCGCGACACAGCGACCCCTCGACGGCGCAGCGCCCCGCCTGCCGGGGAGCCTGGCAGCGCCGGGTGCGCGGATCGCCAGCCCCGTGGGTGCGGCGGGACTGGAGCGGCAGCGGCAGCACCTGGCGAACCGCGGGGAGAGGGGCGCTGAGGGCTGCCGGCACCGCCCGCCTGTGGTAAGTGTGCGGCGCAGGAGGCAGGACGGGGAGGCCGTCTGGGAGAAGGGGGGTCCGCAGACGCAGTTGGCGCAGAGAGCTCCGGGAGCCCGCAGTGCCCCTGTGTGCTGGAGAGCAGAGCAGCATGGTGTGGAGTCCAGCTGTCCTCTGCCTGTCTCCCAAGCCTGAACGCAGCTGGCAGAAGGGTTGTCAGTGTCCCGTAATCAGCAGGCCCCTGTGAAGACCTGACCGACGCACACCCTCGGCCGCTGCAGGCTCGCTGCTGCCTGCGGCGGGCGAGTACAGCTCCCCGGCCGGCAGCTGGGGGACAAGTCGGTCGTGGCTGACCCGAGCCCCGCTGCGGCATGGGCTAGAGACCCGAGCGGGCGGTGGGGGGCAGGGGCCATCCCAGGCGGCTCTGCCGTGCATTCCCGACGGGAGCGCGCCCCGGCGGGGCCGCCGGCGGGCACCTGGGGGTCCGGGCGCGCCCGGGCTGCCGCTCCGCCGCGGCTGCGGGAGGCATGACCCCTGTCTTGCAGCAGCTGTGCCGCCCAGGAGCCATGGCTGAAGAGCCTGCCGCCGCCGACTGGGAGATCGACGTGGAGAGCCTGGAGGGCGAGCCGGGCGAGGCCCCCGGGGCGCCGCGCAGCGGCCCCGGCCCGGAGGAGGAAGAGGAGGAGGAAGAGGAAGGCGAGGAGGCGGCGGCGGGTCCGCGGCGGGGGGAGCCGAGGAAGCTGAGCCGCACGCCCAAGTGCGCCCGGTGCCGCAACCACGGCGTGGTGTCGTGCCTGAAGGGACACAAGCGGTTCTGCCGGTGGCGCGACTGCCAGTGCGCCAATTGCCTGCTGGTGGTGGAGCGGCAGCGCGTCATGGCCGCGCAGGTGGCGCTCCGGCGGCAGCAGGCCACCGAGGTGAGCGGGGACCGGGCGGGACGGGGCGCGACGGGGCGGGACGGGCGGCCCCCGTCTGACCGCGCCGCCCGATCGCTCTCCTAGGACAAGAAGGGGCTGACGGGGAAGCAGGCGAGCCTGGAGCGCAAAGCTGTCTACCAGAGGCACGTCCGAACGCCCAGCCTCTTGGCCAAGAGCATCCTGGAAGGTAAGCGCATCCCGCGCCCCTCCACGGGCTGCCCTCAGCCCTGCGGCACCGGGAAACCCCGCTCTGCCCCAGCAAGACGCGCACTTCCAGTCCGAGGCGCGTGTACTCCGGCACCCGCGTGAAATGCGGCGTCGTTTCCTGAAATAGGCGTTCGAGCGCGTCCCGCTACCCGTGCCGGGCGGCGGAGCCTCCTGCCCTTCGAGGCTGGAATCAGTGTAGCAGAATAACAGTTCTTTGCCCTCTCCGCCCGAAATGATGTCTAGCTAGCAACGGTAGTTTGAAATCTGAGAGTTACTGTTTCAAGCTGACATTCTTTTTACATGACTACCCAGCGGAGTTCTGCAGTGCAGGGTAGTTTATTCTGAGGGTAATTTATTTGTGAGTGTTTTTATCAGCAAATGGGTAAATCAATGACTTCTTTGTTGTTGTTGTTTTGATCAGAACATCTAACATAGCAGCACAGTTTTCGACATTATCAGTGGCAAGGTATGCATAACAGGGTGCTCATTTTTTTCCCTGTCCAAAGTGTTAAATGTGGAAGAACAGTATTTTAAAGATGGATATTTTAGTGAGAGGGTATAATTTTTGTTTGTGCACAGATTTATTTCTGTCTGCTTTAATTACTTTCTAAACTGTAGGCCTGTAAAGCACTTCTAAATTCTAATTTTTTTTTCCAAAATAGAAAGTCCTTTTCTTTGCCTGTGCAAGCTCAGTTAAAATTTTGTCCTCTTAGAAACCTCTAATTTTCATCTACAGTTCACTCTTTTGAAAACTCTTCTGTATTCTTTCCTCTAATTTATCTTAACTATCTTTTTCTTTTCTCCTAGTTTTCCTTGGAATTTTCTACCAACTGTAGCAATATGTGTACATAGTGATTCATCTTTAGAAAATAGAAAAGGCATCTGCTGTAGGTATAGATATCTTCCTTGGAAAAGGGGAAACCATGTAAGAGGAATGGGAGTGAAAACAGGTAAAACCCTGTTCTGCTTACACGGGATTACTAGTCTGAATAGAGCAAACAGGATTGGACCCTATATGCTATATTAAATGAATCCAAGTAGCTTAGTAATTGAATATTCTGGAAACTGAATTTCTATATTTTATCTGTTTTCTTTTAGTTCAAAAGAAATTAAATATTTGAATGCTTTCCGTATGTGTTAAAAATGAATGGTTATCTCCTTAAGCTCTGAGACGGAATACCAGTCATAACACAGCAGGGCTTTGCCATTTGTTTGTTTTTTGTGGTTTTTTTCTCCCCTGCTCCCTGATCTGTTTTTTTGGAATTGCTTTTTAAAAAGTTACTAATCAGCTAGCTTTTAAGGATACTACACATGTCAGAGAAGCAGGGCCTGCTTATCTGTTTTGAGGAACTTCTACTCAATGTGTCTGTTGGTGCAGATTGCTAAACCTCTGTGTCATGGTAACTTTGTGGGAGCTAATGGTGTCCAGGGTCTGTGGTGAGTGATCAGCACTTGGAGAGACTGGCTTCAATTGGAGCCCTTGTACAAACACAGCTTTAATTTTTTTCTTGTGTAGCTTCATTCCTAATGCTGCTTTGTTGTTTCAGGTTACCGTCCTATTCCTACAGACCCTTACCTGGGAGGGAATTCACCCTTGCCACCCCCTGTAAGTGACAGGATGAGAAAGAGACGGGCTTTTGCTGATAAAGAGTTGGAGAACATTATGCTAGAGAGAGAGTATAAAGAGAGAGAGATGATGGAAGCTACACAAGCAGCTGCCCTTTTTCTCCCTAACCGCATAGTGCGTGGAGCTGAATACAATTCATATAAAACTGCCTTCAACTCTATTCAAGTTGATGCTCCAAACAAGGAGTTTTGCAATTTTTTACCAACCTGCCTTGATCTAACGATGCAGTATTCAGGATCCAGCAACATGGAATTAATTTCTTCAAATGTCAGTGTAGCTACTTCCTACAGGCAGTATCCCCTGCCTTCTAGGTTCTTAGTGTGGCCAAAATGCGGCCCCATTAGTGATGCTCTTCTCTACCAGCAATGCCTGTTAAATGCTACTAGTGTTCAAACTCTCAAACCTGGGGCAGGTTGGGATGCCAAGATCTCACAAAGTCAAGACTGTCCAAACACTGAGCACAACATCATTGCTCCAAAACTGGAACATTCATTTGTTCTGACTCACACACAAGACACTCAACAGTCACGTAATGAAATACTGTGCCTTCCTCAGGAAGCTCGTGAGAGGTCAGCCTTCTCTCCTCCAAAAAGGACTTTCTCGCAGATTTCTGATACAGGTTCGCTGTCTCCTCAGGAAGAGACATTAAGCAAGATAAGCAAAAACAGTACCAAACCGCCTCCATCTCTCAAATATAGTCCATTTCAGTCACTATTCCAGCACAGATTTCCTGACAGATCAGGAGCAGAGTTAAGACCGTCATTTGTGAAAGAGACTTTTGAAGATGCTTCTAAGAAATACAGAGAGTGTGCTGTTAAGGAGAACCAAAAATACAAGTTTACTGTAGACAAATGTACAAAAGACTTCTTTGGGGCCAAACAGGCCACAACAAAACTTTCAGCAACAGAGCCACTGTCATTTTCAGTTGAATCTATCCTTAAATGACTTTCTCGTGCAGTTACTATTGTGTCTCAAAGAATAAACTATACCTTCAGAGTAGAGAGTAAGTTTTGCCTTTTGCCAAATTGCTACTGCCTGCCTTATCTATTAAATTTTTTTTAAAGAGGAATTTTTGCTGTAAATTGTAATTCTTTCTTTTGTCTCAAAATTATATACATAAATACGCATGTTTTCTGAAAAAAAAAATTTTTAAAAATGGAAACTGCATGTACAGATTCTTAAGTAATATTTTAAGGGGCACTTCAAACTGTTCAATAAAATAAGTTTACTTACAAGCCTAGACTGATCTCTGTCTTGTCTCTAGCATCTCACAGGCAAGTATGTCCTACTTTCAGAATACATTTTTTATTTTGTCTGCCACTATAAATGTACTTTCTACTTACATTGCTGTGATAAGTGGTCATTTTTGCTTTGACCCTCCAATAACTATGAGAAGAGATAACAATAGTACATGTAGGCTAGTGTGAATTCACAAGGCTTTTTATTTACTTAAGTGGGGTTTAGATCAGATTACATCTGCTGTTCTTATTTTGAAGGAGGAGTGCATGCTAGTATAAAGGTCTAGTCTATTCCACACCACTCTATAAAATCTTCTGTTTCTAAAGCACAGGAGTTGCTAGGTTGGTTTTGAGATGACTGGCTCTACTGAACTTTTGGAAAAAACCCATTTTTTAAAGTTCAGGTTTTGAATAAAAAGTCTGCTTTTTAAAATTAGTTGTTATTAATTTCTTTTTTTTTTTTTTTAAATGTTCAGCTCACTTTACTCTGGATTTCCCTTTCCTTGAATACTTCCCTTCCCAAAACATTTCACTCTTGACTGACAAGACACTGAGATTGTTTTCTTTTGGTAATTAAAATGACCTCTAGGCTATGAAAATGATGCACAGGATCAACACTGCTAATGAGAAATCAAGTAATGATCTCTTGCTTTTATAATTCTCTGTGCTTGGGCAGGCATGGCAGAATTAAAGGAGAAAAACATCTAGAATTTACCTGAGAACCTCAAATGGCCTCAGGGTTATAGGAAAAGGCATTTTCCTATATGTTTGGTCTCAGTACGACAGAGGTTGAAGCTTTCTAAATTAATGACTTTGTAAGTTTTCCCATAAAATTTACTGCTAGCACAGCGAGTGCTAATCAGTAATCCCTTGGTTACCTTCCTTCCTTGACATTTTAATCCTGCAGACAGTACTCATCCAGCTGAAAGCAAATGTGGTTTGTTCTTAATTTTTATGGTTTAATAAGGACAATTTCTGTTTGGTATTTGTGAGCAGGATGGAATATTTTCTGATTTTGTTACAATCCCTGAACTGGTTAAATGCCTCTTCTGCCTGTGAATTCCTGATTCTGTAACTATCTTTGAAAGTGTTTAGTGTTTCTGTTGGGAATGGTGTTGCAGAATAGCAGGACCCTTTTCCTAGATGGGCAGAGTGATTTGTCCTGAGTGCTTTTCTAAGCCACTCTGTTAAAGCAGCAGACAGATTGGAGGAAAAACGTTTTACGTAACATGTAAACTTTTACGTAACACATCTTACAAAGCACATAAAAATTTTATGTCAGGAAGGTAAAAAAAATTGTTTTAATTTAAAAGGATCTTGGGCATTGGCTAAAGTTTCACTTTTCAAAAGCATTCATACTAACTGGATTTTTCTTAGTGAAGAGTAGTTTTCAAATGCAATGAGATGCTTTTCATTTTTTCAGACTCTGTCTTTTACCCAGTTGCCATTAGAGGGAGTTTTAACTTACTTGAGAACTGTATCTGCTGGTTAATCAGTTTAGCGGTTGGACCAAGCTAAGCAGCTTTTACCTGGAATAAATGGAGAGAAATTCTTCATAATTCATATTTGTTTGCTTTCACCACTGCTTCATTCTTTGGCTTAGTTGAACATTAAATGCTAACAAGGGAGTTTAATTTAAGCAAGGTTTCCTTTGTTTTTAAAAATATGATTTGTTTTGTTATTTTGAGCAGCTGGCATAAACTAGGTTCACAGATGAAAGGAAGTTCAGCAATCTGTGTACTGAGCCAGTATTGGATACTGGAATTAGTCCCACATAAATATTTTTATTGCCTGACAGTGTGTGCCTCTAACACTGTTCAATTTTACATGTGAAATATTTTTCCAGGAAGTCACTTGTTTTTATTCATCTCCTAAAAAAGAGGCCAGAAAACCAAACCCCTCGGATAGGTTGGTACCTTTTGAAAATTTTAAAAAAAAAAAAAAAAAAAACAAACAAACCTGAGAAAATTCAAACTCTGAACATATACCAAACATTTATGTATTTTTATCTATATAGAATGTTCATGTATTTTTATATATAAATATTTATTATAAAATTAATATAAATATTTATATACACACACATGTGGTTTAACCGCAGACAGCAACTAAGTACCAGACACTTCTGAGCAAAACCTAAAACATTGGTGTTTTATCAATATTATTCTCATATTCAAATCAAAAGAGAACACTGTACCATCTACTAAGAAAGAAATTCACTCTATCCCAGCCAAATCCAGGACAATACACTTTTATATCTAATATACATATATGTTCTAGATTGTTTATTGAAATCCCAGTCATCAGAAGAGGAGTGACATTTTCATTAATATTTGAAAAAGTTTGACCCTTGAGTTGAGACTGGAAGAAAAGGTTTGCTTTGCCTAACAAATAAGTCTCACTGTACTCAGCACTTAGGCATTCTTTCTGATTGTCACTAGCTCATGTCTTCCTTCAGTTCCATTATCTATTTCACCCTGTAGTTAGTTTCCTTTCATTCCATATACCCTGGGCCTTACTTCTCATTCATCTTGAAAACTTGTTGCATCTAGAATTTTTTTTCCCCTTCCCTTTCTCCTTCCCTCTGCTTTTCCTTTTTCCTGTTTCCTTTTACCCTTTTCAAAATGCATAAAGTCTATTACTCTTGGGGAGGATGATTAGTACCTTGAGCAAAATAGCATACACTGGACCAGCATGTGATTTTCCTCACACATCTTTGCAGTGGCTGTATAGCACTCTTGCTTCTTTAAGCCATAAGCTGCTCTAGAGTAGAAGCAGACACTTGTCCACATCTCCTGGTGCAGCTGTGAAAACTCATGGAGAAGGGCAGAAGTCATTGCTCTGAAACCAGCGCTTAATGCAAGGCAGTGTCTTGCTGGCAATAAGTCAGCTGTTAAAATATCTTGTGCTCATCTATGCTCTCTGATTCTTAAGTACAGTTTCTATGGCATTTCTTGGGTGTGTGGATGCCTGAAGCTCTTGTACAGTGCTACTTGTTTGAGTACAAGATACACGTTTGTGTTACACTTATGGGTATCAGGTTACATTTCTCTTCGGATTCCCTGCTGCCCACAGTTTTCTTATGTGATGGTGGAACATGACACTTGGAAAGCTCAGCTTTGGGTTTTGGACAGAAGGCCAAGAACTTGTTCTACCTGTGGAGCACGAAACTGTTGTGGAAAGTAGTACGAAGAACAATTATTCACTTGGTCTGCAAAAGAGAATACCTGGGTGATGGTGTAGTCAGAGACAGCCAACTATTTGTTTGAGTGCGTGCCCTCTGTATGCATACTGAGACAAAAATTTTTATTGGTGTGTAAAGGTGTAAAAATATAGAGAACTAGAGGAATTGTGAATTAATAGAACCCCAGACAGTGCCTGGTTTACTGCCTGGCCTTGGTCCCCTGCCCCAGGGGAAATAAAGGCCAGCAACAGCTTTCTGTTCTGGCACCTTTTGTGTAAGAGCAGTCCCCAGACATACTCAGTTTTGGAGCTTGACCCCAAATTTCAGATCTGTGCCCCTGAAAGTGTATGACAGTACCCTTTCTTGGCAAGGGAAGCACCTAGATGCGATGTTGTGGTGTAGATAACAGGCTGCCCAGGGGAGGTAAAGGCCAGCAACAGATTTCTGTAGTGCTTGGACAGGGTTGGATTCACTTGGAGAGGGATTATTGACAGCAGTGACAGTGCTTGTCCCTCATGTGGCACATGAAAATTGAGATGGGGGCCGTGGGGATAGGAAGAGAGTCCCTGCTCAATAGGGTGAGCTGCTAGCTTTCTCTGAGGTGCTGGCTGCTCAGAGGTGACTGCACAAGCATCAGTGGCTTCACAAAGTCTGCCTCTCTGAACCAGCAAATTGAGCTGCTGGACTTGAGGTAGGTCAAGGTGAGATGACTAGATAACCAGACACAAGTCTTTCAGCTGGTGTCAACACTCAAAAGCTTGTGAAATTATCATCTGACTGCCTTTGCATTCTGACCTGAGAATAAGACAGTCCTGAGCTGTCTGCTTGTTTTTCTGCTATGACAAAGACCTGTCTAACTTTCACAGTCTGAGCTCCTCATTTCCTTGAGTTCATAAAAGCAAGTCACCTTTTGGCCAGCTGTGAAGAAAGAAGTCCTTTTAGGGTTCATGACTCTGAAATCAGCACACTAACCAGGTACCAGTTGCTATTGTTCTGGAATTAGAGAATATGACACTTGTTCAATTTATTTCAGGTGTAGAACACAGAGTTACATTCTCATTTTGATTTGGCAGCTTGTTTGAATGACCAAGCCTTTCAGTTCCTGTACCCAACACTTCCCAGTCAGCTGACCTTGACATGAAAGCTGGCACCAGGGGTTGTTGCCCATCACGTATGAGGTTCTCACTGTATCACTGAATTCCGTCTTTGAACTCCTGCCAGCTGAACAGCATAAGGTACACATAATGCCTCCTTTAACTCAGACAGTAGAGATCAACCATTTTCTGTTTGCTTGCATTGAAACCAGGACAAACCATGGCTTATGCAAGAAGGGCTGCTGGTGAAACATGTGTGGGCAGTTGGAAAACAGGGACAGAAATCTCACTGTGACTGGGGAGACAGGAGTTGGTGTTTTATGGGAGTTTCCATTAATAAATAATGGAAACTGGGGGAAACCCCTCCAAAAGGTTCAACATTGCCACTCCCCTCTCTTCCTGATCCCAGTTCCAGCTCTTTGTGAATGAGCTACCATGAGGGTTTATTTTTGTCCATAAATGGATCAGGAATCATCTTCATTAGCCACAGCAGCCGCTTTTGCTGTCATTTGGAGTTGGTAGCCCAAAGCCAGTGAATCCTGCTGTATTTGGACTCATCACCTGAAATTCAGGGATTGATGTTGGCATTGCTCCATAGTCACAAAAGAGCCTGTTTCTCACCCTGAACTCATTGTGCCAAATTTCACATGAATGTGAGGGCATTTGGGTCTCTGGAATGAAAACTCACCACCTAACCTGTGTGTTACCACAGGACACACTGTTGTGTGTCTAGGTTTTTTTTTCCTGACAAATAAGAGCTTCCACAGTGACCAACAGAAAAAAGGGAGTGGTCCTTGATAATCAGTTATATTGAGAGATGCTGTAAGAATTGGAAGAATGAAAAATTACATTGGAAGATGGCAGTGGCCCTTTTCCCATTTTTATGAATAATTATTTCATCTGAAATCCACCCAAGAAAAAGCAAAAAACTGAATAGGCAAGCCTACTGATGTGTGTACCAACAGAAGCATAATAAGATATATACCTATCCTTGCAAGATTGAATCTAGAAGTAACTGTAGAAGAGATACAAAGATTTTATGAATGATAGATTTTATGGTCACATTGTCTAGCTGACAGCCTCTGCATTTATACCTCACTGCAGGTGGTCCAATCTGGATTTAAACTAATGACTAGATTTTTCACTCATTCCTTGGTAATACAGTTGGACGGGAAACTAGGGTAGGCTGAATTACTACCATGTGTGATATACAGTTTCTGTACTTGTGTATCAAGAGTTAATAGTGGCATCCATTACATCCTTCCTGGTTTGAATCAGCCCATTTTATTTCTACTCAAAGAAATTTCTGTATAAGTTGGCCAGGCCAGAGACCACTTTTCTAAGTCAGACCGAAGCCAGGGGTAAACTGTTCACCTTCATAGATAGTTTTCTTCTGGGTCATGAAAATTACACTGCAGGTTGGTCTTCTGTGGGAAGGTGATGTAAGCAGTCATAGAATTGTTGGATAATAGATTTAGAGGAGCACAATTATGTATACAGAGATGAAGCCAAAATCTTAGTGTAAATGATAAACAGGCAAACCTAACAACTTACAGGAAATTTTAGACTTGCAGCAGCATAAGTGTGAATGGAGAGTTGAAAAAAAAATCATCAGATCTGAGTAAGTGTCTTGGAGATGACAAATGTACAAGAACCTTACATTGTAACCCACGTGGAAAATCAAATTTTATTTAATCCTTCATTTAATTTGGAAACTTACACTTATTACCATCTCAGCTGTCCTTATCCTGTAGAGCAGTACTACTTCTTCTACTATATCCTCAAACACACTTAGGAATTGGAATTTAGTGCTTTATGATGATAGAACCACAGGGTAGAACTGCAGTGACACTAAGTCTGGATGGCAGCTCTGGAGCCCAGTCTCACTCCTGTCCATAGCAGGTCAGCCATAGCAGGTTCCTCTGTGCTATGTTCATGTTGGATTGAAATTATCTCTAAGGATGGAGATTCCACAGCCTCCCTGGGCAGCCTGTTTCAGTGCTTGACCACCTGCATTGGAAAGGAGATTCTTTGGTTTGAATTGATTTTCCAGTATTCCAGTGCGTGCCTGTTGCCTCAATTCCTGTCCTGGACACCGCTACAAGATCTGTCCTCTTTGCTCCCACTGTCTTTGCTCCCACTCTCTCACAGTAATAAGGTACCCTAAGTCTTCTTTTCTCCAATCTGGACAGCCCCAGTTCTCTCACCAGTGCCTTAATAATTTTCAAGACACCTTTCCTGGACTCTCTCCAGCATGTTCTTTTGCACAGGTGAATCCAGCGCTGGACACAGTACTCCAGTTGTGTCTCACAGGGGCTGTGTAGAGATGAGGGATAAGTTCCCTTCAGGAGCCAACAATGCTCCTCTGAATGCAGATCAGGATCCTCTTGGACTTATTTGCCCAAGTGCACACTGCTGCCTTCTGGTCAACAAAGTTTCCACCAGGGCCACACTGACTCAGTACCTGTCAGGAAGGACTTGGATTTCACAATATTTCTGTCATCTGCACTGGAATTAAATAAACTCTCCTCTGTTTAATTGTTACATACTAGATTCATGACGAAAGAAGAGCAAGAAGAAACTAGTCCCTAGCTGGCAAGGTCCAAAAAGAAAATAAAAAAAGAATAATGGTGAAATTTTGAAAGCATAACATCAAGTATGTGGCGTGCCTGAAAGATTACGGTGATGATAAACTTCATCTCAGGCTCAAGATGAAGTTGTGTAGAGCACAACTAAAAAACTATGTTAGGAAGGGTTGAGTTTCCTCAGCTTCAAACATAATGTCCACCTCATTTCTTACTGTGCCCTCCCATATTCGTCTTTTGTAAATAGACTGCAAATATGGGAGTCATAGTTTAATGTTATTTCCATTCTTACTGTGGTAGACTGGTCTAGTATTTGAGTTCAGGAAGAGAGAGCTTCATAATGAAATGGCTTTGCCATTATCCTGCCTCTAGGATGTGCATGGAGGGAGCTGATATCTTAGTCACTTTGGGAACTGTCTCTGTATCATAGAAAGGTACAGAAAAAAAAAAGATCAAAACTGACAAGGAGGATTTTTCCCTAATGGCTGGTAGGTGAGCCCTGCCTAACTTCCACCTTCTCCTTGCTGGCCTTTGAGAAGGTGGGGAAGGGCAGCAGGGCCCTGTTAGAGGTCCAGCATCTGCACATTTCCCACACTGCCTACCCCAGCTGGGCAGAGAGAGCGCAACCACAACCTGAGTGCCAGCCTGGCTGCAGAGGGACAGCCAGCTGCTGTCACAGCTGGTGAATGGCAATCAGTTTTGGAGCACACTGGTGGAGGTTTTTCAGTCAGAAATTTTTAGTTTTTTCCAGACAGTATCCTCCCATGCAAATGTGCTTGCTTACAAAGCTGCTGTGTCCTGCATGAGCAGCAATTCCAGACTAACAGCTTTCAGATGTAACCATGAGGGGACATGCTCTGCTCGGTATGGAGGCTTTAGGCAGAGACTCTGCAATGCAAAGAAGAGGAAAAACTTCTTGGGATGAAACTCTTTCCTACAGTCCATTAAATTCTTTGCTCAGAATGACTTTGCTCAGAGTGGCTCAGGGATTTTGAACCAAGAACAATTGAGAGTAAACCCATGGGGCAGTGAACATTATTTGTAATAACTCAACCTCAAAGGACTGATGGTGTAGCTAACCATAAAGAGTTTTGAGTCTAGCAGAGGAGGATATGAGCAGAAGGTTATGCTGAGTGCATGATCTTCTGTAATTTATGGCAGCCAGTAATAAGTCCAGGCTTACATACAGAAAAGCATACACATGTTAACAACGGGGTCCCTGTAGTGGTATCTTGATTCAGCTTCTGGTGTTACTCCCATGCAGTGTGCTCAGAGTTGTCTTTTTTGTGAGAGCAAGATGGGAAGGGGCAGGGGGAAACTATGCAGTGCGATAATAAAAGACAACTAACCTTTGCACTCTGCCACTTCTTACTGACCACTGCACAACAGTTCACAGTTCAGCACCAAAGCACACAGTTGGTTCATATGGCTTAATACCATTCCAGCAGACACATGAGAAGTGGAATGTTGGCATGCATTATCTTAACTGTCTTTGCTTTAGTTTTTCCTTGACAGCTGCAAATACGAATCAAGATTTCTGCAAGTGACATTGGTTGAAGTCAGGATCTCAACAGAAGGTTGTCTTTGAGTTGGATTCTCCGTAACCCAACTAATAAAAGTAGTGCTCCTCCTACCACTCTTTCTCCAGGCATGGAGACATCTGTATGGTGTATCTTCCTTATTCAACATATTGTATCTGTGACACTTGTTGAATTTGCTTTCCTTGAGAATACTGCTGTCTGCAAATGAATTGAAATAGTTTCCAAAGTGAAGTAAAGTAGGTGCCAAGTATTTTGGGAAACTGGGTTAAAACCCCATTTGTTCTCATGTACTTTCCCTGTCATCTTTCATGCACTTAATCTTATGTACCTTCCTGAGCTCCTTCCCTTCCTGTCACAAATGATATCCCCTTCGGTCTAGGACATACCAATGACTCCTCCAGCATAAGTGCTTAGCTACTTGCTTTCCTTTAAAAGACACAGCAGTTGAGTATCTGCACTACTTGTTCTTAAGATTGATCTGTTGTGCTGCAAAACAGCCTACCACTGAGTGACTTGTAGAGGCTTTCTACAAAGCAACCAGATCAGCATCCTTGTGTGGAAGCTGCAAAACAAACAAGGAATAATAAACATATCTCCTGCAGCTGGGAAATGCCACATGTAGATGAGGGCAATCCATTTGTTAGGTTCTGAACACAAAGTCTCACCAGAGAGTATCATAAATCCATGTGATATCCCTGAATGCTGGATTTTTCATCTGGGCATATGAAGAAACTGAAAAATGTGTAAAATGAAAATCACATGTACTCCAAAGCAGCTCCATAGCACTGGAAGTTGGTAACATCTGAAAGTGAGTAGGCAAATCTGACACATAGAGATGTGCTCTGAGCCAATTTACAACAAAGGGTAAAGATCATACTGCATCTGAGTCAAAACAGGGTAGGCACTACTCCCCAGTGACTGTACATCCAAAGAGTCTCTTGTGTACTGATTATACCAGAAAATGTATGGAATATATTACAGTTGTGAATTTTCCTCTGACAAGTTATTTCAGAAAAGACCATGAAAGCAGGATAAAACATAGGGCTCAGTCTTTCAATCTGCAACCATAACTGTCCCAATTTCCATTGCTGTCAAAGATGAAGCAGAGATGTTTATCTCCATGCAGCCACTTGTTAGAAGACACGAATATTTTGACAGAATGAAGGTTTTCAGCAGAAATATTTTCCAGGTTTTCTAAAACACTGTGCTTTCCAATACTTGTTTAGAGTTAATGGCTGAGCCCAGGAGGCAGACCTCCAAAATGCTTGCATGCTGCATTCTGCAGTTGCATACTTGTGCATGCTTAAACGGAAGTGGTTATCTTCAAACTGTTGTGAACAGGCTCCCCAAAGGACTAGTCACAGCACCAAGCCTGACAGAGTTCAAGAAGCACTTGGGTGATACTCTCAGTACATGGTGTGCCTCTTGGGGTTGGTTCTCTTGCAGGACCCTTGTGGGTCCTTTCCAAGTCATGTGATTGGTTTGCTCAAGAGCTTCCAAATGTGGCTGAAATCTTCAAAGAAAAGGAAAAAAAAAAGACTCACTCCTATGCCTGATGTTTTATTATGCAGCTGATCTGATTAATTCCTTCCTACAGTCATTTTGAACCGTTCTCTCCTTGTTGTTGTTTTATATGGAGGAAATGCATTTTTGTGTTAAGCAAATACACTACAGTGCTTGGGAGATTAAAACTGTGTGGCAAAAAGCTGAGGTACATGCAGAAACTTGGGTTTGAAGTTCAGGGAAAATGAAGGCCATCTTCAATGCCACCCACTGTGCATCTTACTGCTAAACAAGGTCATGAAAAGAAGATAGAGTGAATGTTGGGATGCTTGGACTGAAAGGAGGGCCAGAAAACCTGTGCTCAGCAAATCCAGGTGATGGTACCTGCATGTAAGAGAAAGTCAGCTAACTTCTGCCAAGCCATCTTTAGAGAACATTAATGTTGGAAATATCTTTCTGGTTGTTAAATTCTTCTAGATTTTAAATGACTGAACAAAATGTGTCTTTGGTGTGGAAAGTATCATCATTTCCAGAACTGTTTGACACCTCCTTGCTTTGACAGGGAGACTGGAAAAGGGGCAAAGGTCCCGGTGTTCTGGGTCAGTGTATGGGAGTCTGAAGTGACCTCAGCACTCAATTTGGTTCCTACTAAAGCTGCTGCTGAAACTCCTCTCTCCAATCCTCACCTGCAAGGTGGGAGAAGAGCACTGCACAAACAAAGATGAACAAAATGTGATGGGGTAATAGTCTAGTGTCAGGAGACCTGATGCCATGAAAATTTTATTAAAGGCCTAGTCAATAACACATTAACTTCTGGGTGTGGAGAGGAAAGGGTGAATCTAGCAATGCGGCTGCTGGATCAGAGTGTCTGCTTGCCAGGCTAGCAGCCTGATGTGACACATTTTCCTGCTGGGAAGAAGCCCATGCAGATTAATAAATTCTTAAAAATGGGAGTCCTCACTTCTATCTATATAGATAAGTGTACTAACAAAATGATGCAGAGCCCCCCCCTTTCACCCAGCACACACGGTATGCTGTGTCCTGCCTACCAGCAGAGACCTCCCTGTGGGATGGTCTTGGGAAAGCTAGTTCACCCTTTTGGTCTCGTGTCTACAGCCTCCTGCTGAGGGTAGAGACACTTTGCTAAGACTGGCAGACTTCAGTGATAAACACTGTGTATCTTTTCTTGCTCTGATAACTAGAAATACTTCGTAAGGGTGCTAGCAAGTCCCATCCCATGAGGAGGTACTCCAGCAGATTGAGGGAAGAGCAGAGCCTAATTTTTGTCTTGTTTTTGGATGGCTTGTGGGGCAGCAGGTTGAAGCAGGCTGCAGTAGTGTCCAGAAAAGACCACTCACCTAAGCTGTCTTTAAGTGGCTGTTAGGAATGCCTCACTGGAGGCTTCAGTGGGGTGTGGAGGTTGTTCTTGTAGTCTGCCCAGCATCACACCTGGAAGCAGAGCCACATCCAGACACCCAAAGCAGACATTTCAACTCTCTTCTCTCACTGCTAACCCACACTCTCTGTGGTAAAGTAACCTTAACAAAATATAATAAAAACAAGCTTCCACATCCTGTAATTGCTAGAGACATTCCCTCTCAAAAGGGTCATGTACGTGAAGAGAGTGAAGGACAAGCCAGGGATAAGAAAAGAGCCATGCAAAATCACTTTAGCTTGTGGCTGCTAACACCAACATCCCAAACATTTATTACATGATGCTTGGTGATGTCTTTTGGCCTTCAAATTCTTTGCAGAGTTAGCAGAGGGACAACCAGGCTCCTGATAAGAAGCCTGGATTGGAGCTGACTGAATCATGCTTCAAAATGTGCAGTGCTCAGTGAAATTTCTTCAGGAGTCACCTTAAAAGTAACTGAATGGTGAACCCTCAATGAACTTTGACTGAAGTGTTTACTATAGTGTAATCAAGTGACTGGAATAACAATAATAATAACAATCATCATTATCATCATCTTTGCTGTTACAATATAATTGCAACTAAAGCTAGCTAGATACTCTCAAAGCTCCTTGGAGGAACTTCCTTATAATTTACACTCCATAGCTGAAATACAGATCCTGATACACTGGTACCATACATCTGTTCTCCTGACTTTTTAACCATAGAGTGCTAGTTTATTGCTGAGCTTAAGGATAAAAGAAGCAATAAATGAAAGTAAAAAAAAAAAAAAATTCCTCTCTACTAAGTACATTCAGATGTCAGCCTCCAAAAGCCCTATACAGTGTTTTCCTTCCCAGATTATTTTACCGTCCTGCTTATGGGGCAGTGTTGTCATCAAATGGGTTTCATCACAAAAGGTTGGATTTTAGAGTGGGGAAATGTTATTTGCAGATATTATCAATAAAATAATTTAAAATTAACCTCAGTGTATCAATGTGTCATAACTTCCAAAAGGACAGATTTGTGAAATAACTGTTATTGAGTCTACCATCAGTCCTTGTTTGAATGAACTTCCTCAGGAATATTGAGGCTGGAGCCTCAATACTCATCAATTACTGTTGGGAAGCCCAACAGTAATTCATGATACATGTGAACATACACCTGTTACAAAGAAATATCGTACTGTGGGTTAGATGGAAATGTAGCTGACCACAGAACAGTGTTTTGAGTTTGTGTCATCGAAAGAGAATAAACTTTACAAGAATTCCCAAGAAAACTATTAACAGGTCCATATCTAGTTTTGGCAAGGGTCTCCTTGTTAACACGGTGCAGGGACTTCCCAGTGTGCTTGTTCCTACTTCAGAAGATATTCAAATATGGCATTTACCTGTACCCATGGCAGATGCTCACTACACAAGAACATTCAAGTGGGTATTTATGTCTAGGTGGGCAACTCTTCCTTGAAAGTGATAGCATTAACCTGCCTTAAATTGGTTTAGTTTAGCCTAAAGACCATATCCAATACATATTTCAGCTAGATTTAACCTCTTTCTACCAGTTTCAGACACAGTCATGACTTTAATGACTTTTATATTTTTACAACACCTTGCAGTTGCTTCTGATTCTACAGGCAGTCTGAGACCATGAAATTTGTCTCTTTTATGGAGAAGTTGTATCTCAGCAGAAACCTGATGGTGTCTCCCCTTCCCTCCCTTCTCCTCCTCTCCCCTCTCCTCCCCTCTCCTCTCTTCTCCCTACTCTCCTGAATGTCATTTCTCCTAGAATACAGGAATTGCTGTAGCTGGTCATCTGACACAAACAAAGGACAATGTTCCTTTCCAACCTCACTCCTCAGGTTTTATTTGTAATTTAGAGCAGAAATCATGAGGAAACAATTTTATGCCGCTAAACAACATTTATGTCAGGATACAGGCCAACAAATTCTGTTTTATGCTTTGGTTTTCCATCTGTTCCTCTGGAAGTCACTTTCCTTCCTATAGCCTCCTACACTTCTTGGAAGAATCTGACAAGACAAATCCCTCTTCATAGCTCCACTATGTCCAGCTACAGTAACTTTAACAGAGAAGAATAGACTATGAGGCTTGTCTTTATTACAGAGCTACATTCAGAAATAAGGTAGTTGCTCAAAGCATGATAACAAACGAAGTATAGAAATGGGACTAGAGACTGCTAAACGGTCTTTTGCCCACAAGTAACTCTTGAGGGCTCTTGAGGGAGGCAGTGCAACCAGTGGCGTCCTGGGGGAAAAACTGGGAGATGTTTAAAAGCTCTTTTAAGAAAGCTGTGTTCACCCATACTTTATCTGGGCTCTAGAGGTTCCCTTGTGTTTCCTTGTGTGAGCTGGCCAGCAGTAAGAGAGTAGCAAATAATCTCTCTAAAAAGATTAGAGAGTCACAAATGAAATATCTGTGGCAGGAATTTAATTTTTGATGCCTGCTAGCACAAGTATCAGGCAGTAGGCTGTGATTCATTTCTCTGCGGTATATGCAAACTGTGCCACAACATGTGACCAGATAGCCACAGGGAGAGAAAGTTAAACAGGTCTCAAAGTGCAGCAGCAAACCTTTAAGATAAACTGAAGGGATAACATAGCTAAGAGAGCATCTCTGCTCTTCTCACCCCACCACTGCCAAGATAAGGAGTTATATGCAGACTCCTCATGATCTCTTCCTTGACATCTTCCTGGTCTTCAGAGTCTCTTCTGCACATTTTCAGATATTCCTTCTCCTCCCTGAAATATTCACTGGTCCCTTGTTAAGGGCACACAGCTTATCAGGTCCCTCTGCCTGAATCAAAAAAAGTGGTAGTAGTGGTCAACAGCAAACTAGGCAAAGGAACTGGTATATAAGTTGTAGTCATTTTTGTTTGTAGTTGGCACCTATGAACATGGCTCTGGCAGCTAATAAATCACAGCAGGGCTGATGAGCATCTTACTCTTACTAGGTTCTGTAAACAGACAGCACAAGAGCAGGATCTGTCCTTCAGGTGCTCCCCCTACTCATACTGCTCACATTGTCTTGGCTGACAGAGGAAGGAAATGTCAAGTAGCCAGGGATGGGGTGTGTACATCTGACCTTTTAGATAAACTTCAAACTGTTCTGTACAACACAAGACTAATGCTGCTGGTCAGTGAGGGGGAGAAAAAAGCACAACCATCTTCCTTAGACCTGTCTTTCCTGACAGCTAGGTGTACTTCATACAGTGCTTGAGCAATTACTATGACAACAGGTGATGAGAAGGAGTTCCTTTCTGCTGAGAAGCCTTGCACCAAGTCAGTATGTGGCTGAGGCACCACATATTCTCTTTGTTGCTACTATGTGAAAATATCTGTCCTCCTGGTCCTGCAGCCACCCCTTACTCAGCTGTGTCCACCCTCAAGTCTAGTAGCTTGCCTCCTGCTCTGACTACTCCAACACGGGATCATACCTTCACCCTACTGCCTTCCAGTTCTCCTCATCACATTTTGTCACAAACACGTTTCATGCATCAAGCTTTTTCACAACAGAAATCTTAAAACCAATCTCTGATGGAAGTTCCTAGTGCAAGGGCTTCTGTGCTGTGGCAAAAGATGCTCCTCTTACATCCACCTCTATACTGTCTATAGACTGCTTGACTAATACTCTACCTGGTAAATCTTGGTATTTTCCTCTGTGATGTTTGCACTTGACATGCTTTAGACATAAACTGTTGCTGAAGTCTGAGATTAAGATGGGACCTAGCCCCACTTAAGTTCCCTCAGCAGTTTAGAAAGTAACAGGGTCCATTCTGAACTTCATGACTCAATGGGAGTGTCTCTGTTACCCTTTTGTGTCTCTGGCCTCTGTGCAAATAATTGTAAATCAATTCTAATTCAATGCACTTTTGTATGTTTCATTCATGTTGTAATAGAACGGACCTTGCTTTGAAAAGTTGCTTTTTTTTAAATTCATGATAAAACCATTTTTGCTAACACCTCTGAGAGTTATTCTGTAAGTGACCTAACCTACTTCTTTGTGACACTCTTGGAAATATATTAACTGACTCAAAGGATTTTTCCACCTCTTCTCAGCCCAGCAAGTTGTGCTCAAGCCCCCCACTAAAAGACCTGTCCTATTCCCTGACATATACTTTCTTCTCTTTAGTAGTATTTTTGTGATTCAAATTTGATAATGTGTGTCTTTTATAACTAAGGCCAGAGGACTCAAGTTCATTGTATCATCATCCTCCTATAAGCTTTCCATGCTAGGTGTGAGTGAGTCGTCTATACAAGTAATCTGACTTTGGCAAATAGAGTGCTTCCATGTGGATGAGCATGGGGTCATGAGGACGCATGAAAGCATGATTTGCAGGCTGGCAGTGCTGGCTGTGCATCTGTTTCTTGTGTTCCTGACCAGTGAATTTGCCCTTACCCTTTACAGCTGCCGTTGTGAACCAGCAGGTCACACTCTGGATGGACTGGTCTGTGTGAGCAGTGAAGACACATTCCCAGCCTGATGGCATTTACACAACTGTTTAAAACTCATTTTTTATGCAGGGCCACAGTTATTATGTGCGTAAAGCCAGCTTTCAGCCCACAGCCCCTTCTCTAGAGTGGCATTTTCTCATGGTGATTAATACCACATTCAGCTTTACTTGCTACTGTAGTAAAGCTCAAATTTGTGAATAGATAGTGTAGTTCCTTCTGCTGATAAATGAGAACTGAAGGCATAGCCATCTGAATCTTATGACCATCTTTGGTCAGGTCCTAAAATATTTTCTGCTGTTGTCATCCGATGTAACTGCATTTTGAATAATGATGCCTTGATGCTTGAAGGAACATAGATTTGGAAGACAATAACTAACCAACGGCAAACTAAGTCACCCTTTATTCTGCACAAATACAAACACTCAAAAATTCACAAACTTTGGAAGACTTTATGTCTTTCAAACATAAATAGTTTGTTTAGGCGATGAACCTGCATTCACTCACCGTTTGTGAATTCATGGAACAACAATAAATCGCTCATTCACAGCAACCAGGGAGAGACAGAAGGGTAATTTTCGCTCTCACATTCCATTTGAAGGCACCATCCAAATTTTTTCTCTTTTCACTGTGCAAGTCCATGTGTTCTCAGTCTTCAGGCAAGCATGAACCAGGGCTGACTCCTTATCACCCGCGCAGTTCAAATCACAGAACCGGGTCCGTTTTGCGGCAGCTCCCGGGTGTTTGGGATGGATGTGACCCGTCTGCAGGGCAGGTGTCGGACCTTCCGCCCTCGCTGCTCTCCTCCGCTGGCCACAGAGCGGTACTGCCTGCATCTCTCCGACCCTCTGCTAACGCGTTCCTGAAGCGTCCATCACCGACCTGCCGCATTCCTATTTCTCCCAGCGCCCACTAGATGACGCCTCTGATTTTAACAGGAACTTGTAACCGTAGTGGAAGGTCTCATAGTTTCGCTCGTTATTTTCCACATTCTGTGTGTGTGTGTGTGACGCAAAAACGTCTCGAGAGTAAGAAAGACCCGAAAACCTCTTCACTCCTGTGTAGTTTCAAGGACTGTGAGAGCGCAGAGATGTATTTTGTACTTTCACACCCCGTCTCTCCTGGCTTGTGGAACACCAGACTGTACAGAGACATAGTTACATAACCTACTATAAATGTACTACTGTTGTCATGTGCAATCTGAGACCAAACGGGAAAAGGAGAATAATATTGAAAAACAGCAACAACATCAGCAAAGAGATAATTACTGGCATTCCATGTTGTAGTGTATGCCTTGTAGATATATGTAAGAATAAAGGAAATGGATCATGGAGTCATCAGCTGGCAAAGTTCTCTAGTTGCGATATGCCCCAGAAGTGCACATAGCAGAGCTACGTTAAAGCCATTGTTAAAGAATAACAAAGAACACTCCTTTTTACATTCCTGCCTTTTTTTTTTTTGCATTATTATGTTTGAATCAATAAAAGACAGGATTTTATTTAAAAAATACAAAGTGTAGTAAAGATTAATGGTAAAATACAACCATAGACCATAAAACTAAATTGACTAGTCATTGTGACTAGTTACAACAAGTTCATTTATTTAAATTATCTTGATTGGTTTATAACAGGCAATTGCAATTTCTTTCTCTAGGAGCAGGTGCTCCTGCTTCATTTTGTTATTCCTATTCTGAAAGCAACATTGTGGGTGGGGAAAATTAGGAATTTTATACAGCAACATGTTCCTATGCCTGGACAATATAACCTTCAGTTTGTCAAAGGCTAAAGGTGAAATCCTGGCACTTGAAGTGTGTGCTGGCTGTGGGAGGAGTCTGCAGTGAGAAACACAGCACAAACAGCATGTGGCTGTTTGCTCTGATGGACTTGGGCCAGTCCCAGGAGTGCTTCAAAAAGAACAGAGAGGAGAGGCGGATTTTAATCAGGAGGAAGTAAGTGGTCATGATGCTAATTAAAATAAGCAGTCAGATATACCATCATTTCAAAGATATTTTCTGAAAGATATTTCTTTCCAATATATTAGGAGAATCTGAAACTGTTTTCAGATTGACCTTCTGTGGCTTTTCTTTTTTAACCCCGGGGCTGTTGAGACTGTCAAATATTTTCTGTCCTGATTTCATTGTCAAACCTCCCAGGGACTTCAGAGATGTCAGTTAGGACCATTGCTGGTCAGTAATTGGAGCAACAGTGCTGTGTCATTACCTATATGTTTTTTCTTCTTGGTATGTGTAAATCATACTGAAAGTGCCTAGAGAGTTTTAGACAGCCTCAATTAACCCAGTTTCATCCCCTATGCTACCAGCTATTGCTACTATCAGCACTTTTACTGGTGTTTACAGCCTCTTCTGTACTGCACAAAACTCTTTCTTAATGTGAAAACAGTAACAAGCAGGCAAATTACCCTACATCTCTCTGAAAGGCAAAAGTGTTCAGGACTTCCTTATGCATTAGGAAGATGCAAGAATGGGCACACGTCCAGCATTTTTTCCTTTCCACAAATGCATCTGAGCAGCTCAGGGCACCATATCACTTTATAGCTTCTGAGTACAGCAAAACATCACAATGGCCTTGCATTCAGAGTATAAGCAGGCTCTGACTTGCGATTCCTCAGATCTGTCTGAAAAATTTCACTTCTAGACAGTGTTATGTACCTTTCTCTGCAAAAATGCCTCAGTGAATCCAGCGATTCATGAAGGAGAGGAGATGTCTAGACCATGGCCTGAATTGCTTTTCTTTCCCCTTAGCTGGGGAGAAATTGTATAGAAGTGAATGTGATGTACTAACATACACTCCCTGTGCTCACTGTCCTGGAACATGACATGGGCAAAGCAACATTCCAGTCTGCAATTGTTAAAACATGCTGTCTAGGATATTGCTTGACACAACATGCTTTCTTTGGTTAAACAAGACTTATAAGCAAGCCTGCTAGACATTATTTCCCACATAATTTTTTTTTTTTTCTTTACATTCTCCTGCAGTAGCATTTGAACTATTTTTGCCTCTGGCTAAAGAGACAAGCTGAATTTCTTGGTCTCAAAATGATATCTAAGATATAGCTGGACAGTAATAAACCTGTTTTAAAAGCTTGAACTCAGTCATGCAAAGCAGGAAGCAAGTTGTGTAGCCTTTATTTTGCTTCCAGTTCAAGGCCTGAGCACCGTGAGTCAATGTGTAGTCCATAGGTGATGTGGTAAAGCATTCCTCTTGCTGTGCCATGTATGAGTGATTAGGGTGGTGGGTTGGGTTTAAGGTGAACAAGAGCTGAATAGCAGCTCTACTTTGCATAAGTTATTTGTCTTCTCATTGCCAAACGTGAGCAAGCCTGAACATGAAAATCTTGGTATAGTTGCTGCACATAGGCCACATCTGGTGCATAAACCCCCGTCCAGAGAGCCCATCATGGGGTTGTAGAATGACTTGAGTTCTTTTATTGTAGAAAATGCTGCTTTGCTGAACAGAACTTCTCTGAAAAAGGGATCAGATCCAAGGTGAAAGGACGGTGAGCTCTCGTAACCATTTTTGTGACAAGTTGTTATGGAAAGGATTTCTGTTCTGGGGTGGCATGAAAATGACTTATTCTTTGTCTTCTTCTGGGGTGGTCACACTTTCACTGATGTGCTTGCTGGCTTAAGTTTCCACAAGAAACATGCTATTCCTCTTCTGTAGGCCTGCTTATAGCAGGTAAGATTGATAAATCCCAAATGTGTAACACTAATGAGTAAATTTGAGAGGCCATCCTGATTAGGAAACCTTTACCTGTGTGTCCCTCAGAC
>JAWWEW010000088.1:45863919-45874336 GCA_035583185.1 Anabacerthia variegaticeps | reverse complement strand
ACAAGCTTGATACTCTCCAATTTCACCACATTCATTCTCTCATTGAATCTAGAAAGAAAACTAGGAAGAATGTGTTCACCAACTCTTAATTCATGTTGAATATATTCTCATATGCTTAAGCTCTTCGAAATCACAGGAGCATTTGTGTGAAAATGTGTTGTTCAGTACAGATAAGAAAGATGGAATAAGGCAAATAAGATGAGTTGCAGTGTTGGTTGCTTACCTGCTGTGTTCTGCAATGACAATCAATCAGAAAGCATTTAAAGAGGCTTTAAAAACATTAGTTTGGCCAGAAATTCAGATATGTCCCATACCGTACTTTGAAACAAGGGTTATTCATAAGAGAAGTTTAAATGTTATGCTCAAATGCACAGCAACTTGGATGGGACAGATCCCTCCCACATTGGGTGTTGTAAGGAAAGTTTCTGTCCCTTTTTTTGCTTGTTATCAAGCCATGATACTACCTGTGCTTCACAAAGAGAAAGTTTCTTAATGTTTACACAGGTGGGCTGGACAAGGGGGTGTGAAGGCAGTTGGCAGGTGTGCAAAAAACTGATGTGAAAGTGTGAGAACGTGTACATTTTCAGGGTTGAGCTATTTAAAATACACATTTTTTAAAGTGGAGTGAATTGAATTCCATGCTTACAAAAGATAAATATAATGCTAACACAACAAGTGAGAGACTCCAGTCTGGTATTCATTGCCTAAATGCAGCTCAGGATGGCTCTTTAAACCTTCCCACAGCATCTGCAGCCACCATACCTCCACTATGGTCTGGAAGGATTACTTGTGGAAGGCAAGAGCTTACCTCATTTCCTCTGCCTTTACAGGCCTTGGTCTTTCTGCTGAGGCTGCTGCTTATGTGATAGCCTGAGCAGCTGGTGTGTAATGGGAATATTCTTGAGGAATTCAAATTGGGGACTTAGATATGGAGAGGCTGCAACCCCTGCAGACATTACTAGAGTTGCAGTGGTAGGAACTGAATTTTGAGGGTTGTCTCTGAGAAGAGAGGCAGGGAGGCAAATATTGCACCTTGTAGGTCAGCTTGAGTCTCACAGGCTGCAGGGCTGGTGGGTGATGAGCAGCAGCAGAGGCACAGTTACACTGTCCCAGTGGAGCAGTAGCAGGGGCAAGATGCATGCAGAGCTGAGCAAGAGCCTTCCTATCCTCCATGGTTGAGGTGTAAACAGAAAGGATGAATAATCAAGGTCACTTCCACTTAGGACATTCTGGAGCTTTTGCGTGTTCCCTCATTCACACATAAAACACAAAACAGGGGAGGAGGCAGACAGAGAAAACATCACCCAGGCAGAAACCAGCGGAAATGGAGATCTGCTACTCAGAGTGAGGAGCTAAATTCATGGACTTGCCTGGTGATGCATATGGTCCACGCTGGCATTTCACGGCAGTTTAACTGTATGTCATTCTTTGGTGCAGATGGTCATACAGTGAGCAGTGACTATGCTGGTGAGGCCCATGGCTGATTCTCTCTACACTTTGTAGAGTAAGAGGTTCTCTGAGGTAGCACTCAGGGTTTTTTTCATGGATCAGACATCTAATGGAACACTGATTGCTGTAACGCCTGAACTATGTCTAGGCTGGACTCAGCTTCTCCAAAGCTTGCATGGGCTCTGGAGAGAGATTTTTTCCTTTCCACCCCTGTTTTGTGTCCCTGTAGTTTTCAGTGCCTCAGGATCTGTCCCGGGAATTGAGGGGAGGGCAACCCTGCTCTCTGCTCAGCAGTGATTAATGATGCCATTTGTCACTCTCTGCTGCCCTGGCATGGGTTAGATATGTTCTTTCTCCATAAATTGTGCTCATCTCTGAGCTCCCCAGTTGAAACCAACATGCTGAAAAAGAAAATCTGAATAAGTCAGCCAAAGGCACAAGAGCAATCTATCACAGGGTCCTGGTCCAGGACTGAGAATTTCCTGCCTCACAGTTCTGTGCTCCACCTACAAAGATGCATTTCTTACATGGTTAGTCATATATTATCATCGTCACTTCAAGATGAAAGTGTGGAATGGTAGCAACTACAGTTTGTCACAGTTACACATGCAGAGACATTGTCTTTGTTCATTTTCTGTACCTGTTAAAACTCAGATTCACTAAAAGTTTTAATCTATTCCTGCATTTCCCCAACCTATTGGGGTGCAAGAAATACCTCCTCCTGAGGAAGGATGTTGAGGGATTTTAGTTTGTGACCAGCAAGAAAAGATTTACTTTCCATCCACAGCTTTCTGGAGAATAACCCATTTCCTGGCCAGTGGCTCCCAGCACTGCTTGACTTCTGGGATGGGTGGGCGGGGAGAGGGAATGTCCTGCTGCAACCTGGTACCTACACCCATGCCAGCAGTGGAGCTCACAGCTGGGGACCAGGACCAGGGCTCAGTTTGCATTGGCCATCCCCTCTGTGGTGTTTGCAACAGGCGCTCGTTAACCATGTTTGGGCTGCTCAGTGTCAGGGCCTTTATTGTGCCAGTTCTACACCTTTATAGGCTGTGCTACTTAAACTAACAAAAAGTTTGTAAGGGAATAGGATATGAAACACATAAATAAAAGTATCAGGTATCCCTAAAACATGTGTGGATTAAGCTGGTGAAAAGGTGAAATTTCTCTTCCCTGTGAGTTAATGTCTATTTTTCTTGAAAACTATACTTTGAGGGCTGTCCCTCCTTTTGCTAAAGTGATAAAAGATACGCTTTCTTATCTGAATGCAATGACATTTTAAAAGGCTTCTTTTGTTGTTTCTAAACCTGCATGTCAACAGTTATACCTCTTATACAATTTTCTTCATATTTACTTAATATAACTCCACATTGTGTTGATATAAAACTAGACAGCATACTTTTAACTTCTCAGTACATTTGTTGGATGAAAATCTTTACAATGCCATGCTAATCTTTCAGGGCTGACAGCCTATTGGCACGGCATGACAATTTAAATCCACGCTGGAATACGTTTATCCATCACCTGGCATTATGATACTTTTTATTTTTTTTTTTTACTCCTGGCTTCTAGACGCTCTAACTTTTGTTTCAAGCTGAGTGTCTTTAAAGGTCAGGTGTCTCACTTCTAACTCTTCTTTACAAAAGAGTTTTGAAACTGTTTATTCATAGGTATAAGGAAGGTTTTTTTTCAACGGAAATAATAAGAAAAAACCCCTTTGGACATAACTTTTATTTTTCTAGCCTTTGCTAGGCAACTTTCTCTGTTAATAACTTACTTGTTAATTTGAACAGAAAAAGTTTATTCTGTGGCTGTAAGTACAAAACAGAATTGTTACTTTCTGATAAATACAAAATGAACTGCTTTTTCAGAAAAAAAACCCTCAGTCAGATTAACTATATTTAGTGCAAAAGGGTGGAAGGTATTCTGGTTTGGAAAGAGAAAATAAATTAAAACAGAATTCTTACAAAAAACTTTTTTTCATCAATAATCATCAAAAGAAATTCTCTCTGTCATTCTGCAAAACTATACCTGTGATAGTGAGACCATTTCTGCCTGTATTAGAAGACAAGAGACACTTGACCAGCTTTGTTTCCTTTAAAACCTGTTCAGAAAATATCACATTTTCTGCTCTTCTGAGGTGATTTGAATACAGGGTTTGCTAATTTTATCTACTCATTCAGTTTAAATCTCCTTCTCAAGATGTTTATAATGGTCCACTGCCTGGCACTCCTTGCTATGAGCAGCATGGCAAATGAGCTGTGGTTGGAAAGGGGCAATTGGTTTAGCCTATGACTAAAACCAAAAAGAAAGAGCAGCCAGACATGGTAATGAATGTTATATGGTAGAAGCAGAAGGAAAATCCTGTGGCATGTGCATGGATGCCAGTCTTCATTGAAGAGCTGACTCATCTTTTGCTCTCCACTTCCTCTGGGTTCTCACTCAGTTGCTGGAAAAGGACCAAATATACTGAGACCCTGTTACTTTAGCTTGTGACAGAGCAAAGCTAGGAACTTGCTTTTTCCTCTTTCTCCACTATGAAGTGGCACAACTTTGGTACTCACTTCGAATAAACCTGTCAGCTAAAAACCATCACTAAGCAAGATTTTCACCAGGAACAAGGGATTCAGGGTCACACAGAGAAAAATATGGGCTGAAAACATTTAAAATGAAAAATACTATGCAGTTATCAACAAGGGTGAATATTGAAAGAAAAATGAAAAGAAGAATATAGTCCTTCCTTTACAACAGTAAAAGGAAGAAAGGGGAAAAATACAGCTATTAAGGGAAGGTTATTAAGTAATTTTCCATGCTTTGGGCTGTCTAAAGATGAAGTCAGAGTGTTATCACGGTTTGTTTTGACTATAGACAGTGTGAGCTGTACTCACCAATATAATAATAGAAAACAGTTTGTGTGTGTCACTTTTACTCACCCATTTTCAGGGACAATAAGTTCCTGCTGTGTTAGTCTGCTCTACAGTTTCTGCTGCCACTGTTGACTGAAAACAAACCAAAGCAAAGTTAAAATCCCGCTATTTCCAGCCACCCTGGAAAAAACATTACCAAAAGCACTTAATCCTGGGTTTGTGTGTCCATTTAAAGCCCACATGTTAACTGAACCACAGATCAAAAAAACCACTTGCATCTATGCCACATTTAAGAGTGGTAGTCCTTGGCCCTTGAGCTCTTTTAACTGGCCAATGAACTTGATACAGTTCAATGTCTTTAATGCCTCCACAAGAGACATCCTTGCTTCTAGCTTAAGATGTTCTGGGTACTGTTCTAGATGTTGCAAATAGCCCAGGGAACTCAATTATACAAGTGAACATGAGCTGTGATTGTTTGGTGAATGATACTTCAGAGGAAAATAAATTCTAGTCAGATGAACAGAAAAAGATGTAAATGTTTCTGTTTCCTCATTGGTAATGCACCTGGAAGAGAGCAGGAAAAGATAGGGAAAAGGCAAAGACAGGAAGAGAGAAGGGAGCAGAGACGATTTAATATGATTTCAGGTATCATAAAATAAATTGTTTGGCAATAAACTGCGCCAAAGCAGTGATATACAAGCATCACAGCTGGAGCCTGGAAGGACCTCTCAGGTCACAGAGACCACCTCCCTGAAAAAACAGCCATGATTTAGGACATATCAGACATGCAGCCAGACGTTAATTAGCAGTGAATAGCTCTCTGCAGCCATACTATGAAACCACTGTAGCCAAGGTCTGTTGAACTTAACAGTGCTCACTGTTGCAATAATGACCTGAACAACCTCAGCCTTCCTGTCTTGTCAGTTTTGAAGGGTGTTTAACAGGTCATTCATCACAGCAGTGGATTAGTGGGGGATGAAAAATGTATCATTTCAGTTCTCCTCTCCCAGCAGCAAGCATCTGATGCCATGGCATGTTAAACATGTTTATTCAAGCAAACTCTGTTGCTTTTACTTTTGCTGAATAAGTACAAGTTCACCTTTGCAATATATAAATGTTACTGACTTACTGACTGCTCAAAAAGAAATGGATAGTGTTGACAGAGGTTGAATGGCTGTCCAACACAGTGGTGAAAGCAGGCAGGACTGTGGAAAAGGTCTTACAGGTAATAGGTTTCAGTAGCTGTTCTTGAGTTCTCCTTTCCATCTGCTTCTGTTACACAAGCAGTGACATTTACATTAGTGACCAGCAAAGTAACCACCGTCTAAAACCTTGTGCAGCTGGGACCGTCGAAACACTAGATGTAGGAGTGCTGTGATAGTTTAATGGGAGTCTTGTCTTGCTGTGAAGTGTTTTTCATAATTCATTTCAAATGAGTTCTGAAAGTAGGAGATTATATGACCACTGTGCATGCTGCGCCAACGTAGGCTGGTGATTAACTCATTGTTCTGGGTGCAAACAGGAAACAAACTCACTTCATCGCTTGAACTCAGTAAAGCACAAGCTATTCCAGGTCTGGCAAAGACAGTTTTTTTGCTGTCCTACACCTACTTTTGCTTGGTTCAGTCTATGATTGTGGTTTCAGAGTGGTATAATAATGATTTTGATCCAAGAGAGCAAAATTTATTCACACCCAACTTAGAATTCACTCCAAGATATACTTCAGAAAGAAAATATGTCTTCTGCAATCACTGTTAATATAATGTTACAAACTCTTTACACATTTTAAATATTTTTTATAATAAAGTGCAAATATTTTTACATGTATATACTTTCAATATTTTAATACCAAAATCTCAAGCAATTTACAGATGATTTTTAATAAACATCTCTCTTTATTCAACCATTTCCAGATCAGTCTGTATTTCTCTTTATCATCAGCGACTTTGCAAAAGATTGTAGCTAACTCCATCTGTGGTGCCCACTTTGTGTAGGCCACTGAAAATATACAACTTACAATTCCATCCCAGTCGCTGTTGATTAGGTCAAGTCCATGTGGCTTTCCTGGAAATTATACCCTAGATACACTAGTTCTATATAAAGTATGTGGATGACCATTTATTTGTGTATTGCTAATGGAAAACACAATTATTATCTTTGTAGAGTTTGGAAAATCTCATTTGAGGTATGTATATTAAAAGTTATTTCAATTACATTTTATAGCAAGAAACAAGTATAGTGATAAGAAATTTGGAGATAATGTATTCAAGGTGGGTCCTGTGATGGTATTGACATTTCAGTCTTTTCTGCTCTGATGGCACCGATGAAAGCATTGAGATGGTGGTGGTGAGACTGAGACCTATGCAATTTGTGGTCTACTATCATTGGGATTGCACTGCTTCTCCTTTCATGTGAAAGTGGGGGAAAAAAACCCCACAGAGATTATAATTGATTCTGCCTTTGATTGCTACTAAGAAGAGGTGTTGAGGGATCTTTTTGTGTGTACAAACATTTGGACTCTCATGTCCCCAGAAGAATGAAAACCACCCAGAAACTGCAGACCTGTACCTGATATCAAATGAAATGCATTTGTGGTAAAATTCAGAATCTTCAGTTGTGAAACAGGCATGACAGGAAAGACTTTGGTAACTGTGCACCAATATTTTCAGGACTCACTATACCAATATTTTCAGGACTCACTACACCAATGAGCTGTCCTAGTACATGCCTTGGAGCTTTTGCCAAGTACCCTTGTTCTGGACAGGACAAGGTTAATTTTTGCAGTAGTCAGGAGGGGTCATGGCCAGGACATGGAGCTTATTCTGTACCACCTTACTGTCATTGCCAGGGGCCAGGGGAATGGAGTTTCTTCCAGAGAGAAAGGGTTCCTTCTGGTTGAGAAAATGTGGCACTGATTCTAAACTGGAAGAAGTGATGGGGTGGTGCCAGTTCAGAGGCAGATGGAGCAGCTGAGTGGTATGGCTGCAGTCAAATTGAGTTCCATTCGAGTAAATTGTTCTTATCTCAACCAGTGATCTTTGCCTTTTGTGTCTTCAATTACCCTTCCCTTCCCATCGATGGGGTGGCAGGGAAGAGGATAGGGAGTGAGCAAGCGGCTCTCTTGGTTTGGAGAGTCTCATTGGGAGCACTAATTTGGGGAGTACCATCCTTAAACCATGACAACAAGCTTTGCCTGACCTGTGGTTACAGTGCTGAAAGCCTTGTGACAGAAGGTGTGCAGGATGGCCAGTGTCATACACTGATCCCACAAACATGTGAGGCGGTCTGCTCCCAGAGAAGGGTTATTGCTAGAAATACTGGTGGGCAGGCTCCTAGTCACTGCTCTTCTCCAGCTGCCAGGTCTGATGAGCTGTTCACTACTGGAGGGGAAAAAGCAGAAGGGAAGGCAGGGGTGAATGACAGGAGTGGAAGAAGAGTATGAGACAGGAGTGACCGTGAGAAACCAAAGAAGAGGAAGGGAAGGAAGCCCAAGGAGCTGCGCAGCATTGTCTGTTGTTCCAGACAATGGGAACTGGGACAATCTGTATTTAGGTTTGAGTGTGAGTCCTGTCAAGCACGCTCTAGACAGATCATCTTTTCACTCCCAAGACATGGAACAAAAAGTGGGCGACATCCACCTACAGCAGTTAGGAACTCCACTTCTTGTAGCCAGTTTTCTGACCAGAAAGAAAAGTAAATGTGTCTTTGAAGGAAATTAGTGTCTTTCCCATCTTGCCATCCCTTCAGACTCTCAGAGCTTCCGTGTAACATCTTTGAAAGCAGAGCAAGAAGCAACACAGACTATGCAAATGGAAACCAAACCCCATCCCTAAGCAAAGACTCAAAGACTTTGTTCTCTAAAGTGAGAAGTACCAGCAACTTCATGGAATCCATAGTGACAACCTCATGTCGTGCTGCGTACTGGGTATGGACTGCCCAAGGATACAATAACGAAGGGTGTTGGCACTAACTTCTGAGGTAAAATTGCTGTTTAATTAGGCTAACTCCTTAAAACAATATTTTTAAAAATGTTTGTTCATTTCTAAGACTTTTTTTTTTTCTGTAGACTCCCTTTTCTTCTCCCCAAACACTCCATTTCTCAAGAAAAAGAAGGCCTGGGCAAACTTGCCTCTGTATATGTCTGACTTACTATTGTTGGGCTCTTCCACTTTGCCAAGAGCCTTCACAACCTTTGTGTGCACTGTAGACATGAAAAGAGTGGGTGAGGTGTTTAATATGGGAGACAGTTCCCTTGCAGGGCAACAAGGTGGTGAAGAGCAGTATGTGTGTTTAAGGAAAACCACAGTGATAGTGACACTGGCATGATGAATTTCTTTCAAAACTAATGAATTGGGTGACTCTTTCTGTTTTAACTGTTCAAATATTTAAATTCTTCAAGGCTTTTTGGTGTTCAGACATGGACTAGGAACAATAGAGTAAAGCAAATAACTTTGTCAAATATTTTTCTCAGACTTTGATGCTGTGATAGAAATGCTCATAAATGATTTGTGGTCTGTTGAACCTTTTCCAATATTGCTTGTAACTTAATGATCATAGTCTTCGAAATGAAAATTGTTGAAAAGAAAATCCTTTGATTTGGAAGGGAAAGAAAATTTTAGTTCCACAAGGAGTCTCAATAAATTGGAATGAGACAATACAGAGGCAAGATCATACAACTGTTTGTATTGCTGAATATATATTATTTTTCTCAGATGTATTGACTTCCTTTCAGTCTGAAATAGGTTAACTTTTAGGACGTTAGTGTAATAAATGTACAGAGTTATACCTTCACTAAAGATCTCTTTCTCTGTAAAGTGCCTAAAAAAGAAAATGGGTATTAAATATCTTATTATTTAATATTAATATTTAACAGTTATCTTTTAGAAGTGACATTCGGATATATAAACAATATACAACATGTACAGACCTTGTGGAAGAGAAGATGGTTAAAGTCCATACTGAGAAAGACTTTTCTGCTGACAAGTCATTTTGTCTAAAAGATTTCTTGGTCTTGGCTCTGAATGTGATACCATAAAAAGTCATTTACCTTAACCTGAGGGCTTTTTTTCCCTCTCTAATCTTGCACTGAAGCAGAACCTTGTCAGTGTATGAGTTTGCATCATTAACATGAGTATTTTGTTTCCTGAAACAGAAGAGAAGGGAGTGCTGTGAATGGGAGAATGGGCAAGGAGGGGTAAAGGCAGGGGATGGCTTCTATGTGATTTGCTGAAATAGAAATGCAACCAAGAAAAGATGTTGCTTCATGTGGCAAACCCATGTGTTTTTGTTCCTACCCAATCATCTGGTGACCTCTTTACTCTTTTAGATCAATTGGAATGTCACTGAGAGTGTGTGGATGCAGATTCTACTTGATAATACATATTTTGCACTTGTTTTGCTAGCTTTTCAGAACGACAAAAAAGAATGTCCACTGCTCTTAAAAGACATTTTCTGCTACCCAGTATATGTGCTAGGGAAAAACTGTATTAATGCTCATAAGCTGTTTGCTAGAGTGTCCCTCTCCTGGCTGACATTTCTCGCTTGCATAAATTCCCTTCACTCTTATAAAGGAAAAACACTTTATCCCTCTCACTTCAAAACCTGGCCTTTAAAACTGTTCCTCAGTCATAATTAGCAGTGCTTAGTGATCTGGGCAGCCACTAAGGGCTGCTCTTTTTTTCTGCTAGGTCTGTTTTTCATTTTCAGTATTTCACTTGTGAGTGAGTACGGCAGGATGTGATCGAAGCAGAAATTTAAAAAATTACCCATCATCTGAGACACAGCAATGTTCATGGGCATGTTCCCAGTTTGCCCCAGTTGCAATCTAGTTTGACATAACCTACTCTTTCTTCATTGCTTCTTACCTGTGATTTGATGTTCCACCACAGGCAGCATCCTCCTAATATCCTTTAACTCTTTTGACTTGATCTAGCAATATGACAGGGTGACCAAGCAAGCACTTTCTTTTCTTGTTGATTTCTCCCCTTGTCCATCTAGGTGTGCACAGTTACACTTTCAAGCCTTAATGGCCCTCATGCCCTTGTGAAAGAGGCAGGTGCAACCGTGTATACAATGTACTAACTAGGTAAGTAGATGACACA
>JAWWEW010000088.1:45840106-45854032 GCA_035583185.1 Anabacerthia variegaticeps | reverse complement strand
CTAGTATTTTATTTGTGCTCCTTACATATGGTGTCATCTGTCAACAAATGCAAAATGTTCCAAAATCATATTTCTTTGCTAAGCACTTCCTCTGAACAGAATTTGCTTGTTGCTACATGTATTATCTTCTGCTTTCTCTTTCAGGAAGCTGTCCATCATAACAGCCTTTTGTCACATTGCTTTGAGATAGAAAAATTTATTTCCATACCCATGGCCTTCTAATCTCACTAGTATTTTATTTGTGCTCCTTACATATGGTGTCATCTGTCAACAAATGCAAAATGTTCCAAAATCATATTTCTTTCTGCACACTCATCACACTCCTACTTTATTTGTTTGTGAGTTAATTTATTTTCTCCTCAGCTCTACTTCCACCCTTTAAAAAATGTGGTGGATTTTGTGCAGGAGGTGTAGTTGGTGTAATGGGTGCTAGTCTTGTGATGACAGCAAATTGTCATCACAAAGTGTTTTTTCTGCATCTGTGATTTCATGAGAGCCTATTCTAATACATTCTGATTGCTTATCAGCTTGTGTTCTGCTGATCATGTTTCACAGTGGTGCTTATCTCTCCATTCTACATGTTGATGGTTGGGATTTAGCACTTGGGACAGGGAATTAATTTGTAATGTCACATTGAGACAGAGTTATACATCACTGCAGTGATGCAGAATATATGTATTTACATAGATAGTCCTGCTTAATTTGCTTGTAAAATTATCTCCATGCTTTGCTTCTGGGAAGACTCTAGCTCATTTTCATATCCTTCCTTGGCTATGCATATTAGTCTGTCTTTCTCTGTGTAATGGTTTTGGCCAGGATAGAGTAAATTTTTCCACCGTACTCAAGAGGGGGTGGAGTCTGGAGCCATGTAGGCGTGTCTAGGTTGTTATTCCACACCACCTATGCCACCACTGGGGACAGGGGTGGTGGAAGTAAGAGATTCTCACTTACCAGTAGAAAGTGGGTATGGATCCCGGTCGTGGGCAAATGTGGTGGGTGTAGGGTCTGTCCCCCATTGTTCATTGCCTCAGTTTGGTGAATATTTTGCATTTAAATCACCCTCTATTTCATGCACTGTTGTTATTAGTATTGTTGCTGTGACTGGTCAATTTCTTATCTTATTGCTGTTTCCAGTAAATTTTTCTTATCTCAGCATGTAATCTCTGCCTTTTGTGTCTCCACTGGAGAGGAGAAGGGACCTGATTGTGATTTGCATTTTAGTGGAAGCACTAAACTGGGGAACACCATTCCCAGGGAACACACTGTGATAGCTGTTCTGCAATGTTTCTGCCCTTATATGTCTGCAGTGTGGTAAAAATGGAATATGAAAAAATGAAATATGGATGGAGTTCTTCTCTGCTGAGCTCCAAAAGTTGTACTCAGGTAAAAGATATCTGCTGTGCTTTGGTTTCTGGGCTGCTGAGTGCTTCCAGACTTTCCATCTGTGACCAGCATAGTCTGCTGTCACTACCCCATAGTCTGATTAATTATTATGTGAAAAGGAGCAGTGGTAGGGGTCTTTCCAATGCTTAGCCTATGCCTGTCATTGCTGCTGCATATTTACGCTGTCTGCTTCTGCAGTTTAACTTATCCTTCTTCACATTTTCTCTCACAGGTCCACTTTTAGTCCATGTAGAGAACCCATGGTTTTCCAGTTTGATATATTCTTGTGGAAATCTGAATATCATGAGTTACATGTTTTTATCCAGAGTGTTACACTTCATCTTCTATATAGGAATACTGCTCTATACACTCTTTTCCATCTGTAGGTGTGATGTATTTGTGAGCCAGAGAAGAAACCCTTTAGTATCTGTCTGTTCTAATAAAATGATAGATATTTGCAAATCTTGGCCTCATATGATTTTGTTCTCACATTTTTTCCAGGCCATCATTTATGTCCTTTGTCTTTTATGTATGTATTTTCCTCTGCAGAGTTACAGAGCCCCATTCCCTTTGTGATTTCTACTCTTTCCTGTACTGTTTTCCTTGTGAAAGAGGAGTGCCAGCTTTGCTTAGGCTTAGCAGTTGTCTGTAAGTGATATAAACTCTCTAGTGTCATCTAGAGTTCCTTGCTTCATGCAGGGAAGACTCATGAAGGACTATCCTTGAAACAACTGTATTCTTGTTCTTCCTCCAGAAGAAGAGCTGGGCACTATGGAATTTGCTTGCTGTAGAAGTCAGTCATTTTAATGCAGTTTGGCAATGCGTGGGCCTATCATTTTGTCAGAAACTTGATTATAATCTTGCAAAAAAACCTCTTGAAAATGACACTTTTCTGTGCTAAAATGTGTCCAGAGGTGTTCTAGGAAGCAATTGATTTCCTCTAGCTGGCTGCTACTGAAAAAAACTGTGCAGTGTATGTGGTGGCTTGCATACACTATGGTTAAGATGCAGGCTTCTCTTTTTTTTTTGGATTTCACTGCTGCTGAAGCACACAGTGATTTTGCAGCTGTTTTGGTGCAACCTGAAGAATGTGCAGCTGCTGAATACATTATCTTTCATATCCAAGAACTGATGTGATTATTGTTTTTAATTTTGGATCTCTTTTCCTGTGGTGTTCACAGTTTCCAATTTCATGTACCAGCAATAATGAACCTGTTTCAAACTTCATGTCCAGTCCTGGGTGTAGACAGAGAGAGAACAAACTGAGTGTATGACATAGATTTTACCTCTGTGCCCCATGTTCACTGTCCTTTCTGACCCTGAAAACAGTGTTTCAGGATTCCTCACCATTACTATACACATATGTCTGACTGTAAAATTTAAGGTGATGCAGTGATGACTACAAACAATCCCAACCAAACTGAACTGAAAAACAACTGTAAAAGAGGCAGTTACAGAAATTAAGTTTTTCAGGTCTCAGTCAGCAGTACCAACACTCTTCACAATCTGAACAAATATGGGTTTGGTTACATAACCATAGTTTCCAATGAACAGATATCAGTGTCCACGCAGAGTTAGCAGTAATTGGTACGTCTGAGGCATCCCCAGGAGGGTCAAGATTAAATACAGTCACAGAGTTACTCTTTTCCCCATCCAGCTGGTTCAGTGAGCTCCAGATGAAGGTTCAAGGTAAAGCCAATATTAACAGACTTGCACCATGTTTTCTGCTTTGAAAGTAGATGCTTTCCAGCACTGTTAATCCACTGTCAGCCACTACACTTAAATTCACAAGCCTAGTGAGAGCTCTTTTGGTGGAGTAGGATATGTCACAAAATTTGAGGGTTCAATGCATTTCTGATAACATTGCCATAGCTACTGAGAGAAAATCCCATCAGATTTGTCAAGGTTGAAATTAATTTCTCCTTAAAAATTAAAAAGACAAAAAAAAAAATTATGCTGAATATTATTCTGTACTGAGAAATAGAAATGAGGGTTTAAATTTTATATTTTTTTTTGTAATTCTTAATGTTTTAATCAAGACAAAGGATGATCTTTCTCATGAATGGAGTATACTTTGCAGCCTCCTGTAGTCCAAACAAGACATTTTTTTATAACAAAATCAGGCTAGACTGGGGTTCTTGTGACAGAAATTTATCCTACCTTGTAGAGATTTTCATTCGTTTGCCAAAGGTTGCAAATTGATTGCAAAGTATTCTGAAGATTTAGATGCCAAAGCTGCTACAATGACTTCTCAGGAGACCTGATTACCATGTCAGACCACCCTGCTCAGATATTCTCACTGTTCACCACAGAATCATTAACTCTTTCCACTGGGAGAGAGCCCAAGAGGTGTGAAGATGCTGCAATTCATGACAGGAATTATTTTCATGCTGACTTGTCTGGGAAGAGACATTGAACCTGAATCCAAAAGAATGGTAAAGGTGAACATAACTGAACTCATTTAAAGGGCAGCTGAATAGACTGAAGTATTCCACACTGACCCATCAGAAAATTATTTTGGCAACTGAGCTGCTGCCAGCTTCTGCCTCTGAAGACATTTGCTTCTGTCACACACAATAGACTGAATAACCTACCAGCTGTTGCCAGATTTTAGCCAGTTCAGGGAAAAACATGAAGCTGAATCAGAGACCTGAATATAATTCCCTGAATTACATTTCTCAGTACACAATCCTGTTACTGCAGTCAGTGTCTGGGACTGCTTTGATCTATGTCAGCCAAGAAAAACAGTCTACAGTATCTCCTGACTTCACTCCTCCTATTAGCTCATTGACATTAACATAGGAACATGGCAGAGGAAAACCCTCCTGAGGGGCTCTCACAGAGGGTGAGAAGCTGCCTTATCTTTCAGAAGGTGCTTCTCAGAACCCATTTCACCCCAAAATATGATGCTTGCATCATATGCTAACAAATAATTCAAGAACATCTCCAGAGTTTCCACCTGTGGCTTGAAGGGAATGACAGCTGGTGGAGAGTAGAAAAAAGTAGAAAAGGAGGATATGGATTTTGTAAGTGTCCTCCTGTCAGAAATGATGGATGCTCTAGGAATATATTGTCTTTTATGGCACATACTTTTTCTAATGGGTCTGCTTTTGTTGAAGAGTGCACTGGAAAGTGAAATCTATCATGTAATTCAAAAGCTGCCTTTTTTCTTAATGTTGCCTACATTTAGCAGGCGTGGGTCTACCATCCAGCAAAAAGGGAACTGACTGTTGTCTTTCTTTGGAAAAAACTTGCAGTTTTAGTGGTTACAACTACAGAGATAATAACTGCATTGACTAGAGCCAAAGATAAACAGTTTCTAAGGACTGATTCTAGTCTGCAAAGATTATCTGTGAAAGAAGTTCCCTCTCCAGCTTAGAAACAGACATCCTTGAAAGTCCCAGGTGAAGGAAAACAAGCACTCTGGAAACCGAAACCACAATTTGCTTTCTGTAGAAGTGATATTCCAAATTTGGGAGATATTATCTCAGTCTCTGACTTCTTTTCATATCTTTTCATGAATACACTAAAATGCCAACAATCTTTGAAGGGCAAACACGTCCATCAGAGGTAGCTGAAGAGTATTCTCGTGTCACAGTGTTGAATGGGACAGCTTCTTGGCTTTCTGGTAAAGATGGATTGACAAAGAGCTATGGTGTGGCATATTGTTCTGTGGGACAGAATCTGATATTCTGAAATGTGAGGTTATGATTTGTGCACTGATGGGAACCTGGATGAGGAAACCACTGTTTCTTCAATGAGATCATATTCTCTTGTTCTGTATATACCTCGCAGAGGAGAAACTGTGGGCAAATAAATTGCTACTAGTAGAAGTGCATTTTTTTGTTCAAGGCTTCTGCTTCCCTGAGTTTGGACAGATATTTTTTTGTTATAATTATATGTAAAAACAAAACATTATGCAATGAGAATTAGCTGCTGCTCCTACTACTTTATGGTGTCTCTTACAAAATCTATGGTCTGTACATAGAAAAGATGAGAAATAAAATTGTAATTAAAAATAAGAAGTAGAATACTGCTTGACTGTGAATAAAGTATCAGATCTGTTGTATCTCATATGTGGCCAGAATAAGACTCCTTTGGGATTATTCCAGTCTTCAAAATACAGTTTTCTTATCCTATTTAAGGCATCTTACTAGATTTCTTATTAAATGGAGAGATTGAATTTCATTGGGATTCTCAGTCTACTTTGACCTTTTTAAGTAAACCATAATAAAAAGCACAAGAAGAATCTGACACCGTAAAGGTATGCCATATTTGGGCCAGCAGGTGATATTCTTTGATATTTGTGGTGACCATCAATCTGTCATTTCTCTGCATTGTATAGGCCAGTATCAGAAACATTGGACAAACCAAAACAACCCAAAACTCTCTGAAACATTTTAAAAATTTCTGTTCCTGCTCCCCCATCCCCAAAAATAATTCTTTTATTTCAGAGATCAAAGACTGATTCTCTATGTGGGTCTGGCACAAAAATCTACTTCTCCTTAAACTGTCAACTATTTATTTGCTGCCATTCAAATGCCAGACATAATCAATTAGAGATTCTTATAGACTTTGATGGCTGTGGAAGATGTTCATGACACTCATTTCTCTTCCACATTATGACTGCGTTGCCATATGACATGATTTCGTAGGTTTATTTTGGGGTTTGCCCTGCTTGTGCTGGAGTCTGTTACAATTTTGGTATGGATTTTAATAAAAGCAAACCTGGTCATTCTTTGTATTTCATGACAAGGCTGAAAAAAAACCAACAAAAAAAAAAAAGCATATCTGAAAGCAGAGACCAAAGCATTTAATGGTAAATGATAGCAGATTCATCACCAGGTTAGACACTTGAAATATAGCAGTCCACTTTGAAAAGTTACAAAACCCATTGCCGACCATTATTCTCTGCAAAGGATCTATTGCGTCTGTCTGTCAGTTAATACGTAACCTGAATCTCTTGACACAAGGAAAAGGTAAAATAAAACGCTGTGTAAAAATCACTGTGGACTTGCAATGTACCCAAATATGATACTCGAGTTCAAAGAATGGTGTTTGAACCAGACTACTGTTACTGACAAACATGTTATTAATGTTCAACCATCAAATGCTTTTGATTAAAGAGAGAAATCCCGTCTCACTGGAGAATACTATTTCTCTTTTTTCACCCACTTATGCTATAGTGGATGTACTTAGATAAAGGTAAACTGCTTTTTTAAAGAAAGATTAATTACACCTGCACTGTATTTTTATCCTTTTTGGACATCAAGAAAAAAGAGAATTTGACTTGACTTGATAGTATTTTATCTGTAAATGGCACAGAAATACAAGCCTTAGCTATGGGACCTAAGTGAACAATATATAATATTACATTAAGCATATATTAATGCTGCATCTCATAGCACTGAGAATCCTAGCTATGTTCTAGCCATTTTTAGGACAATTAAAAAAACCCCAAACAAAACAAATGACAAAACATACAAACAATAAACAGGAGAAAAGATTTGGCCCTGCTTGTGTTTACTAGATACATTTTGAATGTACTCTGAGAACTATTTAATTGGCCTTGATGTTCTCCAGACATAAGTGCAGCTTTTCAAAGATATTTAGTAATCTTAGGAGAAAAATAGATGCTTCTGAAATTTTCAGATACACCAAGACAAACTAAATGTTGAAGATCTAGGATAATCTGCTGCCAGACATCTATCCATCCTGCTCAGACTTGTTTGAAGATCTAGGTGAGTCTGCAGTCACATGCTTAGATCCATAGACACATTTATAGGGCTGTCCCAGTATTGTCAACCCTGGCCCAGAGTTCATGTAAGGTTGAATGTCAGCATTCTGTGCACCCTTCTGTGCACCACTCTATGCACCCTTTAGCATGGTGTGTCCTTCTGTCCTGTGACTACTAACTGCAGCACAGGTTTTGTGTGTAGACATTGGCCTGCTCCTTTTGCATGTCACTTTGTGTCCTCTGGTGTTTTGGGTCCATGATGCTGGATCTAATCCTTGCTGGCTCACATGTTCTAGGTTTTCACCTTTCAATTCTCTGTCTGGATGTGTCTTCCAGTATATGCCTTGACATATGAAATTCATTCTCCTCAGCCAGCAGACAAGGCACTTTGGTGGAGTGCATTAGTTATGAGAATAAAACTAAGGGGAGAGGGTCTGACTTAGGCAGACTACTGAAAGTAGATCTGTCATTGAACCTACGGTGCATGTGTTTGTACATGTTAATGTGGCTGAGGTCCTCCAAGGACATAAGGCTGTGATGCATAAAGAGATAGAGTGTACGTGTGCTGCAATTTTGGGACACAAACTTCCATTACTGCAACTTGAAAAGTGGCTGGATTGCCAGTGATTAGACAGACCATGGGTTGAAAATTCCCAGTCCGTTGGGGGTGGAAGGGTAGAGATGAAGGTCATGCTCTTGTTCTCATTGTGCCTGTAATCAGGTAGATAAATATCAAACTGCATCACACAAAATCAAGATGCCAATCATGCATGAAGAACTATAATTACAGACCTCTATGCCTGAGAAGAATTCAGTTGTACTTTTACTCTTCCAAAATGATCCTTAAAGAGGATTGGTGTGTCAGAGAAAGAACAAATGCCACTTTTTCTTGTAGCTGCTGATTACAGTGACAGAATGCAAGAAATGAATATATTCAGTGAAGCTGTTTTTTCCATATGAAATAGAGTGCTGTTTCTTGAGTTACACTTCTTTGGCTGAGTCAAGCATTTCCTGTGAGGACTGGTTGAATTCATGCTCAGGCCCTGATCCTGCAATCTGATCTAACTTGGGGAGTTACATCTTGTGCAAAGATGAAAAGCCCTCACAGGATTTCTGTCTAGGTGAAAAGGTCTGCCAGGGTAGAACTGATTGCAGAACTGGAACCAGCAGCTGTGAACCTAAACTGACTCAGAATAAAATATGTAGCTAGAACTGCTTCTGCTGCCTCTCCAGTCTTCAGCATACAGTCTTCAGAGGGCTTTGAAAACCCACTGTGCTCACAGGAAAATAATTTTTCAATGGTTTGTTCCAACAAACTGTTTACAAAATTTTCTAGCTTTTTGGGCAGAGTTAATGTGTTTTATTACCTTTTTTCTTTTCTTTTTTTTTTTTTTTTTTTTTTCAGTTTTAACTTGGGCAGTGTTCCCCTAACTGTAGACGAAGCTGCAATTTGAGAAGTTATTTTTCCTCTGCAAAACAGTTTGCAATTTTTCATTGAATAAGGAGCTGTAAGCAACCCTAAGGTGCTTGTGAAGAATATGATAAATTTGCAAGGCATACTGTACTTAGAGAAAAAAAGATGGAAAAGTTCCTCCACGCTTATTTTCTCCTCCATTTATAATCATTATGCTTTAAATGCCCCATACATCTCTGTCATTTAGATAAGAGGCATTGATTGCTTAACTGCTGCACAGACATTTCATACACCTGGTTTTAGATGACATTTCAGGGGTAGAAAGAGAAGGAAGTATTGTAAAAAGTGTTCACAGTTTGCAATGTCAAACTTTATTACACAAAGTCATAAACAATCCCAATTAGTAGAAAGTCTGTTCATAGCCAGGGTTTCAAGCCAGTTCTGGCTTCATTAAATGTTTCCTGTAGTTGAGAAGGCATTGGGATATATAAACTGACCCCTGATTTATAATAAAACATTGTAAAGTTTTAGAAAAGCTTTGCTTTTTGCACTGATTGATTTCTTGTTAATGTCCAGCCAAGCCTGAAGAAGGGGTTAAGTAGAGGTCTTGAGGGACCACTTGGCATCTGCTACACTTGTGACTTTTTGATCTTGTTTTTTTTTCTTTGCTTTGAGTGATGTCTTACAGTAAAGGCCATGTGTGCCTGCGTATGTTTCCCAGAGATGGCAGGGGCTGGGAGGGGCAGAGTGGTCAGGGGAGTAAAGAAAATAGCTCCTTGATGGCAGATCAAATAAAGGTGAAAAAATCACCACAATAGGAAGGAAAACACTGAGGGTCTCAAGTGTGAAAACCTTTGTCCAGAGGAATGTAAGCATCAAGGACAGTTTGGTATTATAAAACAAAATTCCCCCTAGCATGTCTGAGAACAGTTCTTGTACTCTCCTCCATGTGCAAACAGCCAGCCCTGGGCTTCATGGAGCCCTTCTCCTCTTGGGCACTGCAGGTCACTGGGTGGAGGCTTGGGACCCTGAGTAGCCCTGGGGTCCTAGCAGAGGTCTGGGTACCCTGTGAGGTAAGTGGAAAGCTTGGCACCGGTAGAGGGGAGCCATGTGACTCCTGCAGAAAGCCACTGAGCTGGCCTCCGATCACTTTGCAGCATGATATCTACTTTCTCTTGTACTCCTTCGTCTCAGGCTGTTTTCTTCTTTTTTTTTTTTTTTTTTTCCCCACATGCCCTGTGGTGACCCCCATAAGAGGAAGGAAGTACCTAAGATTCGTAAATGCTTGTGCTCAAAAGGAACAACAAAAATCAGAAGGCCCACAATACGTCACAAAGTTCTATGTGTAAATTACACACTTGGCATGGAGATGGGTATGTTAATCCCAGACCTACTCTACAAGCACAGGGCAGTGTGTTTTGGATAAATGAGCAGCATGAAAGGGAAGAGAGAAAGGAAGAGATGCATTAATGAAGGGGAGAGAGAAAGTGAGGGACAAAGTGAGAGGGAGGAAAGGGAGGGAGGCAGGAAGGGAGGCAGGGAGGGAGGCAGGCAGGCAGGCATGAAGGCAGGAAGGCAGGAAGGAAGGAAGGAAGGAAGGAAGGAAGGAAGGAAGGAAGGAAGGAAGGATCTGCAGGCCTGGTTCCCATGTCAGTCCAGCTGATGGGATGTGCAGGGCACTTGGTGTGATGTCTGAGTTTGGTTGGAGTACCTTTTTACAGATGAGTTTCCCCTCCCTGAAGGCAGGTTTTTCACTTTCTGTGTAATTTGGTTATCATGCACAGTTCATTCTTTCAGACCTTTCTGGAAATGGGTGAGAGGGCTTTGAGGGTCTTTGGGGTCTGGATGCCCCTACAATCCATGCCCACTCCTAGGGCTCCTTCCTGCACTCTTGGGCTACTGTGTTGCGCTTATCTCCAGGAACTGGAACAAGGATGTTCATCCTGGAAAAGTGCTGCCCTACCTTTGCGTGGCTCCTTCCCCAGCTGCATCTTGATGTTTCTTACGGCATATTATTACCAACAATCCTTTTATAGCTCCACAGCCATCCAACTATCAGTGTCTGACATACACATTAGCCTCTTACCTTCTGAGATTCTGCATCCCTTCACTGCCCCCACCAAGCTGTGTCTCTATTAGTTAAAAAAAGATTGTTTACAAGTAGGCAGTTCAGCTGCTTGGTGGTTAGACACCATCACAGTGCCACTGGCAGCAAGGAGATATCCACCTTGGAGGCACTGGCTTTGTAGCATGAGCCCTGAGGTCTCTGAAACCCGTGAGGAGACTTCAGTGCATGGGACAGCCTCCTCCAAACATGGCCTCTGGGAACCAAGGCAGCAGTCTTCCCCTGCGGGTTTTGTGGTGCCACCAAAGGGTCCTGCTGCTGGGCAGTTGTAGTGTCTGTAGGCAGCTACACCAGGAGGAAGGGACGCTTTTTGTTCCCTGAGCCTCACACATCTTCTCGGGTCACTTTTTCCTCTTAGGTACTTCCTTGGGGAAAAAGAAACTAGTTTACTTCCTCAGTCAAGTTCATCACTTATTGTGATGTTTTGTGAATGAGCAACCTGTTTAACTCATAGTTTACCCATTTCTTTCAAAGGGTATTTTCTCTTTCTCCTTTCCCTTTCACCTCGTTTAGCTGATTAACTTCCATTCCCAAACTGTTTCTCAGTGATGAACTTGGTGAAGAACTGGCCTCTAGAATCCCACAAACAGGGATGTTTGAAGTTGTGCTCAGGTTTTAACCCAACAACAAAGCTCCAGGTCTGACACTAAGATTTACAAAATAAGAGGTAATACAGTCATGTTCAAGTGAGAAGAAGGGTCAGTTTCATTCTGGTGATCCCCCTTCTTCTTTAAAACAGCTCTTTCCCAGGAATGGGTGTATCACATCTCCTTGTAAAGTGGAATTACCTCAGCTCTCACTGCTGCAGCTGTGATAGATGTGCAAAAGTTGCAGGCCAATGTGCCAGCATCTGGAAGTTTCACAGTGACAAGCTCAAATGAGAAGTCATCCTGCTTTCATGTGCCATGATTTCTGCAAAGCTGGGGTCTCCAGTGAGGACTTAAACTAATCTCACATAGTTTATGAGTGAAAATCCATTTACAATGAGAATGACCCCCACTGACCAAAAGTTTAAACAAATGCCCTCCTTATGCATTTCCTACAGTGGGGATCAAGTTCCATAGGTATGTTGTAAGTAGGCCTCAGACAAGCCTCTCACCTACATACGGAACAGAAATCATTTGCAAAGAAACCCAAAATGACAGCCATATGCATGGAACATTTTATATGCTAGGGCCAGGCTTGCAGACCCCAAGGAGAAGGATGTTCTGATCTGAAGATGGAATTGAAAACAGGTGCCTGACATGCTGCACATAAAGAAGTATACAGGCAATCTGGGAGCTCTCCGGAGATTCTTTCAACTTCTGAAAATATGGAGACAACTTCCCAGCCCCCAATCCCATGCTTTCCCTCTAATTCCCCTGCTCCCCCTCCTCCCAGAAGCAGAGGAAACTGCTGGCCGTGGTGATGCTGCCCCATTTCGTGAAAGAAAATGTGAAAAAGATTAAGGAGGATCCATCAAAATGTCAGTCTGATCTTGAACTGCTGGGAAAAAAAGCTTCTTTTAATTCAAGTGTCTGTCATAAAGACCTGGGTGACCTTGTTTTGCAAGTGAAACCCTTTGACTGTGACCCAGGCATGCTTCCTGTGTCCAACTCCTATTTAGCAAATAAACTAAAAGTACTGTTTGTGTTTATGGTAAACACCTGATTAGCTTCTACCAGAAAAAAAATACAGCTGGTTAATACAGGATCAGATTAGGTTTCCACCTTATTTGTTGTCACCAAATGCTCCCAATCTTTTTGAGCTCTAAGGCTCGTTAAGTGGATGTTTTAAAATGGTGCAACAGAAAACGCAGCTGTATTTCATTTGTAGATAATGGATGCAATACATGTAATAACCCAACTATATATGTTGACTCATGAGCTAATTTAGGTGTAGATGTTGCAGCACTTCTGCAGCTGGATATGTTGCCATCAAACAAATCAGTTGCAGATTAATGGAGTCAGGTCCCTGTCTGCACTAAGAAGAGATAAAACACCACAGTCAAATATAAAAACAAGTTCCAAAGGCTTATTCTATGTTTAAACAGTATTTGAAAGTATTTTCCCAACCACAATGCAAACTGTAATATGAACCTGGAATTGCTCAATTATATGTGATTTGGCAATTTTATATATAGTGGATTCATAAAGCTGAGAACATGGATAAGCACAAAGGATCACAGCCTGTTGTTTAGAGGGTGAGACAAAGGTGAGCATTTCTACTCTTGTTATTTGCTCTGATACTGAAATCTACCTAGTTCTTTGTTTCCCAGTGTGGGTTCTCAGTGGATGGTCTATTGAGTAATTACTACCATAAGTGTTATTACTATTTTTGTACTCCTATAGTTACTGCTAATACTGAAACTAACTCCAGGACCTGTTGTCGTTTGGTGACATAACCAAATAGAAGGTAGTTCTGGAGCCAGAGGGATCTGGAATCTCTTTTCACCTCTGCATGCTCCTAGTGCCCCATGCCCCTTCACCTAGTCTGGGAAAGAGGAGTATATGTTTGTATGCATTTTCTGGATCCTTTTTATAATCTGCAGCAGAAAACAAACAAAAAGGCTATTCTGAAGTACTGTTATCATTGTCATTCTTATCATTAACAGCATAGCAACATCTAAGTACTGACTATCTACAAGAATTAACTATCATTAACTATTGAGTCATTTTGTATATGCCTCTGCGTTCATTGCAGTGAACTTGATGCTAGATGCTAAAGATCAGTTCTTCTGAAGATAATTAATGGAAGGATCAAAAACTAGCTCCAGGAGGAACAGGAAAAATAAGACTGGGCTCCTGTGAATTTATGCCTAAAATCTGGGTTGCTTGATGCCTTCTGAAGTGTAAACACTGACCAAGGCTTTTCTTCTCTTTGGGATGTTTATGATATTTTTCACCCATGTGGAATCCGTGAGGACAGACCAGGGTTGAGTGCAGCCTATACCTTCTGCCTCATTGCTTTCCCCCTTCTATTTTACTGTCTCTTCACAGAAAATGCATGAAAATATTTCGCATTATGGCCTCTGCAAATTGGTTAAAACTGACAAGAAATGACAATGTCTCAGGACACAGAGGTGTAGGGAGGTAGAAAAAAAGAGGTACGTATAAGTACATTTCCTCAGGAAGCAGGTTAAAAACTGTTTCCTTGACTTGTTTCTACCAATCCAACTGTCTTCACTGTATTTGCTTTCTGTCTAATGCTGGTTTTATTCAATAATCATTTAGATGGAATAAACTGGAAAGAGAAATGGGTGAGACAAGAGTTTTCAAAATTTTTCTT
>JAWWEW010000088.1:45809764-45840006 GCA_035583185.1 Anabacerthia variegaticeps | reverse complement strand
GAGTTTTCCTAAATATTTCTTTATACACATGGACTCAGAGAATTTAAAATGCCATAACATTATTTGTAATTTAGTTTAAGAGTTGTTAAACCCCAAGATCACTACTTTTCAGTGCAAAAAAAAAAAATCACTGAGCATGTGAGTTCTTAATCAGATTTGTCAATTAGTTCTGCAGAATCCTGTCAGCATTAAAAATTCTTTCATATGTAGGGCTTTATATGGTATTAGAATACTTTGGCAATAAAAAATTTGCAACTAAATTACATGATAGACTTTTTGTACTGTCTCATAATTTCTTTTTTTTTTAAATACTCTAAAAGCAATGAACACTGAATGTTTCCTCTTTCTGACATTGCTTAAAACTGTGATCTTAAAAGGCTTTAATGAAAGAAAACCTCTCTTTTTTCCCCCTCTTCAGCCAATGAATAGATCCACAAAAGAAGCTAATTTTTTTTTTTTTTCCTACAGAAATGGCTCATAACCTGCATGTTGCTGGGTGGACAAAAATCATTGAACAAATTACAGTGAATTTCCTGCGCTGCAGTCCTACAAACCATGGTACAGAGCTGCACTCTTTAATGTGCTTCAAGTCCAGACTTTGTCTCATTTGACATAGATGCAAGCTGTAAAGTTTGGATTCAGGTTTTTTAATGAGCATTTTGAAAGTTCAAAACTGTGCATAAATAAGTTGTTGGATTTTTGCCTCAGACAGTAACATGGGAAGGCTCATGCTGTGAGGTTTGGATCAGATCTGGAGTTTTGGTTTAGTTCTATTTTTGTTTCTAATGTACTAGATTCACAGCATTCACAGCCTGCCACAAACCCCCTCTGTTAAACATGCGCATTGTTAAAACACGCAGAAGACTTGGCTCAAATCATGTATCACCTCACGGAAGCCAACAGAACTGTGGGCTAGAAGGAACCCCTAGCTGCACTATATGACCACAGTGAACACCTGGACGTGCTAGAAGTGGCAAAATAAATTATATTTTCATAGGAACCATGTCTAATAATTGCTTCAACACACAAGGTACTACTTCAGGTAAGAACAGCTCCTCTGAAATGCTTCTGATGCTCCGAGAGGGGCTTTTGAAAGAATTAGTGTTTTTGCCTGTGTTGTTTATAAAGCTATGGTACTTTTATAACTAAGAGTAAGGCTGGCTCTTGAATTATCAATAAAATATGGTTAATTTTTCCAGTTGCTTTGTGTGCTCCATCCACTGGCATGATGACTGGAATCAGGAGGTATTGTTTGCCACTGCTTCCTGGCGCTACTGATGAAATGCATTTTCTGACCACTCACATGTGGAGTCTAGAACTCCTTGGCTCCCCACAGACCTGTCCATGCAAGCCCCATTTTGTAAACAGCTTCTTTCCATTTATTGCCTGTAACTTTTTTGCTCCATTACCTTCCTTTTGTACACCAGGAAGTGAAGGCGGAGAGACATAAATGAGATCGGAGAAGTCTTGAGGAAAGTTTGTGCCCCCACTGGGAGTCCACTCTCTCATGTGCTGTTGTTACATTTTAGAAACTGGGATGCCTTTAATGGTGACAGTATAAACTGGCACATGCCTCATGTAGACCATAACTAGCTTATTTTGATTCCTTGGGAGAAGCTATGCTTTATTCTATATCTGCCAGAACTGGCTTCCTTGTATGTGTTGTGCTGGTAAGGCATTGCATGGGTTACCCTTAATGCATCACGCTGAGAAGGGCTTTATGCATCAGCTTTGGGGGGTTGGCTTAGGGGAGAATGTATTGAAAAAAGTCAGAAATAAAGTAGTTTGGTTTTTTTGTCCATGCCATGCCATGCCATAAGATCAACTTTTTTTCCTTGTATGAACAATTTCATTTTAGAACCAAGCCCCAGGAATGTAGACCTGTGATGAAAATATATAATTCAATTTGAAACTGAACATTTGGTGATAAAAGTATTCCCAGGAATAATATTTAAAGAGGGATTAACTTCTTCTATACCTTAGTTGCTTTCTCCCTCTGGCTAAATAAAGGCTCTGTGTACATTTCAGCCCAAACATCTCAACTGATACTTGATGAAGTTTCTGAAACAGCTACCATATTACTGCCTTTACAGAAAATAAATGCAAAGCTTGAAGATTTGTAGCCTCCTCTGTCATGCAGGATCCAGAAGACTGTGGGCTTTGACAGGGTGGCAGCTCTAAACTAATTTGGGAGACAGTTGTTGACAACTGTGAAGTCTATTTATTCTGAGTAAAAGTGCTTAGAAATATCTGTGATTTGCTTTGTGGAAATAAGTAAAGAAACTCAGCCATACCATAAATGCTTTAAACCCACTAAGATTCATGTGAACAACAGTTGGAGATGGTTATGTCTGAACTGTGTGTGGCTAAGAAGACTACTGAGGTATCAGTAGCTTGTGCATTGTGCAGGTCATTGGGTGGTAGAAATGGAAAGGCCTTTGCATTTACCCTCACCATAGATCAGTGACCCTCTTGGGTGGTGTTGAACACAGGAGAGGGACCTGGATATTGTGCTTTTGCACTCCCAGTGTCAGCCTACACTTATCAGCATGCCAGTGAGAGGAAGGTGTCAGAGCTGTGGCAGTTCTGGCAAACCAGAGCAGCCCAGAAGTTTTCCAGTCCTTGCAGAGGAACTGGCCTGGAACCCCCATGACTCCAGCATGATGGAAGCCTAGAGAGGACTTGCACCTCCACCTCTCCTGTACTACACCCAGGGCATATTGGCAGAGGCTGAAAAACTTGAAAAACTTACTCAGCAAAATCCCCTCCATGGAGTAACCTTGCACATAATTATAAATCTGTCAAGGGATTATGAAAAATTCATTTTGCTCCATGTCTTTTCTACCTCCTAGTGATGACTGAGAAAAGTAATGCTAAGAACTTAATATGATCACTTTTAGTAAAAAGCACATTTTTCCAATACTTCCAGAAGGCCAGACTGGGACTTCTCTGATATTTGGAGATTTATGGCATGCAGTCTTTTTGACGTAAAATATACTCATCCCAAAACTTAAGTAAATCTCTGAGATTTTGAAGTTGCAAGCATAGCAAACATAACTTAAAGAGAGGAAGAAGTGTTCTGTCAGTGTCATTTCAGTTCTAAATGGTGCAATCTATTCTCTTAGATACACAATTCTTTTTGATCTCAAAACAGACCTGGTAATACCAAAGAATTCCAGTGAATTATTTCAGTTATAAAAGAAAATGAAGTTTGATACATGATTACTCAAAGGACTTTCAAAAATACCATGGCAGAATGACCTTCAAAGAAGGTGTCAGTCTCAATAAACACTCAGCACAGCTGTGATATCAATTCCCTTTCCTGGGATCCCAAAGTACTGCAAAAGCCTTCAGGAATGGGAGGTGTTTGCTTTTCAGAACAGCTTGAATTATTTCTATATTAGATTTTATTGGATCTATACGTGGCTATTTTATGGCTCTTTAATGTTTATGATGTATTTATTATCATTCCTATATTTCCCCTGCAGCTCTACTGAAGTGGGACTATCTGAAGATTGTGGAGCTATTTGTTATTGTACCTTTAATTTTCAGCCAATCCATATTTTACATTTGAAGAGTTCAGCAGCCTGACTGACATTAATTAAGTCTCACTATGTCCATCTGAATTCATAGTCACATATAAAATGCAGCTTGGCCATGAAGCAGATTTATGAGAGGGCCTGTGAAGAAATATGCGGAAGTGAGATCCCTGTTTCCAACACCAAATTGTAAATTACATCACTAAGCACATCAAAAGCCTTGCTCCATTGCTTAGACAATTGCCACTCAAAATTAGATGTGTAACAATAAAATCCAGCCACTTCCTGGTGAACAGTGTTGGCTAGCAGCAGTTTGGTTTCGGTCCAGAACCAGGTCCAGCCTAAGTGAGAAGGCAGCGTTGGGCTTGTATGAGGGAAGAGGTTTCATACACTACACAGCAACTCTAGTGTTCCATCAGCTGCTGCCCTGTATATCTCAGCATAGGTCTGGCATCCACATTTGCTCACAGGAAAATATTCATGCCATGAGTCTGGTCTTGGAGAGCCCCCATGGCTGTAGTCCTTCCCTTGCCATCTTCCTTTCTGTTCACCAAGTCTGATCCTTCCCAAGAGTCCTGTTGCCATTTAACTGCAGTTCAAATGGGTTTTTTGCTGAGTCAAATAGAAACATTTTCCTTCTTTCCTTCTGTCCTAATAATCCTTTGTCTTATTTTAATAGAAATAACTCATACTAAGATGACAGAATCACAGGAAATACCAGATGGAAAGGGGTCTAAGGAGGTCACCTACTTAAGCCTCAGCTTACAGTCTTCTCGAGTCTCTTGTGTTCGTTTAATAATGTTACACCATGACACAGTTTGCAGGTGCTGAAATAACAGAGTACTAAAGAGCACTGAAGAAACAATGGTGACTTTACACCATCTCAGCTTGTTTCCACGATGCACTAGTTTAGGCTGAGGTAGAGTTAATTTCCTTCACACTTGTCTAGTATGGGGCACTAGCATTTTGGTTTTTTACTGAACACAGGATTGATAATTTAGACATGCTTTTGTTATTGCTGAGCAGGGCTTGTACTGAGCCAAGGCCTTCTCTGCCAAACTGGCCAGGGGGCTGAGACTAATGGGAGGCTGGGAGGAGACACAGCTGGGACAGGTGACCCAGATTTACCAAAGGGATATTCCATACCATATGGCATCAAGCTCTGTATATGAAGCTGGAAGGAGAAGAAGGAAGGGGAGGTTTGGAGTAATGTTGTTTGTCTTCCCAAGTCACCATTACACGTAATGGGTATCTGCTCTCCTGGAGATGGCTGAACACTTGTCTGCCCATGGGAAACGGTGAATGAATTCCTTGTTTTGTTTTGCATGCGTGTGTGGCTTTTGCTTTCCGTATTACACTGTTTTTATCTCAACCCGTGAGTTTTCTTGCTTTTATCCGTCCAATTTTCTCCCTGATCCTACTGGTGCAGGAGTGAGTGGTTGTGTGGTACTTGGTTGCTGGCTGGGCTTAAAACATGGCACATAACAAAACTGTTTGCTTAGATTCACATTTAAATGGTTGATTGTTTGATGATAAATTGGGCTTTTTTTAGCCAGCATTTGAAAACAGGTTTTGCCAGAACCTGTCTATGTCATTGTATGAACTTCTACACTGACATATCATCAGCCTTCATGATGCTTGATGAACTGGATCTCAAACTCATAAAATACTCAATTTCTTTCATGGTGTCTGTGTGGACACTATGTCTGATTATAACATTGGTATTTGCTGGCCTTCAGTGAACCATCCATAGAAATAAGGAAAATTGGCAGAGGCCTTAAATGATATGCGAAGCCTGAACATGACATGATGAAGGGAAAAGGTTTTCCTAGCACAGCAGTACTGCTTCCAGGGTGGCACCTTTCTTGTGTGGCTCCAGATGCTGGAGAGAAGAACCCATATTACTCTCTCTTTCCTGTCCCACATTTTTCTGGGGTGAATGTTTTCCTATATTAAAGAGCTGCTTTTTTCCTGCAATGGTTATGCTACATAGATGAGTGGTTCTCTGTGGCATCTGTAGGTCACAATGTCACACAGTTAGTGCTTGAATGTTATTTTAATGTCTGAAGGAAACTTTACCTCCTCACTGATAAATCAAATGGATAAACCAAAGGAGCACTTTATGAATAAATAATATATTAAGGACATTATGGTTTTAAGCTGATTATAATATTCCTTAGTGAAACTTATAACTATATTTGGATTATCTTCTAAAACTTTCCTCTCCTCCAAACTCTTCCAAATCATACCAACACACAGATCCAAAACTAAGCTGTGCTCCAGGTTCAGACTTCTCAAGTTTGCTGTTTTGCAGCCTGTCAGTAGTTTTTAGGCTACAGCACTGTAAACAAAGTTGTTCTTAGAAATATAATGGCTTGATAAAAGCATATAGTTTCAGAACCACTCAACAAAATATTCATCAGAAGGGATCTCCTACTATTGCTTCCCATATGTATTCAATATATCATTTTAACTACAGTGCTTTTACCCTCTGTTTATCATCCCTTCTGAAGCCATGTGGAATACTCATCTTCTCTAATCCTTGTCTATAGTATTTCCAAAGTACTTTACAAGCTTGGAGTAATGGACTTTAATGCCTTGCAGCAGCTGAGCTGGTAGCATATATGATACCTTAAATGTAACAATCAAAGGAGCATGCAAGATTTTGGTATTTCCGCTGACTTGCAGATGTGCAGTATCCAGGTCCAAAAACTGTAATGTCAAGTTTAGACTAAAAGTGTTTAAAACAAAATAATGTCTCACTGCTCTGTGTCAACACCCCTATAATGTGAGAGGATATTCTCTGATAGAGAGAGCACGAGTATTAAATATCAGTTATCCGAGCCCTACAGTAATTTCTTTTTTGTATGTGTGTCCATGAATAACCTTGCTCAAGATTTATGTAACAGAGTGTATTGTTTTATTAATCCAGAGCATGTGGTATTCTCCAGGTGCTAAGCTTTGATCTCCTTGCCCTTCTATGTATTAAGTTTTCTGGTTCTCATTGACACTGATGCTCTTGATTTAATGTAATCCTCTTATTGTCGAGGACAGGAAAAAATGCAAGTGAACTCTGCAGTGAACCTGGAATCTTGTTCCTTTCTTTTGTCTCAGTTCTGATTAAATCTCCACTAAATACAGTTCAGCAGAATCCAGCCACTGCTTTTAGGAGTAAAAGTATATCTTTCTGCAACATTTTATGGCATGGAATGTCGTTTATGGCACATTATATTACAGTTTGAAATGCTAGCATTCACTAACAAGAGGAACTTGGGTTTATATTAAAACAACTGAGCAGTGAAAAAAAACCCTAGAAATCCAAGAAGGCAGTTTTCTATCTCCTGTGGCTGGTAACAGAGGGAAAGAGTAAGAGTGTGAGTACATGTGCAGTGGAAAGCCTGGGACAGGGGAAAGGAGAACAGGACAGGCAGAAATCTGCTGCAGCAAGGCTCCTACCAGAAGTCTGCCAGCATGCAGACTGCATGTACAAGAAGTAGCTGCTTAACCTCAAGGTTTCTGTTGCAGCTGGCACTGACTTCCCATCTCTCACCTCTGCTCCACTGTTTTTCTCACCTACACTGACAGTTTATTTTACAGGCATATGCTGACTTGAGGTGAGTTGGTTCTGGGAATGGGAGTTGCTGGGACAGGGTTGGTGTGATGGGATGGCACAGGTCAGCTGCCCACTGAAACACAGCTACATGTATGCCTGACATGACGCCAGAGAGGTCTGCAGCACTCTGCAAACATAGGCTTGTCTTCAGGGCCAGTGGGGTAGTCAGGAAGAAATACTATGTGTTCTGAAATCAGGGACTGAGAGGTGGGTGGGGACATTCACTAAAACGTCTACGTCACTTGAGCTTTTACTGGGAATTCCATGTAGAAATCCATGACAGTAGAGTTCAAAGGGATCATCTAGTTCACTCCCATGTCCCAGTCTGGCACTTCTATGACAACATGTTTTTTTTGGCAGATGAGTGTCTACTCTGTTCTTACTAAGCTCCCCTATTAGGTATAACTCATTCTGCTCATACAAGACTTCCCAATGATTTTTGCTATTGCCATTAAAAATTTCTTCTAACATTTAACATCTGAATTTGATTTCCTGTAATTTAAAAAGAATTGAACGACTACCAGAGAGCAGGTTAGACATCTGCATATTTAATTGAATTTTTCTTCTGAATTACTTCATCTTTATGGATCAATGATAGAGATTGACAAGCCTTAAAACAGATCCTGTATGGCTCACTGAAATGTTTTTAGACTGTTGTATAGCTTTCCTCACACAATATGCACCAGTTTTATACAATTATCTAAGGAAATTCAAAACTCTCACAAATATTGGCTGGCTAGGCGAATGTCTTAGATATTAATAGAGAAGAGGGTGATATAAGACTACTAGATTTTTTTTTTCCATAATAAACGTATCCAAAATGCCTAAAAGACTAAATTGCTTTTTTATTTGCTTGGAAGTTTCTATATACTGAAAGAAATAGGATCTTCACTCAGATTTATTTTTGAACTGTTTCTACTTTTTTGCACTTAAAATGCATAATAAAGTTAATACCTTTGTTTGCATTTTTGTTAAACAGGAATTCTTCTTGCTCACTTCTTACTAGAGGTGTTCAAAAATGAAGTTTTAGGGTGACAACTCAAGCAGACCTCTGACATGTGGAGAAGAGTGCATCTTCCATCTTACAGTGATGCCATCTTACCTGATGCTGGAAACCACCAGAGAGAAGATATGGGGTTAGAACGCCAGTGGGTTTGCAGTTCCTTATTACCAGCCAAATATCAAGAAGAGTTTGGAGGCATTTTTATTCCAAATATTGCTCTGAAAGTGACAGCCTAATAGTATGCAGTTTTGATACTGCCCAATACTTTTAACGTATCACTTTCTATTCTCTGCATCTGTGTCTTTTTTGTAGGCTATACCGTCCAATAGGAGTTTCCTTCCACTGCTGCAAAATTACTAAGGAGCTGTAAGCAGTTACATGCACATATAGCCCTACTGTCACAGGAACTGTGTGTGTCACACTCTGCAGGGTATTAATGACAGTATTCACAGGGTATTCACAAAGTCACAAAGTACTCACATGAAGCTGGGGGGACTGGTACTTTGTCCTGTTACTGCATGGGGTGACAATGGGTAGGGGAAAGGGGGAATTTGGTGAGTCCTTCCCAGGGCATCTGCTGCTGTAAGTGGTTTGAAGCAGGCAGCCCAGGGTGGTTCACCACCTTCCAAAACAGTAAGTGAAAGCTCTTTATGTAATTCACCCTGCAGAGGTGTCTCTTTTTCCATTGACTACCAAAGGAGCTCTGGTGTCTGGACCATCATGTTGATACACTTATTGATCTGTTAGCTTGAACACACCTTACATGCCTTTCTGAATTAAGAGTTTCTGTGCTAGGGCTGACAACCATGCAGAGGTGCTTCCTGCCCCAGGCCAAGTGTTGTGCCCTGATGCTCCACCAATTATCAGCCCCATGTTGTAAAATTGCAACCTAGATTCATTGGGAGCAGAAATCTTTGAACACTTCACAGTGCTCACAAAGGTCAGTTTGTTTGTGTTTCTCATCTCTAGACACTTGTGTTCATGGAGTGGATGCTGTTTTAAGAAGGCAGGTTTCAGCTATGCTCTGAAATGTAACTCCTCCCAGAATAAAAAAAAAAATTAATCTGAGGAGTCTGGAGGCAGCTGAGATAATTTATGGACAGAGAAGAGTATACATAGCTTCAAAAATGTTAGTTTTTGTAATATACAAGAAGGACAATGTAATGGAGTGTGTATACATGGAAATAGTACAAATATTTTGCCAGAGTCCTTAGGGTATTGGGAAAAGATTTCCGTTTTACTAGTTGAATTGTCATGAGGGATTTTCAAGGGTCAAGTTCCATATTGCAAGGAGGATATGAAACTTTTAGGCCATTTATTGCATGGACACGTAAAGCAAAGATTGTGCATGCTTGGAGGTTGTAAAAACAATTGGGTGTTTTATGTTTGAAAAGAGGCTTTGTGTCATGGGCTGTATTGCATCACTGAATCTTAATCTCTTGAAAAGCATGATTGAGAAGACGGTGCTGTGCATGCTGAAGGAGTATGACAGGCTCATTAGAGAGTCCACAATGGACCCTCACAAGTGGCATAGTAGAAGCTGCACATCACGTGATTTTGTGCAGATTCCAGAATATGAAACTCAACACTCAGTGAATATGATACACCTTTTTAAAGGGGCCCAGTAAACCGGGGAAAAAAAAATAAAATTCCTGGAGAGCCTTCCCTTGTGCTATGACTACTGGGAGTTTTGATTAGAAAATTATTTGTCTTTATGGCAGATTCTCGCAATCCTTTTACATTATTTTCTGAACTTGGAGTCACTTCAGCTTAGTTGTGAAGAAGCAGAACAGCATATGTTCTTCACCTGCTTCAAGCGCAGTTTGGGAGGGTCCATGTAGAGGCTTTGGAACACATAGAAGGCTTTTAGATCCTGGAAAACTTAAAGCATTTGGTGTGTGTGGAGTGGTGGTCCAGACATTTGAACATGACATCGACACATGTATAAATGAGGAAAGAGAGTAGAAGTAACAATGGGTAATTGAAGTGTTTTATAGCTCTTTTGGTATTACCAACACAGAAAATCACAACCCCGATATTTCATACCTTTTAAGAGATCTAGATTTCCATAAGTTGCTACCAAGATCATTCCCTTTATTACTATTTTATCACTGTATCCTTGTGGATGTCTCAAAAGAGATTTGCATTTTAGAAGTTTTTTATTTTTAAATGGTAATCTCAAATGCAGTTTTGTTGTTCTCTATGTCTAGGTTAATATATATTTTCTACGTATTACAGCTTAGTAATATAATACAGTATGTGACCTAAAGTGTCCTTGCACACACAAACCAGGAAAATTATTATTTTTGTTTTACAGCCACCCCAACTATATACTAAAATCATGTGGGAAAAGGTTTTCTAGAGTTGATATTACAGACAAAAAAAAAAAAAAAGGCATTGTATTTTATGCTTGATAGAAAGATGTGTATAAGAAAAACAGTAGTAACCAGCAATCTGTATGATATTGTACATTATTAAAAAGATACTAGCTAATAATATCCAGATGAGAAACTGCATACAACGCTTCAACATTTTCCTCAAATCATCTGTTTTATGGCAACAGTGAAGGAAGCTTTATTTTTTCTTTCATTCTTTTCATGGAAGTTCATAATATTTCTTTAAAACTGTGCATGCCACAGGGCAAAGCAGCAAGTAATGATGCTTTGTAATGAAGCCAGAGACAGGCCTGTTCTGCTCAGTGGTTGAGAGTGCATTTCTCAGTTAAGAAAGGAGCTATTTCATGGAACAATTCTAGAGACATATAGTGAGATTCCTTAGGCTGATAAAGAGTGAAATGAGGAGTAAAGAGTCTAAATACAAATGTTTAACTCATCTGCCCTGTTGTGCTATTAGTCTTGGATTTCCTTCATTACTCAGTCTGCAGCTTAAGCTACACTGACATCTGTCTTTTTTTTTTTTTTTTTGGTGTGTGTTTTTTGTTTGTTTTGTTTTTGTTTTGTGTTGTGTTTTGTTTTTTTTTTTTTTTTTTTTTCCCTACAGCAAAACCTTTTTCAGTGCTTACATTTTTCTTATCCACACCTGTGGATAAACTGTCCTCTATCAAAGATTCAGTGATTCCAGGTATTTTGTGACGCATTTTACTGTTTCTTCTTTCAAGGCCTTAGCAGAGGCTGAGAAGTTTTGATGCTATCAGTAATAACATGAATTGTTAAACATGTTCCCGAAATTTGTAAGAAGGAGAAATCATGTGGGGAAGAAGAAAAGTACTAAATCTTACCTTTGTCGAGCTTGCCTTGTCAAAGCCTAGTTCTTTAGGTTCTGGACAGTTGGTCTGCATTCTATACAAAGCTACAGGGTCCTTTATTAGATTCTTAGGTGTTCCCTAAAAGCTGACATTGTAAAGAAAACAGAAGAAAGAAAAAACCAGCAGTTTAGAAGAAGTTCATGTTAAAGTGTGATTCTACTCAGAAAAAGAGACTGTAAAACTAGCACCTTTTAACTCTGCAAACTCTACTCACTTTTAACAGTATAAACTTCTTTTATTGACAAAAACAAGCTTTTACTGTTTTTTAACACCAGATCAGCACCATGATACCTGAGGAAATTGTATTACATTGTCCTAGACTTCATCAGCAAAGTCATGTATTTGTTAATGTCTGCATAATTATTTGGAGCAATGAATCTTCACTGATTTTACTGCAGGGATATTTGATTCCAAGATGTTATTGTTTCCGTAACTGGTGAGCTTCCTGGGTCTACAGCAAGCTCAGAAGCTGATGAGTGAGGCTCAGGTAGAGAGGATGTGTTCTAACCACCAAAGCCCAGAAGGAAAGGGCAGATCAGTGAAAATTCGGCTTGAAAATTGGGAGCATTTGGAATAGAGATCAGCGAGAAATGTCAGTATATTGACGTTCAGAAAGTCACTGAAGGAGCAAAGTCATGGCCAGTGCCTACTACAAATGTGGCCTGTGCTCTAGTAAAGTACTCTCCAAGCTACTTGCAGGTTTCAACGTTGCATGTTTCAATGTCACAGATTTCAACATGAGCAGCCATATAATTTTCAATAAAGCTATTTTTAAGAAGTCCTGTAGAAAAGTCAGACTTTTAAAACCCTTTCTAATATGAGCTAAGGTGAAAACTTGTTTAGAGATTTCCTTTGGGAGGGGAATAATAAAAAGGAAATATACAGCATCAATGACAGCAGTCAAATTCAGAGTCTTCTGAGGCATCCTGAAGCAGAGGAACCATCTGCTCTAAATGGGGTTTAGAAAAACCATGGAGCATGAAATATTTTCTTTTGCTTCTTGGCTTGCTATTTGCTTGGTGGACACAAGCAGCAGCTTTTCCATGTTTTCTCATCTGGCAGTAGTGGTCCAGGTTCCAGATGTTCTGTTAGAATTAGTGCCAGAGGCTCTTGTCCTCCTGAGTTGCTGCAGAAGGTTTGAGAATCCCAAACCTGCTGGTTGAAGGAGGATAGGGTGGTAATAAGGTCCCAGACAGCAGGTCATAGGAGTCCTAGCATCACCACACTCAATGCTTGTCAGATGTGTGTGTACCATCTCCCATATACCTTCCCCCTTATTTGAGTGCTGAGCTGCTCCTCCCCACTGTCATCCAGGTGGCTCTGCTAATAACAGGGACTTCACCTCTTCCTCCCTTTTCTGAGAGCATGAATGAAGGTGTCGACTGCCTTCATGGTTCTGTATGGTGAAGCTGCAAGCTAATGGGCTGGACACTGTGAAATGTGATAAAAACTTGACCCATTTCACACTGGTTTTTACGAAAGAATAGGTAGTAATTTTCACCACCAAATAGGACTGAGATGATGAGTTCATATTCTCTTTCAACAGTGCCCTGGATTAACTTCTCTTCCAGAACATCAAGTATTTGTGTCTTAATTTACTTTAGTACATCATTAGAAACTGAAGAAACAAGCCAGTGCTTTCTTGGCACTGAGACCCTTGCAACAGCCTCTGCCACATCCAAACTTTGTGTTTCTTCACCTTTCATTTTTCATAAGGAAGGGAGAGCCACATTCCTACCTTCCTGTAAACTAACTTGGCTATAAAGTAGCAAAGTAGATGTCAGCCAGGGACATCTGGTTTCGTTTCTAAATTGAACACTGGCCTCTGAGCATGCTAATACTTTTCACAAGAGGCCAGAGGGTGGGAAAATAAGAAACTCCTACAGGTTTGTCTTCTTTATTAAAACAAATGGATCACCAAATGAATAGACAGTTCACAATTCATCAGGGAAAAATCAATACAGAGGAGGTTTTTCACTACAGTTTATTGCACAGAAAGCCTTATATGCTTAAATACCACAAGGACGTGGGAAGCCAGGTACACCTCCAAATATTTCAAATAAAAGCAGCATTTTCTAAACACTGGCAGTGATTTTCTTTGTAAATAGGTTTAACCTTGGACCTTCTGTCATCTTGTATTTTTACACAGGAAATTAATTTTCTACATCCTCTGTGTGCATAGAGAAGACAGAAAGTCAAAAAACTCCAAGGGATTTCCAAAAAAGCCTCCATATAAATTTTAAAATTAAACAGATGTTATATGATTACCATTAAATCTAAGCCATGGGTTCCGAGGTTATAAACTATACATGATGTTCTGAAGCAAGAGATGAAATAGATTTTTTTCATTTACTGAAGGTTTTCCAGATCAAAAAGATCAGGATTTAGATGAATCCATATAGGCCTTGTGTTCCAACAAGAGTGTATAAACATCCAAAATAAGTAAATGCTCTCACAATAAGAAGTAAACAGCCATGGGTTGTCCTGTGACTTTCCAGCTCTGCTGGGAATGCAGTTATGCATGCCAACAGCCTGTCCATTGAGGTTGCCATCCTCAGTGGGCATTGGAGTGGATCCAAGGTGAGTTAAGACTAAGGCTGTCTGATTGCCTTGTCACTTTCTGCAATCCTTGGTCTGTGTCTGTAATTCCAGAAGAAACACTCCCATCTTGTGTTTTCTACTTTAAAATCACCCCATTACAAGATTTTGTCCTGAAGGAAGGAAGTCTTTGAGAGAGGAGAGAGCTGATTTTCTTTGCCAGGTCACGGGGCTGGTTTCTTGCCTTGTCTTGTTGTCACCCACTGGTACCACATGCTGCTGCAGAGGCACCCTGAGCATACAGGACAGAGATCTGAGGGAAGAGAGAAACACTTCTTTTCTCCTACTGTCTCAGCCTGCTCTCAATGACACTCTACCTTTCCTTGCTGGACTGTTTCTTTTCCGCAACCAGCTGTGATTGCACTCATTGCTTTTAATCATGATACTTTTTCACCCAAACTGTTGAAATTTTTAACAAGCTGACATATTCAGTCAATATTATTGTGGTTATGTTTGTTTTCTTCAGCTCTTGTCTGTTCTCTAGGTGTTGAGAAGATTTCCCTAAACCAACACACAGCAATTGCCCACTGTGGTCCCCTGAACTTATTATATGAATATCCTAATGATTTCTCTGATCACTTTTCTTGAAGTGCAGTATCTATTCTGGAATGTAGATTTATATCATATAGTAACCATCTGGAAAAAAAAAATAGACATCTAGCCTAAATTCTATGTTTTATAGAGAACAAGAGAGGATCTTTCATTACACCCCAATACAAGCTTCTAAAGTTAGCCTATTAGATGGTCAGCAGCAGATGAACCAAAATCAGTCTTACCCACACATACAACCTGTAATTTGCATATTCTTCTACTGTCTGACTAACTTCACATCATGTACAGTCTGACTGTGTAATTATTAAATGTCAGGCACAATTCTCCTTTCAGCAATCCTAGGGAGTCTGTCATGAAGTCATGGGAGTTATCTCACAGTGAACATATTCCACAGAGACAGGACTCATGACAAGGAGCAGGATGATGGGGATGGAGCTCTTGCAGAGGAATGTGTGTTTTGGAGTCTGGGAACACAAGCATTGTATGTGCTTCTGTGTTGCCCTTCAATTCAACTTCACTATTGGAAATGTTACTGGTCTAGACGCATGATGGTGAAGTAGCCTAAGAGAGATAAAAAGAAAAAGTCCAAAGAGAGGAAGAAAAATACTTACAATGTGCAACGGGGAGAAACAACAGACTTGGCCTTATCTGGAAGAGGAATTGCAGCTGTGATAGGAGACATTCCCCTGTAGAAGAAGACCTCCAATGTCCAAGGCAGAGAGGAGACAAAAGCTAGTTCACACCAGTCCTTCCCTGCAACTGGAAAATTAAGCAGAGGTTATTAAAGGACTGCCTAAGCAACATAGAAATAACATGAGCCTTCACACTATCAGCTGATTTTCTATGCCAGGCTTATATTTCTGTTCATTGCAGAGGACCCACAAATTGTTTCCATTGTCCTTCAAGAGCGATCCACTCTCCTCCAAGGAGCAAGAGCTCAGCAGGTGTAAAAACATATCCTTTCCATCCTGTTTGCATTAGATTGTATCTAATTAGATTGTAATATTTTGTCATTTCAGTGCTGTAGACTTTCTGTACCCCAATGAATAGTGACTTTCTGTGCAACCTTTTAGCTTCTCAAATATGTCCCTGTTCAACCTTATTTTTCTCTTTCTCTCCATCTGGTTTTCATATGACCTTGAACAGCTGTACAAGGTGTACATATATAGTCTTTTACTAGTTTCATCTTTACTGAGATGCCTTTCTGCTGAGTATCTGTTTAATATGATTTTTATTAGGATCCATTTCAGTTTTAATCTTACTTCTGGCCTTCATGACATAGCTCCTCTGCCAACTTCCTGTTGTTCAGCACTTCTAGTGTGTACAGAGCAATTCAGTCACTCTTAAAAATTAAAATAAACCTGACTCCATACAGTGTATGGTAATGAGTAAATAATCCCATAAACGTTATGGCTTTTCCTCCCAAACACCAATCAATTGAAGAGTGTAGGGATGACTGGGAAAGTGGGAAGACTATTTCTTTTCCTTTGGAAACATCAGGTGGTGCATTGTGGGCTTTCTTCTTTGTGGGCTGTCAAGGGAAAATACCAGGAACAATTAAGGGCCCATGAAAATATACCACATTGCCCAAAGCGTTGGAGGTAAAAATACAAGATTCCACAGCAACCTGTGAGGCTGCCCTCTGCATGCTCCAAAAACCATGAAGTGCTTTCTTTTCTGGAGGGACTGCAGAAGTACTAAGAGGAAAGCCAGAACTGGCCTTCAGGTTTACATGGATTGTGTCATAGACTCTGTTCATACTGCATAACTCCACCTTATGTCTTTCCTATCCTGCCTTTCTGATCTCTACCAAAGCAACACAGAGGAACCAAATCTGTATTATAATTTGCTACGATCACTGTATTTTTTCCCCCTGAAAACCAATGTTTCCTAAGGATTCCTTTATGTAATTGTGGAAAAAAGGGAAGTCCATAATGTTGTTTTGAAATATTCTACATACAGTCTGTTTTCTGGCTTTTTACTCTGGCTATTGATTTAATGCTGTTTTCTTCACCCACCCACAGAGCACTATTTTTCAGGATAAATCCCAGAATTTGGTGCATACTGAAGAGTTTTCTGGGACTTGCTAGAATGACTACTGCATTGGATAAGATACAGATAGGGAGTGTTTTTAGGCAGGTCCACCACAGGAAAGTTTAAGGATCAAGCTGGCTCTGCAGAGGTGCTGAGACATTAGGAATATATTACTGCAATGCAATTGGAGGGATATTTTTTTTTTAAATAATGTAAAGTATTTGGATAAGAAGGGGGCAGAACAGAAGCTCAAGTTTGCATAGTTAGTGGGATGGAAAAATTGAAACAACATAGACAAAGAATTAAAAAATACCAGGGTAAAGATTGTCTGCACTTAGTTAGACATCTTGAGGTATCTTTTATAGTGGTTTTGAGAACATATATATACTTTGATGTGCACTGTGCATACTTTTATCTGATTAGTCTTTCAAAAACAGATAAATCAGATACATTCTAGACACAACTGATTTTTTTTTAAGAGCTTCAAGAGAATTTATCTTCATTCAAAAGGATATAAGTTTAACTTTTTCCCTATTTTTAAAAAAATCGCCTGATACCAATTAGAATTCCTTTACTGCTGGACTGATTTATAGTACTGTAATACAGCACTGAAAATATGAAAGCAGAGAAGCAATATTTCAAAATGCAGCATAAAATCAACAATAAAAATGTATATTTATAACCTGAAAAGTATGATTTCATCTTGGAGAATTACCAAACTAATAGCGGTAATAAGCATGATTTTAGTTGTACCATATTGTACTTATTAAACACTTCAGGGTAGTTGTGAATAAATCAAATCACAGGATCATTTCTGGATATTTGAAAATATTTTTAGATATTTTAAAAACGTGGAAAACTATCACAACTGGTTATCATTTGTTCATGTTTTCCAAAAAAGGTTTTAATCATAGACCTCATTGTTACATCTTTCAAGATACTGGGCTGATGCCTGCAGGCTGGAAAAGTAACTCCATCTAATAAATGTAGATTCAGTATCTTTTGGAGACAAAATTAAAGTAGAAAAAGTATGTGCAATAATGTGAATTATACTCACTATCCCAGGAAATCTTGTTTGGTGTAGAGAGGATGTTTCAGAGGAAGGCAGAAAAATGTTTTAGTAATAAAGATGGGCCATGACCAAAACCCTGAAGCCAAGCTCATGAGCTACAATATGGAAAGTTTGGATTCAAATTCATACTTTGCAGATTTATCATGGGCTAAACTCTAGCCTTGAGGGATGAGATTTTTCTCATGGAAGCGGATGAGTGAAAGAACGGTGCTTTTTGTTATTCATTACTACTCTTACTACCTGTAATACAACGAGCTCCAGAGGAGTTAATTAAAAATGGCACTCTACTGTACTAAGTGCTGTACAAACAGACAGTAAAAGCAAGGCTCTGCTTTAGGAATGGTCCAGGACAAAAAAGTGAGAAGAATAGCTGGAACAGAAGCAGATACAGGAAAGTAAGAACACAGCACTGAGTTGCAAAGAAGCTAGTAGAAATTGAAGTTTGCACATGACAGGAGTTTAGACATACATTCAAATGGCATTTCCTGGTTATCCAGCTGTGCCTGCAAGACAACAAAGGAACAGTTGATTCCTTTAAGAACTAGACCCTGTAAGTAATCCGGTGTCACTTGAATTCCATGGAAGCTGTGTTTTTATACCAGTTTATAATTAGCAACACACATCACTTAAGAACCTGGCCCCACGTGTTCTGCTTTGTTATTTGTGGGACAGCATGGCCCACTGGAAACTCATAGAGGCAGCATTTATAAACCTGAAGTCCACCAGACAGAAAGGCTTTTCCCATGTTGATCTGCTATAAGATGGAAGATGGCAATATTACTTTGTAACCGTCATTTTGAAAGCTGTGGTAGTTGCTGAATATTTTTCCTCATACCTGATATTTTCTTGAAAACAAAAGAAAATGTTCCTTTGATTTTGTTTTCAGTACATTAATCAATAAGGTTTAGGAAACCACCTCTTTCCAACTGCAAAATAGCTCGTGCTATTCTTTATCAGTGTTAAAGGAGAAACAAATTCCTTCATGGTGTGAACACCATGAAATGACAGCTTTCAGCCCATAGTGAATTGTTCTGTCTCAGTTAAACCCCCTAGAAAATAAAGATGGTAATAGAAATACTGATGGAAGCCTTTATGATACTAGCATGAAAAAAGATGTTGTAATGTTTTCTGGAAACAGGGCCGTAATGATTTTTTCAGGAATCTGTTCTGATCTCATCATAAAGGGAAAAGTGTTCTTGTCAGGTCTAATCCCACATCTCCTATAAGCCAGTACATATTGCCAAAGGGTGCTATCAATAGACAAGCAGCACTTACAAAATAATTTTTTGTTTTATAATACCCTGAATGAGGAATTTTAAAAAGGGATCCTAATGACACCTTTCAGAGAGAGCAAGACATATAAAGTACAATAAATTGCTTCACTGTTATTTGCAGAAGGAAATAAAGCCATTATTGCTACTACTGCAAGGGTCTGCACTGTACTACTGGAGCCTTTTAGATGTTCTTCGTGGGTAATAGAACTGACTGGCTTGGGGGACATCTGGGTTGTTTTCACAAGAGGTGCAGATACATTTATATATGTTGCTGTGTAGACCATGTAAGCTTGCTTTCCTCAGCTACATGTCACAGATAAGCAGTGGTCTGTGAAACAACAGACTGAAAGAAACTTACCTAAAATAAATGTACATTGCACAACAGTCTGTGGAGCAGAAACCAATTGCTCTGGATCTCAAAGGAGTCAATAGAGTAAAAGGAATGCACCAAGCGTGAAAATAACAACTTGCTTGAAATTATCTTCTGTATCTATCTCTTTACAGTCAGAACTACACAGCGCAGAAGTGTTCTGACTGACAAAGTTCAGACAATGTGAACCTAAGAGAATCTTGTGAGGCTCCTTGAAAAAGATTGAGTTTAAGAACAAAAGCAAATTTGTAATCCACAGCTGAAAAAATGCATGTGGGAGAGAGTTTTGTTGACAACAGGACCTGTAAACCTTGTTGAGGTTCCACCAGAATCTCGGGACAATGAAAAGAGAGCCTTCAGGATATCTAACCCCCCATTTCACTCTGTGACAGGAAAGGTGCATACAAAGACTGCAGGCTGTAATTACACAGGAAACAATATGCTGTAATCTTATGCAGAGAATGACTTTATAAAATAAATGCAGAAATTTATCCAATTTTCAAGATTTTCACCCTTCTTAGTGCCATTACTTTGCTCCTGCTTTCTATTATCTATATTTTTAATTTGTGTTTCAAACTTTAAAATATATTTTGATGGCAGCCATTGATGTGCTACAAACAAGCTCTTCTCCAAAGGAGTGAAGATGACAGTCTTTTGCCCTGAGACTGCCTGGGACTGCTACCATGCATGTGTGATATAGGTGGTAGATGTGTCTATTTTGCATCTGCTGTTCATCCATGACCTGAGATGAACACTGTCCGTGAACATTAACTGAGTTCAACACATCTCTGCTTCCTTTCTATGCTGCCAGGAGCAATGTGTGAAAACAATGAGGGCAGAATTGCCACCTTCTTTTTGTCTCTTGGACATTGATCTTTATGACTCATGATGAAGCAGACTTATGAAAGGAATGATATGCATTGCCCTGCTATAAAACAACACTGAAATATACATATAAAATTCTATAATAGATTTGAGCAAAACTAATGTTGAAACATGATGTCAAATAAAAATGGAAACACTGATTTTTTTGAAGAACACATAGTACAGCATTCTGATACAGTCACCATCACATTGTGTGAAGAGTTTAAACTCTTCTAACAAAGTCCTAGCTGAGCAGTTAGCTGGACCAAATGAAAATGGGTAGAAACTTAAGCCATGTATTTCCACAGCCACTGCAGGATCGTACAAAGATCATCTGAAATAGTTTATTGAAAATGTAAGTTGCTTTAAGGTTTATGGTAGGAAGAGCATGTCATTGAATATTATTTTGATCTCTCATTTTTCCCTTCAATAAGTTATTTGAAAGTAAAGCCCTAAGATTCAACCCTGAGAAAAGTCACAGTGCATTTATCCTAGAAACTTTTTCTTTAATTCAGGTTACTGGCAAATAAATAAAAAGGCCCTAAAGATGTACATCTGTGGTGAGGAATGTATGCTTGTCCTAGCTCCTCATTTTGTTTAGTGTTAATCTGGAGATAGACATCTTTTTCATGAAAGGTCCTTAGGGATGGTGAACTTCCTGTGTCCACACGTGTGTGCTTGTCTTTTGGGGAAGCGTAAGTAGAAAACATGAAGTCTGAAGCTTAGCAAATATAGTATTTGGGCAAAGAGAATTCTTCATCTACTCCCTCAAAAAGCTTGTGTTATTTTCTAATCCAAGTGAATAGATCCTTAAATTATTCACTAAATATGAGTGAGGTGTTCACCTCAATGTCTTTCTTGGAGTGAGAGGCCTAAAACTGAACACAGGATCGGAGCTGTGCCAAGTGCAGTGGGGCAGTCACTGCTCTGATTCTGCTGGCCACACTATTGCCAATACAGGCCAGGATGCCATTGGCCTTCCTGCCCACCTGGGCACACTGCTGGCTCATGTCCACCTGCTCTCAACCAGCACCCCCAGGTCCTGTTCTGCCAGGCAGCTCTCCAGCCACTCTTTCTCAAGCCTGTAGCACTGCCTGGGGTTGTTGTGACCCAAGGGCAGGACCCGGCACTTGGCTTTGTTGAACCTCATGCAGATGGTCTTGGCCCATTGATCCAGCCTGTCCAGATTCCCTGTGCAAATTTCAAGAACTAGAGAGGTAAAATAGGATAGGATTTTATAGGTTTCCTACGATGAGCCACACTGCTATCTGTCCAGAGCACAGCAGTATCTAGCCCAAGGAATCGAATGTAAGACTTACAAGTTGCAGTCCAGTGTTCTCTTTAGGGGTTTAATTGTCATCTAGCACTGGACATTTATCTTAAAGCTTCCGAGATTGGAAACGTGATTAAGCTGGACTGTCAGCTTTCTTATAAAACAGTAAGTTTCTAGCTCTTGCAGGTGTTAAGAGGATGTCCTGAGTTTAAAACACCGAAGTGTGTCAGTTTAGCAAAACACATACACAAAACACACACTCCTTGTAGTAACTTTTAACTTTTGGGTCCCCAACATACCTTCTGTATGTTTAGGGTTGACAGTATGATGAACTGTAAGACCACACATTTTCTGACCTGCTTTTCTGTAGTAGCTGAGAATACCTGTAATTTTTGATTTGAGGGAAAATAAGTAAAGAGTTTGTATTCTCAAATGTCTCCTTGTGTAATCCCTATTTGGAAACACTCATCTCACACCATTTCTATGAAGGTCTTTCCTTGGAAAGGACATTCCCAGCATGTTTATGCCTCCTGTTGTTTACCCTAGTTACTACTACCTCTCTTTAGATATTTTCTGGTACAGACTGAAACATTATGGGGTTTATACCATAAACAGCATGAAGTGACTGCTCTGTTTATGCTAGAAGGCTCATGTTAACCTTTAATCCTCCTAGATCTTTTTCAAAACAATGTGAAACAATTTATTTTTACATTCTTCCCTGTTGCTAGATGCTGGTTAATATCATAAACAAATTTTGCACAACTTGAGAAGCAATTAGAGCCTTGGGTCAGGGAGTACATTATGGACACTGTCTCCACTTGTCTGTACCTTTTCCAGCAGCCAAAAAGGATGATTCTGAGTGGGGTCAATGACTTCTGGGGTGGAGTGGACACACATCTCATTTCAGAGAGCGCCAGAGGTTTCCCAGATGCCATTTGGAGTGAAGTCCTTCTCCAGCCTGGGAGCACTTCAGGAGGTGAAGGGACGCAAATCTTCCAAGTGCCCCTCCCCTGCCGACCCTGACCCCATTAGTGGTGGACAGCTGTGGAAGACATAGGAAGCAATTAAAGCACACTGTATTAGTCACAAAAGCTGATGGGCCCTGCTCTCTGAAAGGTGCAGGTCTGCAAAAGAGATAAAACCAGGAACTTCGAGTGCTGTAACATGCCGCTCGGAGGCTTTGTGCAAGTCTATCCTCCTGGATCCACTTGGGGTTATTTATTTACCTAAAGCTCGTTTGAAAACTGGAAGCTTCAGGCTACTTACCCAATTAACCTTAGCACCTGTTTGGCTCGAAGTGTTTAGGAGCAGTGTGAACAAGCTGTGGCAAGGCTTTCCCCAGCTTTTTTTCTAAGGGAAGGGAACAGGCAAAATATATTCATGAAGCAAATGTTGTTCCAGTGTGCTCTGAAGTCTGTAGTGCGGGGGTTTGTTCCTGATAATGATTTAATTGGAAGCTCCTGCTAGTATCCACCACTGTTACAGCAGGGACAATCATGATATCTAAATCAATAGATCGTAGTGAATGGCTGTTGTTTTAACTTTTGCCTGCTTCTGTTTTATTGCCTGATGGATTTTGGCTCTCAGTTTTCCTCTTCAGAGGCCTACAATCTGCACCAAATGTTTCACATTACTCAGTGTGAAAAACCTCCTATTTTTTCAGATTTTTTACAAGTTCATACATCCGTGGAAACCTGATATTTCATATTTCATTCTGCTTTGTGAATGTCATTGTGAGGGATGCTGGTTCACATGCAACAGGCCTCTTCTGTCTTTGATCAGCTTGACCGCAACTAATTGTAAATGGAGAACAAATGAAAGAAATATTTATAAATTTCATGGGAATTCAGGCAGGACCTAAGCCTTTCCTAATGCCTCCATTCACAGTAAATGTTTATTGAATACTTTTAGTCTACTGTGTACTTCAGTATTCATGTGGTTATAAGTACAGTTAGGTTTCTGCTTGTACTGAGTAGATTAAGTGAAAAAACCTCTCCCATGTCTTTCATTCTTTTTTTCTTCCTTCTTCTCCTGTCTTACTTTTCTTTCTCTTCCCAAAACACTCGTTTCTTTTGTCTTTACCTTATAAAACAGGCTGCTGGCCAAGGAGAGGAACACCACAGTTGCTGGTTTCCAGAGCCTACAGCTGTAAGAAGGGTAAGAAAGGGGGGAAAAATGACCGTAAAATTTAAAACAAATTTTGAGGCACAAAGCTGAGTTGGGAAAAATCAAATGAAATTGTTAAAGATTTGTCAAAAGTAAAGTCATAAATTCCCCGAGCCAAGTGGAACAGCTGCTAGGTCATGCAGGATAAATATGAAAAGGCAACACAACAAAAAGTTAAATATTATGAAGCTAATCAGAGATTGCCAGCATTCTTGTTTCTGCTTCTCAGTCTCTCATTCTTGTGCTCTTACAACGTTTCCCAGCTATAGTACAGGTTGCTTGTTTTTACAAAGGGAAACAACACATGCAAAATGTTTTGTGGATTCCCCATGTGTCCAATCCTATATGTATTTGACTGTACAAAGGGTATTGCAGAGTTGAAGCAGACTCCTTTGGCCAGGGACTGGAAAATGTACAGTTCATAGAGCGTCTTGTGTTATTTGTCACAGATGCCATGCATGTTGCTGGTTCCACTTGCAAGTGCTGCTGGCTGGCACACATTGTGGTGGCAGACATGGAATGGGACAGGTGCTGGTCGGAACTGGTGATGCTTTGCTGAGGCTAATGGGGGCTCTGGAGTGAAACATGAGATGAGCCAAGGAGAAATGAGAGCAAAGCTACTTGTTTCAGCCTCCTGTGAAGGCCCATGACTCCTACTTATCCATCAACACCTTTTTTAACTGCTTCATTCATATGGAAAATAAGGAAGGAACAGAAAGCCTTGGGAGGACAGGGCAAGGGAGTGGGTGTCCAAGTGTGAAGTTTGACACTGGTGAGAAGCAAGAAGGAGGACTGACTTTTGTGTGGAGTGTAGGAAGGTAAGGAAATAATTTGTCCCTTTTAAATATAACAAGAAAAAAAGAAAAATAGCTCAAGCCAACTGTGAGGCTCAGAATTCATTACCATCATTTTACTTCTCTCCTGGAGTGCATTCCTTCTCTTCTCTCAGAGTTTTTTAATATTTTTTTCTGTTTATATTTCTCATGTTTAAGCTCAGCAAGGCCGGGAAAATGCCTTTTTTTCATTGGAAAGTGACTAACTCTTGTGGGGAGATGGTGAAGAGGCTTGGAGCTTTGGAGCTTGTACAACGGTAAGGCCTTGAGCTTAAAATAATCAAAGAGGTGATGAATTTCTGAGAAAAACATTTTTTAATGTCGTTCCTTTGCAGTACACCCAAATTTGAGAAGGAAAACAGGGTGAGAACTTGGGAGCAGATGAAACCCAGATAATGTGATACTGAATTTTTCTTGAATCTAAAGCCTTCTAACATTTTTTGCCTCTTTGAGAAAGCAGTAACATCTTAAAAGCAGCTTTATGGTGTGATATGCAATCCACTATGGTAGATTTGCCTAATTCCTGAGTTCCTAGTGATGAATACAACTTCTGTCAGCCAAACACCACATGAATTGTTAAAAATAAAACACTTGGTAATCAGTATTATATTAAATCACAGAGCAGAGATGGAAGGTGATTATGATCTGGGCTTTAAGTATTATTTACCTTCCTACAAAGAGCTTGTCTAGTCTTTCACAAACAGGGTATATAAAACACTTACTTAGCATGTAACTTGAGCTATGAAAATTGTACTACAGTTAAAGTGTTCTTAAAGCCGTAGCCTTTTTATCGCAATTGAGAGAGCAGGGAAGGAAAATGGGGGAGGAAAATAGAAATAGCTTGGGGACCACCTTGCCTTCAGGTTGCTGAATGCACGAATGGCATTGCAATGCAGAGGTGTGCAGAAGTTCCACCAATACAGAGCTGGCAGAGCCAAATGAGGCAGTACCTAGCAGGCATCCTGCTGGGACACTGCCTCCAACTCACTCACCTGTCTGCTGCAATATGCACCCCTGCTTTGCTCTGCTCTCTCGGAGGGCAAGGTTTGACAGATTTAACAGCTATGTAGCTTAGCTGATGGAGATGATACACAAATTTACAGGAGGAGAGAGGAAAGAAATCTTTTATAAGACAGTCACTTTTGTGTTTCTCACACTATTATCATGACTTTTCCTGAACACCTTCATTAAGTGTCTTAGCAAAACAGATGTGCATAAGTAAGCATGTTGTAAATTTCCGTTCATAGCACTTTCCTTGTCTAGTCTTCTAGATGGCCAGAGTAGGAAAAAACTACTCAGTACTGATGTAAAGGCAGGGAAAAAACATGGACTCAAATCAAACTGAATTAAATGCTTGAAAGACACCCATATCGCTCATGCTAGTCTGGGTAAACTCATTTTATCTGTGTTTAAAATAGATTAGAACTTTGTGCATGCATGATCTTGTCAGAGAGATGGTAGGGTCCACTTACAGAGACAACTGCTTAAGCCATTCTTGCTTGCTTGTGATTGTCAGTCCTCATCCTTCAGGGCTGCACAGTTTTTCCTGGGCACACTTTTCCTATTCCAAAGTCCTTGGTCTTTAAAACCTTTAGAATAGTTTGTGCAAGAAAAAACCCCTAATAATTTCTAACATTTCTGCACAGCAAAACCCAGCCAACTTTAAAGTTGTCTAATGGGGATTCACACAGCAGGCAGCATCTGAAATGGGCTGAACCCCAGGTGGGCATGCTTTTGGTGGAGAATTTTTGTTTTGAATTGATCCATAATGGAGGAAGTTTGAACTTCTGGGGCACTTGGGAAACAAATCACTTCTTTCTTCCCATGTGCTTTAAATATAGTTTGCATTTTTCGAACCTGTTGCTTCTCAAGAGTATGTGATGACTTGAATAGGAATAAAAGGTTATTAAGAGTTGTTATCTAGCGGTGGATAAAACAGCAACCTTCTTCCCCATTCAGTGCAGAAGTTACATTCTGCATATTCTTTATCCTTCACCAGATTTAAAGCTCAGTTTTCCACCAAAACCTTATCTGTCTTCTGGTGAAGTGACAGTATAGGGTGAACCAGCCCTCATTCAGAAGCACATCTTCTATAAGTGATGGAAATAGCTGTATTAAACCAAAATCTGGCAACTGACAACTGACAGACTGGCATGAATAAGATCAGCACCCAGATTTCTTACCAGACAGGCAGCTTACTGGCTTTTCTCAGCCTGCTCGACCACAAGTTTCTATAACAAACACAATAGCTGGCATGCCCTTGATATTGAGCAAGTGCCTTTTTTATGTTGATATTCTCATTCAATTTCCATATGTTGGCAGAAACAGATGGAACTGGATTTTCTTGCAATTACTCTGAGTCTAGAATAACAACTTCTAAATCTGCCTTGGAGTGGAAAGATACAATGCAAAAATGCAAACACAGGGCAACAGCCTGGAGACTAAAATACAGAAATATGACTTACTATGCAGAATAACTAAAACTTATTCAGTATTAATTGGTTAGTCTGCATTATATGAAGGAGTCTCATGAAACTTAAAAATTTGTACAGAATGTGAAATTAGGTAGGTGGTAGAACTTCAGCGCTCTAACATCTCACTAAGACTTTTAAATGAAAACTATTGGTTAAGTCAAGTCTGTGGGGCTTAAAGGTTTAAAAAAGTTATTTTGTTTTCCAAGAAAGCTCTTTTAGGGAAATTATAACATCTGCTCCCATCTCATTGGTTCTAACCTTAATATATTCTTTTGAGATCACAACATAGAAAACATCCACAAAGTAGAAAATATGGTTTCAGGTGTTTTTTTAAAAATTCTTGACTCTCTGGCTCAGACTTTCAAAAGAGAGTTATGTAGACTTAAGCCCAAAACCCTTATTTATTGGAATGGGAATTTAAACTGAAAATAAAGGCGTTTGTATCCAACTGATCAGCCAAAATGAAACTAAACTGAAGCTTAAGGGACTAGAAAACCCAGCAAGGGAACTTGGGATGATTATCAGTTTTAGCTACAAAAGGGTTAGCACAGAAACTGGAAAATTATATTATCTTCAGAGTACATGAAAGCAGATAGGGAACACATGTTGAGCCTTTAAGGACCTGATCCAGCAAATTCTTTTGTACCTGCTTAAGAACCACAAAAATATCAGTTGAATGCATTGAGGACATGAAGAGATGTGCTTTCAGGTCTAGCTGGAGCAGTGTGAGAAACTCCTGCCTTTCCCCTTATTGTTGTTTATTGCTCACCCTTTACAGTGAACTGCCAGCACCGTTCACTTGTGTAAGCAGACAGCAGACCTGTTTCTGGATTCTGTCAGCACTAAGTCAGCCAGCTTAACTCAAGTCACCTTCAGTGTTTCCAGGAGAGTTGCTTAAGCACTCACCATAAGGAACAGGGAAAGACTTCAGAAAGACTGAAAGGAACCTGGATTCGTACCAGCTCCAGCTCCTCAGAAGAAACATTAATTTTCATAACAGAAGAATTATTATTTCCTAAAATAAGCAACAGCTGGGAAGATTTATTTACTACCTGGTTTTAAAAAAATAGACTAAATAATAAAAAAGTAAGATGTAAATTACAAACCACATGTACAAGACCTTTTTACCCATACTTGTTGATTTTTCCCAGTTGCTATGGTCATTTCTGAAAATTGATTCTTTGTTTAAATAAAGAATGATCCAGACATAAAATATGATAGTTTATTCTTTAAATAAACTTATGTAAAACTGTAACTGAGTTTTTCCCATTCTTTATGATTTGAAGAAGTGAAACCCAAATATATTTCTTGCATGTAGAGGAATTCTAAGTAAAGTAAGTAAAATGTTATGGTGATTTATTAAACAGAAATTAAACAGAAAAAAGGGAGAAGGACAGCAGTAAGGATTTGGCACAGTCATTTGCAGCTACATTTCAGCAACGATAGACCAAAGTCACAAAATTCAGAAACAGAATTAAGACAGAGGGCTTTGGATGGGGTTTTATTTCAGTCTGTTATACCAGGGTGGCTAGGAGCATAATTTGGGTCTGGATGACTATATATGTGGTCCTAAACTTCTGCTAGGTTTGAGGCTGTTCTTATCCAGGATCTTGGCTTTATGCACTTCATTAAGCATAATAATTGTTAATTTCTTTACTGTAATTTTCCTCACAATATGATGAAGAGTTTGGTTTTACTTTGAACTACTTTTACTGCAAAGAAAAATAGCCCAGTCTTCTTAAAAGAAGCAGTCAAAAACTTGGAACCATCAAATTTCACCAGCTGTCCAGGCTTGACAGATTGGTTTTGTTCTTCCTAGGACTCCAGGTGGGTTAGATTATGCGGCTGCTGCCAGGTAAATGTACTTTTCTCCCTTTCAGTCTCTTTCTAATCAAAACCCTAATTTTATCAATTTTTTTTTTTTAATATTTATTAACTGTTGTGCTTGCTCAGTAGCTGACAGATGTACTGTTGATTATATGATAATTGATTTTTGAAAAAATAGGAGTCAATGCACAGACCCTACCAATCAGAGACACTGAGATGTAAGGAAATTTATATATAGTTACATTAAAAAAGCCTTTGGATCAATAAAAAGAAACACATAACATTGTGATAAAGGACTCTTTCAATGCTTTTCAGGTGAAGAAAATAATTCAGCCCTACTTCTGTAAATAATAATAAAAAAACCCAATAAATTTGACAAAGGTCCTTATTTTCAGTGTTTTCTTGTCTTAATAATCACCAAAATTCTATTGTATCCCCTTTTAGAATTTTGCTGTGCTTCAGTTTCCTTAGACCATAACAGGTCCTGTTCATACCATCTGCCTCTGGAGAAGCAGCTCCTGCTTTTTGTGAAGCTCTGTTATGCAAATGCCTTCATATTAACCAGTGCACTACATGCACTAGGATGTTCTTAAATGAAGATCAGGGAAGCAATGCTTAATGGGAAGAGTAAAAATTATTATTATTATCTTGTCTCAGATTCCACAGTTGGGGAAAGGCAAAACTGCATTTAGACCCTTCATAGTTTCACTCAACCAGTTCCCTCTGCTTCTAAACAGAATATTTCCTAACTTCAACAGATTTGTTATAATGTGAGATCTCTTTTTCAGAAATTATTTCTGTTCAAGGAATATTCCTATTCCTATTAAATAGTCCTGCAGTTCATGCTTTACATTTACACTTCTGCATAAATTCAGTTCAAGTCAAAGAGATTGGGGTACATGCTTAAAGTTAAGGAGCCTTTTTTGAATTTTTTAATAAATGCTTCTGAGAAAGAAAATGTGGAGTGGCAGTTTGTGAAGCAGCTAATGAGGAAGAACATAGAGGAGGGGCCTCTCCATCCTCTTGAATCGTCAACAAGCAACTGCCTTTTTTTGGCAAAAAAAATTGTGTCTACCAATTGGAATCACTGGTCTAAGGCTGAAACCCAGAAAGAGAGGCCACAGCCTCCCTAGGCATATCTACATCCAAATGGACTTCCTGAAGCCTGAGAGAGCTACACAAGCCCTCAGCTACAGGGAACTTCAGAACCTGGAAGTTCCCCAAGGCCTGAAAGTAGAGGTGAGGGCCAGGGGTGCTGGTGTGCCCAGATACGCAAACTTTTTGAGAGGTTGCTGCACTGCATGAATAGCTCCCCAGGTAATGTACCATCCAGGAATCTGAGCAGGAGGTTGTGAATGAGATCCCTGGGGTAACTCCTTGAGGACAAGGGGTTGACCAGAGCTGGCAACCCTTAAAGGCAACTTCTCTTAGAGCACAAGAGATCACTATCCTAGTGTGTTAAATTGAGAAAGGTGGGCTGGAAAC
>JAWWEW010000088.1:45757852-45793366 GCA_035583185.1 Anabacerthia variegaticeps | reverse complement strand
TATCTACATTTAGGAGACCATATGTTAACAAGGGGCTGTGAGGTGACATGACAAGGTTGGTGAGGTATGTTCACCATATGCAAAATTGCTGCGTAGTGTAAGAGTTTTATACATGGATGGGGACCCATGAGCCATTGCAAGAAGAAAGGCTCTCTCAAGGTTACCCTGTGACCAGTCCTGAGGGTTTGGCAAACTGACTTGTGAGATAACTTTATTAGTCATGGAAATACCTGAGTTAGGTAAACTCACTGCAATAGTAGTAAAAGCCAGCACCATACTTTTCCTGTGAAGGAGAGCATTAAGCAAAAGGAATACCTGCTTACTGGTATCTTAGTGCTCCCACCTGACAGAAATTCTACTGAAATGAAGAGGAGTCAGGAGTACAGTGATTTTTCTTGATAGGAAATATTTGATGTATCCAAAGTAAAAAGCCAAGCACCAGAGAAGAACCGAGCAATTGGGAAGTCTCAGTTGTCAAATAAGTCAGAGATAGGAATGTCTGATTTCTCATGGAAAAGAAAACTCTCCTGGGAACATTGGTTTAAACATTTTGATAAGGTAGACCATCTGAAATGTGAAAAACCAAGCTAATTCCAAAAGCTTTCCAGAAACCATATTTTCCAAAGGCATCTCTTGTCAATGCCTTGAACAACAAAAGTGTGCACATCTTCCATTTGGCAGGCCGTCTGTATTTGATGTCAATTTTTTCTCCATTATGTCATCGTGCACCTTGTTTTGTGCGTGTCTTGCCTCATGCTTTGCAATGTCACCATGGCTGCAAAATGCTAACATTGCTTAATGTTACATTGCAGATTAGGTTGCACACAGCTCATCATGGGATAATCCTGGTAGTATGAATCTACTGTATGAAGAAGACTTCCCCAACTGTGACTTGTTAAATGTATATCTTCACTGACTAAGACATTAGACTGTTTAAGTGGGGTTTTTTCTACTTTCTTTTATTTTTTTGCCAGTGTGGTGGAAATATTTTAAAGACAGCTCCAGTGTTATATTAGATATACTATTATTTGGACAGGAAAAGACTTACTCTTTTTGCATATCAGACAGATAACATATTTCTGTAAATAATATCTCGGGTCTTCTGAATGGCATGCAAGAGTTTCATACTGACCATTCATGAGTCTCCCAGTGGGACTCAGGAATTCTCAACCCTTCATCTCTTGCCTGGCATTAAGGAAAGCTAGGCTGCTGAGTTAAAAGATCCTTCAAGTCACAATGAAAATAATTGAGTTTGGACATTTGGCTATAATCTGATGCCAAAGAAGAATTTCAAGCATATTATAATAATAATGAAATTACATTTTTGATGGCACTAAAAAAATAAAGAAGAAACAAAGAACTGGCTGTTTATAGATGGTTGAAGAAAGTATTTGAGAATTGAGTACTTTATGAAAGATATTAGAATTATTGTAAATATATTAGGTTTTTGAAAAAGAAGACCTCATGAAAAACTGTATAGATGGCAAAACCTGCTCATTTCTTGCATGCCCTTTCAGAAAGAAAGGAAAAATCAAACACAGGGGAAAATACATGGAATCTGCATTAATTACTGGAGAGAATTAATTAATTACTGGAGAGAATTAATTAATGGAGAGAAATTATTTCATCTAGCTGTTGTGAAGTATGGATTACCTTCACAACCCTGACTCAAAAGCTTTGCAATTGATGTCTACCTCTGTGCAGCCAGATTTGAGACCATTTTTTCCAGTAAACTTCGTCTAAACAAACCCTTCTTTACATGTGAGTCTTTTACTGTGATTATGTAGTTGCGAACCACATAACAGTGATTCTGCAGGTAATTTTATAGGGGAAACATGAGAGGAGATTGGGAATTCCACAGAAAAATTATTTGCAAAATTTTAACAGCTAAAATGGTGACTTTAAGCTGAGAGTTTTCACTGGAATGTATCAGGTTTGGATAAAATTTTTGTGATAAGGTGTTTCTCAGACTCTTGAAACAACCTTTAATGAAGACTGTCCCCCAAGGAGAATGAACCATTCTAGAGTCTTACAAAAGTATGTAAGAGTCAATTTTCTTCTCATGGATTCTTCTGACCACCTGGCTATCACCTAGGATGAATCTAAGGATGTGAATACAGAAAGGACCAACTGCGACATCAGATCTAGTCCTCCACGGTGATGCACAAATATACACTACCAGCCAAATTTAGAAAATCCAAGGTCTCATTCACAATGCTATTATCCACCTTGATCGTCAACATTCTTTTTAATATGTAGCAATAAAATGAGAGTTGTGCAAGCTCATGAAAGCCACACCTGCAAGGATCTACAGAGAGAAAGCAAGAAAGAGCTCAAACTGCAATCATGATTATCTTGTTGGATCTTTTCCATTTTTCATAAGTAAACATTCCTTGGGTCAAAGAAAGCTTGATCTCTGTTTTACAAAGTTTACCCTTCATATCTAGATATTTTGCACTTTTTCTTCAGGTTCAGAATGAATCAGACCATCACATACACTCTCAGATATATTTGACATGACTGTGCAATACTGTTAAGAAATACTTCATTTATTCTATGGGATGTGGGGCAAGTGACCTAATTTTCAAGCATACCCACATCCTGACTTATTTCTTTTTTTGTTTCCACTTCACTCAAAATATGTAACTTTTTGTGCTTTGTATCTGGATGTGTCTCTAATGTGGATTTTTTAATAATAACCAATCTACTATTTCTCAGTGCAAAAAGTGAAATTACCCAGTTAGTGATAACAGCTTGTCTGAAAAAGTTACCTGACAGCAGTACCATTCAAGGAAGCCAAATGTAACTTTTTCTTTAGCCTTGGAGCTCAATGCCAAGCTTTGGGAGAAAAGTTATGGAAGTGGTTAACCTAGTTTTGATATTGCGTTTCTAAGTCACTGTGGTGCATCTAAAAAATGTCACCCTAACTCTAGCTCATTTTGATGCGCCTCTTTTTATCAAATACCTATTTCAATATGAAACCATAAATCTGCCAAATTGAGTCATAAGTGCACCCAGTTTATTTCAAAGACATTGAGAATGATAGCATACTTTTAGACAAAACTGGACTGAGTTTGATTTTGTAATGAAATTCAAAACCAGTCAAGTTTCTCTTGGTTTTGTGTTTCATTGCAAGAAACCCCTGATTCTTAAATGAGTACAGCCCAGAGTGCATACAATCATGATCAGCAGTAAGTGTGCAGAGCAAGAAACTGTAGAACAGACATCAGATTTTTCTCTGCAGTCGGCAATGCCTGGAAAGCCGCCCTGCTTCATTGCAATGCAGATTTGCAGACTTTGGCCTGAAAAAGACCTGTTGGCGAAGTTTGATACTGAAAAGTAATCTTCTTCAGGAAATGAGCACCAAAGAATTGTTATACCATGTAATAAGTAAGAAACAATAAAGATCCCTGGTGAGAAAGTAGTTCTGGGTTGATGGACAACAGTCATTATAAACTGGGCTTTCAAATAAAAATACCTTCAATCTTTTAAAAGGGTTTCTGTATTTTAAATATGGACGTTCACATTTCAGACTGGAGAGCTTCCAAGTGACCTTTTGACTTTAAAGGTTAAGCACTATGAGAGAACAATTGCAGACACTCAGAATGAGAAGGAAAATATGATTTTATAGCTGGAACAGACTATAGAGTGTCTCTTCTAACTTTTCAAATTTGAATTAAAGAGGAAACTATTGGGAATGGTTCAAAACCAGCCATAGCCAAAGAAATGAATGAATCTACTATTTATATTGCTTCACGGACACTACTGCTCCAGTCACTCCATCTAAAGACAATGTCTGTACTAAGTTCTTGATGTTGGTGACAAAGCTGTAAATATATAAAAGGCTGTGACAGTAGTTCTGGAGCTGAAGTTATCAGTTGCCCAGTCCACTTTGACAAGACCTGTATGCAAATTAATCAAAATAAAAAGGCAGCAATCCCAAGAAAAATGATCAGTGTAATCATTACTTCTCCCTTACTGGGCCACTGAACGCATTTAAACTTTGTTAAGGCCTTGTCTTCTCCGTTTCTCTTTACATTATCATTGGCTTAAAATAGGAAAGCACATTGTGTCCCTAGGTCAGTGGTTGTCATGTTTTCAAGAAGTGTGGAGATCTGTACAAATTTGTACTGTGGTGCAAGGGGAGTGAACAGAGCTGAAAACGGTCTTACAGTCCAACAAGATTTAACAAAACACAGGAAAAGGTAAGAGAGTGTTACCTCCCAGTCCTTTCTTATCTCACAAATATGTAAAAACATATCCTTTTTCAAATTATGCTGTTTTTACTGGTTGATCACCTGCACTGTGTATATGGGAAAAAGATGAACCTCTTTTTCTGATACACCTTTCTAACCTGAAACTTAATGCACCTTTTTGAGTGGAGAGATATTTTCAGAAACACTAGAAATGCATAACTATGGATAACTACAGTAATGAAAATATGAATGACTACATTCTTCTTCACTAGTTTACATATTTCATTAAAACTTTCAGTTTTACTACTTAAACAAAAAATAAATTGACTGGGCTTAAAATTAATTATGGAAATCCTTCTTGGCACCACAGCTACAGGAAAGAAATAAATGGATCTCATTTGTTGTTCATGATGGAAGATTTTACTAATAATAAAGGTGGATCAAAAGCTAAGTGTGAAGCCCCACAATCCCAGCTGTGACAATTTTAGGCACTTGGAAGTTGTTGTCAGTCAAATTTTAAAACCCAGACTGGAGAAAGCAAGGGATTTGAATTCACTGGCGAGTTCGTGTTATAAACATACAGTAGGTAGCTTTGCTCCCCCAAAGAGAGTTGACACTGTTGGGACACAAGTGTGTGTATGTGCAATCAGTTGTGGAGGAAAGTAATGCAGCCTTCCCTGAATACTGGGGAGCACCAGCATGGGAAGGGGAGTTTAGTCCCTTGCCTTGCAGAAAGCTGGATGTAACTAGTCTGGATGTAGGGCTTCTGGTTTCCTCAATGACCAGGCTTATATTCTTGGTGGAGGACCATGCCAACTTCCTGCCTAGTCTCCACTTTCTCTCTTCCACTACTCTTCATGGGTGCTGAGGGAAAAAAGACCCATCAGCAAAATGCCCTGTTTGGGAAGACACACATGTATCAGAGTTCTTTCTGGGAATACATGAGAAATTGCCTCTGTTTGCCTTATATTGGCATGTATCTCAATGCTGAGGATGTATTGTAGGTTTAGAGGATACCTGGAGGTCTTGGTCCTTGCTTCTCTGAGCAGAACTTTAAGCAGGCGGGTGCTGCTACAGTTTGTGGAAAAATGACATGGGGCACAGTAGGATGAGCTAAATGGAATAAGGTTGTTACAAGTTCTGCCTCCTTTCTAACCATCTGAAAGGCACTGTCCTGTTGCTGTTTCAGCCTGTGTCATAAGTTGTCTTCAGCTTTCTGTAGCTTTCTGAAAAAAACCCCAGAAATAGCGTATTGTGACTTCAAAATACTACTTCTTACTGACCTCAAATTTCTCCACTTAACACGTATGGATATTCCATATGTATTTTCCCATACAGGGAAAAGTCTTTCTGCAGAATAAATATCTTATCAGTTAAGCTCCCCTGTGCAAGTACTGCAAATAATAAATTTATACTTCATGTGTGGCTGGGGAAAGAATGAAATAAAATTCTGTTGTCTTGACATGGAAATAGAGAAGAGTCAATTTTCAGTTTCTATACAGGCTTTTAGGTTTAAGATTAAGCACTTTTATTTGGAGCTGTGATTATATTTATAGTACATTTTATGTTTCAATATTTTTCATAAAACTCGTTTGTGAAAGGATACTATATTTTAGGTTAATTTGAATTTTATTTGCAGTATACATTAATCAGCAAAGAGATGATGAGTATCTCCTACAAGGTGATGCACTACACTGAACTCCCATTGGAGAACCACAGTTTGAGTTTACTGAAACCAGTTCTGAATTTATGAAACAAATACCACCACTGTTATCTGTATGAAGAACATAATCAGATGATGAAGAAACTAGACTTCAGAGAGGAATGAATAAATCAAATGCTAATGGTGTGAAACAGTCCATTTAGTTGGTGAAGTTGGTAAGTCCTATGCTGGAATTCTAAGGCAAGACTCAAAGAAACAGTCACAATTTTCCTTTGCTTTTCCAGCGTGTTTTTCTTTACAGTGAAATTCAGAGCCATCAAATGATGGGTTTGCGAGTCAGAGCAGCATAAAAAATTATTTTCTGATGGGCAGTGATGCCTAGATAAAGAAGTGTCTGGACATGATTACATTAAAGTATTAGAAAAGACAGTATCCTTTTATAGCACAAATACACACATTTTCCCTTGTGCTTGCCAGATCTCTCTTTTTTCATGTGAGGAACATGATTCTGAGTGGTCATCCTTGCCATAGCAGAATTGAGATGTTTATAAAACTCATATAATTTGTAGGAACGTATTAATTATCATGTATCTAGTGATGAAATCTATCCAGATATACTACTGATTGCTGAAGTTTTGCAAGCACTTTTCAAATAAAGGCTTCACTTTGGCTCCCCATTTTGTTCATTATGATATGGGAAGAGCTGAAGACATCCCTATCACATACAGATTAGGAACATAATTTAGTGTTTATAGAAATGGACACAAGTAGTGTAACTCAGAAAATGTGCTACTGATTTTTTACAGAATTGCTGTGTTAAAAACAGTTCAGTCACTAAAATAGTCAAACCACACCTGGCTTATGAGATTATCCAATGAGTAACAAACATCTAAAGAGAAACATTTAGGCCTGCCACTTGCTATTTTAGGAGAGTTGAGTATGCTACAAAGAAGGACACAACCTGAGTGTCTGTCCCAGACAGCCCAACCGTCCTCTGGAGCATCCGTGATCTTGTGGACAACAATTCTGTAAGGTCTGACAGACAAATACAAAGAAGTAGGTATGTAATAAAGTTAGTCATACAATACACTTGCGGTTTCTGTCTTTCTGTTGTTTGATCCATCTCAAATGACCAAAAGGTATAAACCAATTTACTGCATATATCTTAGACTTGAATTTTCAAAAAAGGCTTTCAAGTGTGTATGTTCAGATGCTATCTATGCCTCTGACATGTTCTACAACTCTGCTAAAGAGTTTCCGTGGTGAGTAACATACAGTGCAAGAGAAACAAAACAAGATTTTTTCTAGAAAATATCAGTCAATCAGTATTATGATCTTAAATGGTTAGGGAAACTGACATTATAAGAATATAGAATCATAGAATATTCCAAGTTAGAAGGGACCTGCTAAGTCCATTTCCTGTCCCTGCACAGAAGAGTCCCAAGAATCATGTCATGTGCCTGAGAGTGTTGTCCAGGCATTTTTTGACCTCTGTCAGGCTTGGTGCCACTTCCCTGGGTAGTCTGTTCCAGTGCGTAACTACTCTCTGGGTGAAAAACCTTTTCCTAACATCCAAACCAAGACTCCTCTGTACAGCTTCATAACATTCCCTCTGATCCTGTCACTGGTGACCAGAGAAGAGAGATCGCTGCCTGCCCTTTTGCTTCCACTTGTTAGGAAGCTTTACAACACAGTGAGATCTCCCATCAGTCTCCTTTTCTCCAGACTGAACACACCAAGTGACCTCAGACACTTCTAATATGACTTCTCCTCAAGGCCCTTCACCATCTTCATTGGCCTCCTTTAGACACTTTCTAATAGCTTAATATCTTCCCTATATCATGGTGCCTAAAGCTGCCCACAGTATCCAAGGTGAGGCCACCCCAGTGCAGAGCAGAGCGGGACAATCCCCTCCCTCACCCAGCTGGCGATGCTTTGCCTGATGCCCCCCAGGACAGGGTTGGCCCTCCTGGCTGCCAGGGCACTGCTGACTCATGTTCAACTTGCCATCCACCAGGACCCCCAGGTCTCTTTCCATGATGCTCCTCTTGAGCCTCTTATTCCCCAGACTGTCCGTACATCCATGGTTGTCACATCCCACATGCAGAAACTAGTACTTTCCCTTGTTGAACTTCTTATGGTTGGTGATTGTCCAGTCCTCTAATTTGTCTTGGTCTCTCTGCAGGGCCTCTCAGAAATCAAGGGAATCAACAGCTCCTCCTAGTTTTGTGTCATCTGCAAACTTATTATTATACTTCAAATCTTGAGCCTAAGTAGTTGATGAAGATGTTGAAGAGCATTTGGCCCAAGATAGATTACTACAGAACCTCATTAGGTCACCAGCCTGATGATGTTACCCCATTTATTGTAACCCTTTGTGCTCAGCCCATCAGCCAGTTGCTCACCAGTTGTACAACAACATGTTTATCCATCTGTGTGCTGGACATTTTATCCAGAAGGATCCTGTGAGAGACAGTACTAAAATTTTAACTGAAATCCAAAAAGATTACATCAACTGGCTTCCCTTGATGAACTAGGTGAGTTACCTCATCATAAAAACAAATCAGGTTCAACAAGAAGGACTTTCCTCTCATGAAGCCGTGCTGGCTGTGACTGATGGCTGCATTGTTTTTCAGGTGTTTTTCAGTAACTCCCAGAATAATCTTCTCCATGATTTTACCAAACACTGAAGTGAGTCTGAGAGGCCTGTGGTTTTCAAGGTCACCCTTCTTTCCCTTTTTGAAAATTGTAACAACCTTATCCAGCTTCCAGTCAACTGGGATCTACAGCAACTATGATCCTTGTCAATATTTCATTATTTCTTAATTCTTAGTATCATGAGAGAAACTATTCAGCATGAAGTGGAGTGGTGTCTGCTGACATTAATGAGTGGTGTCATTTGGAGTGTCTTGTGAATAACCAGACACCAGCTCCAGCAGTTTCAGGGACAGTCCCATTGCAGTGTGGGCAGAATGATGTCAGTGGTGAATGGTTTGGTTACCATCATTGGCAGTGCTCTCACTCTGGCTCAAGTCAAGGCTGGTCACACAAAGGAATGCAAACACTGTGAAGTAATACTGATGAAAAAGTTAAAGTAAAAAGCAGAACACTTTGAACAAAAAGACCACAAGGTTTGTGAAAGCTGTCCTGAAGATCAAATTGCTCTCAGTATATCTTCCCTTTCCCCACCGAACTCAATGGTGTCTCTAACTAACAGGTGTTACAGCTTTGTGACACTGAGGACAGCTTTGGTAGCTTGTGCGGAGCTGAACACACCACTGTCAAAGAACAGGCTAAATGGACATTCTTTCAGTTCACACCCATCTGAGCTGGACCTCACAAACACTGGTGCTCACATATTATTTCTGCTCATTGGCAGAAGTCTGAAGCAGTGACTACAATTCCTAGTGCACTCTGAGGGCAAGTAGAAGACTTCAGCCCTGAACTCCAACATGTTAAATATGTGTCCAGCATATTTCTAATACAGCCAGCAATACACATCAGGAAAAGTATGAATGAAGCTTGCTAAAACATATGAGATAACACCTTTCAATTAGCCAGTCTTGATACTGATTTCTTATTAGATCAGCTTGCCTCAGTGCAATTTTTACAATATCAAGCTGTAAAAAAATGAAGAGGTGCTGGTCTAGTTGCTCTATTTTCAGCATTGTCATAACATGTCTTAGGTAATTAAAAGAACAAACCTGAGCTGTTTGACAGTGAGGAGGTAAGGAAAATAACAGCAGGTCTTGGTGCATCACTCACATGAAAAATGAAAAGTGTTATAAGAAGTGGAAAGGTTTTTTCAGTTCTGTTAGCTGAACCCTGCTTTCCACCTGATGTGAAGGGAGATGGCAGGAGGCTGTTAGAGGAAACATGCAGATGGCATAGAAATGCATATTTAAAAGTCTGTCCAGCTGCACCATACTGTCTGATTATCAAGGGAATTGGGAATAAATAAGAGAATATGGGGGAATTCTTAATGTGGCTTGTTCTTTATTGCAGGAACTGCTGCAAATGTCTAAACAACTTTTAGGTGCAGATAAGATACTAATTATTTCTGGAGGTGTAAAGGAGTTGCTCGACATGTTCCAAGACCTACTGCTGGACAGCTGCAGCGCAATTAGCCACAAGGCCTTCCGAAGTTTGAGCTGGGTCTTTTGGGCTTTGTTGTTTCACCTCCATCTGCCAAGTAATTCTTCAGTAAGCTGACATCACATGTATCATCTTTCCTTGCAAGAACACAGTCCACTCTCTGTGTCCTATAGATTTTTTTCTCGACACTTCTGTTCAAATAAAAAAAATGGTCCTTTACAGGTAGTTTTTATGATTAAGCTGGTATGTTTGATAAGGAAAGGTGACATCAGACTCTGTACGAAGGTTTCTGGATATGAGATCATGTTCTGAAATGCACAGCAAGATGTAAAATCCCATTATTTATACAATGCTGTCATGACTTCAATTATTTATAAAATGCAACAACTTGACTACTCATGCTATTTGCCAAAATTTTCTCTGACCAGTGAGACTTTTGCCATATATTTGAACTGAACTAGGATTTATATTCTTACACTTCTAAATTTTAGCTGAATTTTACAATTGTATTCATATTATGATTTTAGCTGATGGCACCCAGGAAATGCAACCCACTACAAAACAGCAGAAAAAACAGGCACTGCAGAATATGCAGGGAGGTATTATAAAGACACTCACTTCATTTTCCATCCTCTGACTCCTTTCACAAATTATACCACTTAACGATAGTGACATTTCAAGGTGAAAAAGAGCAGTTCTCGGGTCCTACTCACTTAGCAGCAGATTGCAGTCATTGCTCTTCTCCACTTGCTTCATGTAAACTCAGAGAAGACATACTTAAGGATACAGACGTCACAAATTTGTTTTATTTATTTATTTATCTAACTTGCTAAAAAAGGCATTATGAGACAGATTGAAGGTAACATTTTAAATGCTGTGGAGGAATTATAATAAGAATTGGATAGGCTGTGGCACACTCCAAAATGTTTCTGATTATTTCAACCTAATAAAAGTTGCCAAAGTCTATGAAAATGGCCTTTGTTGTCCTGGTATGGTGTGGTGGAGGGATCCCAGATTTTCTCTGAATCTGAGTGATTGGAGGAATGCAACTGGCTGTGTTAGGTGACACATACCAGGACTTTAAAATACCTATAAAAAAATGGGTTTCATTTAGCATGTAGTATTAGGCATTTGGCATGCAAAGATGCAAGGCTTCCCCTTGCCTTTAGCCAGTCACAGAGCAATCAGCTCTCCCACACAGAAGGGAGCTCTGTACTGCAGGCATGCTGCTGGCTGGAGAGAAGGCTGGAAGGGAGGCACCAACGTGCTGGAAAGAGAATTGCAGCCCACTTAAAACTGTCATAAATCTGTTGCAGGAGTGAGGATCAAACCATGCAGCATAACCAAATGTGACATATAATAATTAAAGATGTGGGAACATGTGGTTGAGCTGTGAGACAATTACTATCTAAAGAGAGAAAATTTTTCTTTTCCCTTTCTTCTGGTGGCTTCCTTCTGGAGATTGTTCCCAATCTGATCTTTTAATGACTCCACAATTTAATCACCTTTGTGGACAGTGCCCTCCAGATCATCTTAACACAAGATTTGTGGCCTTAATAATACTGTGCTGCAACTGATACGCAATGTGAACTTTTCTGCCTTTTTAATACATGGCACTATTGCAAGACATTTGTCTTTTTGTCCTCTCTTTTGACATATCTCAAAGTAACTTTTAGGACCAATCACTGATTTTACTTCAGAACAGCTCTGCAAAGCATGTTGCTTAGTTGTGATTGAAGAACAGCAAAAACAAGGTGACAAAATCTTATTTTGTTTAAATTAAGTATGCTCCCTTTGCCAGAACTTCATTTATACATGGGTCTTGACGCAGATTCCTTCTTCTTAGCTACTCACTGATAGGTTATATGGGATAAGGAGTCTTAAAGAAGTCTTTCACTAACTGTCTTTCTTTAGATAACTTTGAAGTAAAAAGACAAATGCAGTGTCAGCACTTCAGAAGTGTCTAAAACACTTTTGATACAGACACAGAATTTCCATCTTGTACATGTTTTTTTGGGTGACATTTTGTCATAAACTAACAGCTGAGTGTTAGCTAGGATGACAGCCTGTATACAGGAAGTATTTGCATCAGCATTCCCTATTTGAAGCCATACCCTAATTCTGTCTTGCTGATGGTCCTCAATTGGTTGTAATTTCAAGACTGTGAAGAGGTTCTCACTGATGCTTTTCTGCCCTTCCTCAGTGGTATGAAGTCTGTTCCTCACTACAGCTGTGCTGGTGAAAGGGGTTCCAAACCCTTTTACTTGTTTTCAAAACAGTGGCCCAGGAAATGCTGTTAAGTTTTCTTGCAAAAAGCACAGGATGAACATTTTAATTTTTCTTGGAGGGGTTTTTGACACAAGAAGAATGTAACAACTTTCCTGCTGCTGCCTTAGATACAACTTTCATGATCCCTCACAGCTGGTAATTTCTTTTTTTTAATGCAGCTGTGCAGGTAAGAGAAGGGAGATACATTCAAACAGTGCATTTGCCTTCTTATAAGTTGCCTGTAGTTTTTACATAATTTCTGAAGGTTACTGAATTTTAACTTGAGGACCACACATGTGGGAAATAGGACACTTCTATCCTAGTAAGTAGCTGTCAACATCATTAAGATGCTGCCTATCCTCACCACTTTTAGAAGTTGTTTTCTGTTTAATATTTATGAAAAAGTTACAAGAGACGACTGAACTCATACGTTTCAAGTATGGTACAATAGTGAGTTGGTATTTAGAGGCATTTGAGCAGTAACAGTGTGAGAAGAAATTATGCCCTACAAAACCAGTTTAAGACGTGTCCTTTAGAGTTCTGTCCAGTTACAGTTTAGTAATAACTGTGTATAGTAAACAATGCATGCCTTCTGTACAGACTGATATCTCATGTACTGGAAGAAAATTGCCTCCTGTATTAGGAAATGTTGCATATGCAGGGAATTCTGTACCCATTTCTTCTGCTGGGTTAGTGTTGTTCATCAATTCCAGATAGAGAGGATGCTTTTCAGTGGTTCATGACTGCCTCTATAATCACTGTAAACAGAACAATTTCTACTGCCTCTCAAATCATATGTTTTGCATGTGAATAAAGCCAATTGAAGAAAAGATAAACTACTGAAACACTGGTATTAATTGGTTCTAGAACAACTCTGAAACAATTATGCGAATAACAGTGGCAAATTGACTAACCTCTCTAGCTATTTCCTGCAAGCTAGAAGAGATATCCTGTCCTAATTGTCCCCCTAGGACTTGTCTTACCACCATTTGTTGTAAGAATCTACCTTTCATGTCTTACCCATAAATATAAGTCTATAATTGTATTATATACAAAACATATTTATATATTGTATAAAACCAGATATCTTGGTACTTCTGTCTCATTAACACTCTTCTTCCCTGTCTGAAAATGCAAGTAGTTAGAGTGGGGAAGCATGCTTAGCCCACATGATAAGTCAGAATTACAATACCAATTACAATACTACAATATATTACAACAGCAACACCAACTTGGTCATTCCTGAAAGGAGACAGTTTCCTTGGGTAGACCTACTTCTGCCTGACACTACCCAACACAACAGTGTATTTTGAAAACTGCTCAGCAACCAATAAAACACACAGAGAATGCCGTTGAGATCTGGAATTTAGTGCCTTCCTGTCTGACCCGTTTATTTTCTTCACCCCTTATACTTGTTATGGCCCTGTTAGAACTAGATTTTTTTACAAATGATCTTTATTTGACTCTCCAGTGAAACACAAAGTGTGTATGCACTTCAGGATCTTGAGCTGCCCAAAGCCAGGCTGTGGAAGCACCTGTACCTGTCTTTGGAGTCAGCATGTTGGAAAATCTCAAAAGACCGCTTTTTTCCTGCATGAACTATTCCCAGATTCCAAAACAGAGGAATTAACAATTTAAAACACAAATTACAGCAACCTTCCTTTTAAGAACCATCAGCTTTTATCTGCTAGACAAGACCTTAGTTTTTATGAGCTTTTTAGCCCCTGCTAGCTGCTTGCAGATGCAGCTGCTTTTTCAGGTATTGTCCCTCAACTCAAGTTTTTAGTGACTTACTACTTAACCTCCTCTGCACTGTGCCCTCCAAGTCCATCAGAAACAATCCTCTCTTCCCCTGCCTCTGAATTTCATCTCTGTGTCTGCTGTTGGGTCTCTCATAGTCTCTGCTTGCCCCCCAGGCAGTGTTCCTCTCACCGTGTCTTGGACCAGGTTGGGCTCTCAAGCTTGCTGTTGCTATAATGTTGCATTTGGACTTGGGGCAAAAGCCAATCTCACACTTCTGGCCCATTCTGTGTTATCTGGAGTGCAGAGTTCAGAAGGCAACTATGATAGGTCATTTTTCTTCCTTCTACCCTACCCCACCCCTGCCTAACAAGCTAGATGTGACAGTGCTTATGACATAAACTGTGAATAAAGAAATTAAATTCTACTATCTGTCACATGGAGCTACAGTACCTCCATTTCTTTTTGGCAAGTATTAGAGAGCTTGAGACACAGTACAATCCATGTGTGCAAAAGGAGTTAGTGTGCATTGTCTCCAGCTGGTCTTTCTGCAAGCTCTCCAATCTCAGCAACAGTCTTTTTCAGTGAATTTGGGTGACACCCACTTTCACAGTCATAACAAGAAAGGGCATTTGGTTGAGCCTTCTACCAAGCACAGAGCTTACTAAGGAAAACCATTTATTCCAAGGATTGGGACTGTGCTGTCTCTGCAGACTGGTACATCCTCGGCATTTCACATTGAAGCACACTAACCACACAAAACCATAGTGAGGTTCGTCTATGTGGATAAATGGAACAAGCAACACAATAGTAACTACAAAAATTTATTGTTGTTCTATTTCCAGACGTTGCTGTAATTTCCATGTGTTGCTAAAAAGGCTTACTAAATCTCTCCGTTGGTTCTGCACTTACACACCTGAATGTGAAGATGTTTTGCTTCTAGAGTTAGGGATTGGGTGAGCTTAAATACATCTGTAGTAATAATTATGAAATAAATAAATATGAAAGATGGATAGTAAACTCAGCTCATCTTTTGCTTTCTTAAATAAAAGAGTATACCAGCTCTAGCACCTGATAAATGGATTTGACCCTATGTATACAGGGCATCTGTGTTGTTATATCTGTTCAATAACAGTATGAAGTTTCCTTGTTAGTAGCTGGACAAGGTTTTGAATACAATAATAAAAGAAACTGAATTAGAATAATCAGTTTACATCCACTTTGAATCCTCATGTAAAATCCCTTTTCTCAGCCAACAGGCTTCACCAAATCACCCCTCATTTATCTACTTCCACTGTCTCCCCCTCCTCTATGGTGTTTTACATGAAATATTTTATATTAGTTTTAGAGCCCTTCACAGCCCCTGCACAATAGTTTTTCATGTCTCATTATTTTATAAGTCAACTCTCCCCTCCACATCCATCACCCACTCGTTAGATTTTTAAACATCTCTGCTCTTTTTCATGATGAATCTCATTACTGATTTGCATCCTACCAATATTAAAAAATTAAGAACAAATCATACTCTTTCAAATTTCTCCTTAGGACTCACTTTTAGGCACAGACTGTGCCTGTGTGTTGGCCTATCATACTGCTGTGGGTTAACCCCATGAGACAGCTAAGCACCACACAGACTCCTGCTTGATGGGGAAAGAGGAAAGGAAGAAGAAAAGCAAGAAAACTTATGGGACAAGACAAAATTTGTTTACTTAGAGAAGGAGACGTGAAAGAAGAGAAAAAGAAAGGAAAGTAAAACAATGATGCACCTCCCATGGATAGAGAGATGTCCTGAGGGCTTCTGAGCAAGGCATGGCTAACCCTCCTAAAACCCCATCTCTTCTCTTTGTATTACTAAGCGTGATGTTCTAAGGCATGGAGAGTTTTTTTTGCTTGTTGAGGGCATCTACCTGGTTTTCTTCCCTCCCAAACTATTCTAGGGACTCAGAGTGAGAACCAGAGAAGACTTTCATGCTATGTAAATGATCTTCAGAACATCTAAGCCAGTATGTCATAAACATCCTCTTGGTCACAAAGCTTAATCACAGTACCACAGAAGCTGCTATACAAAAAAATGAACTCTATGCTGCAGAGACACAGTATAAGGTCACTGCTATCCACTACCTACTTTTATGTAATTCATTTGTTGTAGTTCACTTTATACTCAGCAATAGTCTCTTTCTATCTACAACCTGGCAGAGCGGTATCCTGGTCCTCATGGATATTTCAAGGAGTATTGGTAGTCATCCTAAAAATGCAAATGTGATTAGCAGAAATTGACTGAGGGAGATGGTGGAAGGGCACACTGAACCAATGTCCATCATTTATCAGAAGTCCAGGCTAAAAGGGCGAGGTCCAAGTTGACTGAAGGTTGGTAAATGTGTTGTTCATCCAGCAGTAGGGATGAAAAGAGGATCTGGGTAACTAAAGACCTGTCAACCTGACCTTGATGCCAGGGAATTTCATAGAGCAGAGTGCCATCATGCAACATAACCAGGGGATCAGCCCAGCCAGCATGGGTGTGTGAAACGCAGGTCCTGTTTGACCAACATCATCTACTTCTATGAGAGTGTGACCCACTCAGTAGATGAGACTGTGGATGTGAGTGGATGGGGCTGTAGAAGTTGTCTGCATGGACTTTAGCAAAGCCTTTGACACTGCCTCCACAGCATTCTCCTCAAAAAACTGTCACCAGTTCCCCCAGGTGCCAGGATGCCAGTTTTGTTTAACATTTTTATCAACGATCTGGATTAGTGAATCGAGTGCACACTCAGTCAATTAGCAAGTAGCATCAAGTCAGGTGGGAATGTTGATATGCTGGAAGATGTGAAAGCTCCACAGAGGGATCTGGAAAAGTTAGATCAATGGGCTGAGGCCAATGGTATGTGGTTCAACAAGGCCACGTGCTGTTTACTGCCCTTGGGTTGCAACAAACCTAGGCAGTGCTACAGGCTGGGGGCAGAGTGGCTGGAAAGGTGCCTGGAAGACAATGCCCTGGGGGTGCTGGTTAAACAGTGACTGAACATGAGCCGGCAATGTGGCCAGGTCAGCAAGAAAGCCTACAGCATCCTGACCTGTATCAGAAATAGTGTGGCCAGCAGGACTAAGGAAGGGATGACCTCCTGTATTTAGCACTGGTGAGGCTTTACCTCAGATCCTGTGACCCGTTCTGGGCCCCTCACTCAAAGCAAGATATTGAGGTGTGTCCAGAGAAGAGCAACAGAGCTGGTGAAGGGTTTGGGACTACAAGTCTGGTGAGGAGCAGCTGAGGGAGCTGCTGTTGTTCAGCCTGGAGAAAACTAGACTGTAGGGAGACTTTGTTGCTCTTTACAATTACCTGAACGGAAGTTTTCGCAAGGTGGGGGTCAGCCTCTTCTCCCATGTAACTAAGAATGAGAAGAGATGGCCTCAAGTTATATTGAGAAAAATTTCTTCACTGAGAGAGTGTTCAGGAATTGGAATGGACTGTCCAGGGAAGTGGTGAAATGACCATTCCTAAAAGTATTCAAAAGGCTTGTGCATGTGCAGTTGGGGACATGGTTTAGTGGTGAACACAGTGGTGCTGGGTTAATGGTTGGAGTCAATGATCTTGGAGTTCTTTTCCAACATTGATGATTCTGTGACTATACAAAGAAACTAATTTCTGTAAGCTTATAAACCCATCTCTGAAAAGAATTACCTTGAAAACTTTCAAATTACAAAAAGTTTGTAGACACCCATTTGGAAATAACAGACCTTTTCTTCCAGTTGTGCTGGCAGCTTTTGATGACTATTTCTTAAACACCTTCCTTAAATCTTCCAGCTGAGATCTACCAACTATCTATCCTCTCACCTGAATCTCCTTTTCCCTGAGGGACATATCTAGTTTCTCCCTTTTCCTATCTCGCTTCCCATAGTACTCAGTGGGAAAACTTCTCTCCGTCTAGCTCAAAGGCATCAAATACACCACCAAGCAAATATTTGGTTACCAGTGGATTAAGGATCTGCAGGTTATTCAGTTATATCAAGTCTCATGAACCCCAGGAGACTATACCGTGGTCCAGACTTTTTGCTGCCCTGGTGTTCTTTTGGCCAGAGAGATTCAGCAGCCCTGCTGATGGGTTAAGTAGCTCTTATTTCCCACTTGTCTCTCATTATTATTTTCTCTTTACTCTTCCATTCCAATCACAGTTTTCTCATTTTGCTGTCCCATAGTGGGTGGTTTCTCATTTTACTCTGTTTTCTTTGCTGATAAAGAAACATTCACAAACACATAAATTATCTCCTGCAGTTGAATGAAATAGAAAAGAACCTTATGAGGAGGTGTAAAGAGAAGTCACAGAGTCACAGAATGTTCTGAGTTGGAAGAGACCCACAAGGATCATGGAGTCCAGCTCTTGAGTGAATTGCATGTGGCAGCAAACACTTGACTGCCAGGCTGCCTAGTTCACTTGCAGAAAGCCCCCAGACCACTGCTTCCAGACAACCAGTATCAGCCTCCCACCTGTCCACTTGTCTTTAATCTCTGCCTTTAACACTGTCCCATGCCAAGAGCTTAACTGCTCCTTCAGTGTTCAGATCCTCTGTGGACCACACAGTCTTCTTCTACCTGGGCTTCTTTGCTTCTAAATCCAGAAGAAACTCAACTTTTCTTTTTTCTTGTTACAAGAGTGAATAGTAATACATATCACAGAAAAAAAAAAATTAATGCTGGTTCTGATGATTATGTGAGGAGTTAATTTTTCACTAACTTTAAGAACAGATATAGGCAGCAAATTTAAAATTTACAAAGAAATCACTATCTTAACAGAGTTTCAGAAAGGGTTTAGAAAATGTGTCTGATTTTTACCCACAATTTTCTGTCATGTAAGCTTAGGGGCAGGTTCTGTATCACACAGCAGGATCTGCAAAAAATCAATGCAGATACAACTAAGGTTATATACACTTATTTTTTCCTCTTAAGAATAAACCTCCTTTGAAAGGTGGAGCTCATATATCCAGTCATTAAGAGAAACTAAGCTTTCAGTAATATTAGGCTGGAAAATAACTTGTCAAAGGCACTTGAAGGAAGACAGTCTTCTGTGACCAAGTGGTCACTTTGTTGTTTGAGACCCCACATGGATAGGTCTGAGAAGCCAGATTTAAGGTAAAAGAAGTACTTTTAAAGCCCATATTTCCTTCTACTGGCTTATTGTCTCCTTACGCATGTAAGACTAACACTCCATTGAGTGTAGAAGGCATATGTGTAGAAGGCAATGTTCAGACTCTGTCTAGTCCTGTCTGTAGCCTGCTCTTTGTTAAAAAATCTTTCTTGTGGTTTTGTTGTAACTCATATGCTAAAAGAGATTTAGTTACTTTTTGGTGTAGTTGTTTTGTGCCAGACAAGCTTGCAAGGCAGGTATTTCTAATGTGTCATTTAATTTGAAACTTTTAAAATCATTCAGTGAGCTAAACTATAAAGACCTCAATTTCTTTTCATTAAATTCAGTTGAGTTTATCAAACCTAGCTTTCCTGGCTAAAAGGATATCCTGCATATTGTATTTGCACAGTAAAACAGAAATATAGTTTATGAAAATGCATATGCTACTGATACATTTAAAAATCTTATTTCAGGGTCTCATGTATAAAAAGAGAAGAGCATAAAAAACGTAACAACCTCAAGCACCACAGAAAATAAAAGTAGCTATAAATATTCACATTACTTTACCTCATATGAATTCTATCTAAATTGCATAGATGGCATATAAAACCACTATTCTGGCTTCAGTCAGTCTTCAAATACTGTTCCCATTATTTTATTAATAAAAACACAGCTTAAATGAATCAAGACTGGGTATTGTTCTGTGACACTAAAAGATGTACTTAAACATGTCCTTGAATGTCCATTCCCAGGGCACCTAACTGTACTGAGAGGAGGGCAGTGTTTATTTTTTCACCTGAACATTCTCACCACAAACAATTCTAATTAGTAATAGACAAAACTGGGCATTTAAGTTAAAAACAGACCCAAACCTCATCCTGAAATTCAAATGGAAGAAAACTTCCTTATAGATTTATAAAGATTTGGTGACATGTTTCCAAATATCCTTATTGTTTTGAGCATTTCTTTGTTTTACACTGAATAACAATGCCACAAAAAGGGCTCTGCTCCACTTCTGTTCAGTCTGATATAAAATAATGACGTTAACAGTATAAAAATATTCCTGATTAAATTTTTGTGGTTATCTCATGGCAAAAGACTACCAATTAAGTCTATTTCCAAACTGTGAGGTGCCAAAACTCAGGGGACATTCACCTTTGTCAACTGTCAACAGATGAAATGACCCTATAGACTCTACTGGTTTCAAGCACACTGAAGAGACACTAAGGTCTGAATAAACTCTTCTTTCATGTATTACATGGAAGAAATCTGGAAAGGAAATACCTGTAGTAAGATTTAAATCTGTAAGTTGATTTCTTTTTTCACTATTGTCTAGAAAGAAGTCAGATTTCATCAGATTGCCAGTTAACAATAATGAAAAAGAAGCAAAAAACATTCTCATTTAGTGCCTGTACTACTGTTTCAAGTATTTTCTAGGCATAAATTATGGTATATAACTATGTATCTGTACACCCATAAAATCACACACTTTTGGGAATAATTAATTATTCAATAAATGAAAGAGTATCTGGTTTCAAACATCTTTTCACAAAGGACAGATGAAATTTTAAAAGCACACAACACTAACATTTTCTTACCAGGAAATAGAGTCCAATGATAACCAACTAAAGAAATGTTTTTTCCTGTAAATAGAATAATTTTCATATTAAGAAAAACTCCCTTGCTTACCCTTTTTCCTCCTTCCTTTATTTATATTTTCTCTGATTGTTCTTATTAAAGAAATATATGTTCAAATGAACTTTCAACCCTCAGTGCTTTCTTCAGAGTGGAATTTGTGTCACCTTTCATTTCAGTAACAAGATAATATGGTACCAAGATGAGTACGCACCTGCAAATTCATTGCAACAATAACTTGTCAAAAAGCTCAGTTTAAACTAACCTTTAAGGCTGAATAACCTCAACCAGAGGAAGAAAGACAACAGAGAGGAGGCCCAGAGGTTGTTGTTCTCTGCATAAACCCAAAACCCGTGGCTCAAACATGTCTTTGGAAAAGAATCTGCGTGGCAAGAGAGAACTAACAGATTTGAATAGCAGTGAGAACTTATCTTTTTCCATGTTTCCTGAAAGCTATGTGAAAACACAGCTCTCAAAAATGTTTCATTTTCATAATTTTCTGTTGCTGTAAATGTTCTGTACTTAGATAAGAAAAGAGCTCATTTGGATTTTTTCCCTTCTCTCACTAAAATAGGTCATTGTCTCCAAACCTGGCTGGGACTATTCTTGAGGATGCAGGTGGCACCATCTGTCCTTAGGAGCTATGTGCCAGACAATTCTGGCTTTGCTCTGTATGTGAATTTTCTTCCTGCATAAAATTGCCATATGCAGACCATGTGAAACTGACTCTGCCTAAAACAGAGTCACAAATGCATAAAGAATACAAAATAGCAAAGACTTCAAGGATTAATTATATTTCAACAGCATAAAAAAATACAAATTTCTATTTAATGCTTTGTCCTGAAACATCTCAGAGTTTAGAATTATGTCTGAAGGTGATATGTGGACTATTTGAGAGGGTTTTTGTTAACCTGAAAAACACAAACATTGTTCACCTTGTTTCAGTCCTGAGGAAAAAAACCTCTCTCCTGTAGCTATGGAGCTGGTAAGACACATCATAGAGTTCACCTTCTGTACCTGCACTGCCAGCTCTCTGGTATGAGTCTCTTACTAGCCCCAGACATCCAGATCAGCACCATTCCAGACCAGAAGCCTTATCCTCCAATAATAAATCAGCTTAGTTTGGGTGCTGAACACAATGAACCTACAGTCCCTCAGAAAGTCACCCTGACCACAGCCTTTGAGGGGCAGAGTCTGGATGGTCTCTGAGGTCCTATTTTCAGTCATCTTTCCCATTAGATGTAGATTCTGAGCTGCATCTCTCAGGACCTGTGCTTCCACATTACCTCAGGGGCATGGAGTGAAGGATTCAAAGAGCCCTATTTTTGACCAAGAAAGTAGCAGAAGCCTCTGCTGACTTAAAAATTTTGTCTTAAAATCAGTCCACCAAGCTGGGGATATCTGGCAGCAAAGCTCCCTGTTTATCAGAATATCCATTTTTTAGGAGAAACTTGCAGGCAAGTAAAAGCATTTACTACCAAAAGTGTTTATCAATGGAGAGGTCTGGTCTCAGTTACATCCTGTGACTCTACTGGAGTCCACTGAACTTAGTCATGGGGCAACACAACAAAGCTCCACTCGGATTAAGCTCTCAGTTACATGCATGCAACCCCAGTGGATTCAGTGGAGATGCAAAAACATACATGATGGCAAAACTTGGCTTGTTGCTATGTATCAAGATGCAGGTGGCACCATATGCAATGGGTTTCCAGTCACTTGGCAGATGTCCACAGCTGTCTGAGAGCAGGGAAAAACTCACATAGTTAATTCACTTTGGGCAGTGGTCAGTTTGAGAAAAAATGACATTTTTTGTTGGTTTTTTTTCAGTTTGCTGATGTTATTTTTTACTTTGAGGTTTGCTGCTATTGTTAGAGAGAAAAAAAAGGGGAAAACTTATAGGACAAAAAAATGAAGGGACAGACATTTACCCAGACTTAATATAGTATCTACAAACATCTTCAACTTATGGGTTGCCTAATGTTACTTATTGTCTGTTTTTCCACTCAACACCACTGTTTTTGTTTTTTATCTAATCTTTTTATCTATGTGGGTTTAAAAGCTTGCACTCAGCATGTATTTTGGAACATCAGAAATGTGTACCACTGTTTCATGGGGAACCTAAATAACTTTGTTGTGATAAAGGACATGGGAGAGAGAAGTGTTTAAATGTAAACAGCAGTGATTTTATCCTTTAGAAAATCCAGAGGAAGCTATGTTTGTTGATAGCAAAGTTTATTACACTGAAAATGCATGAGCTATTTTCTGATCTTCACTGATCCGCTTAGTTGTTTTTCTTTTCCCCTCTCTTGCTCTGTCTTTTCCCACCAGACCTATGTCCGGGCAGATACAGATAACAAAATGACCACCACTTCTGAAACATGTTCTCATTTGAAGTGTCACTTTTCCAACTATATTAATAGAGTTTGACATTACAGATTTGAATGAATTTTTCGACAGTTCTTGCTCATTCTGGTCTACCTACAAACCCTTCCCAGCCACACAGATTATACTACATTATATTCACAGAGAGGACCAAAGTACTGCCAGCCCTCGCTAAGTAACTCCCGGAAAGCCAGACCCGAACACCTCAAGCAGGGCTTCAGGAGGAGCGGGACTGTCACGCCGATGCCCACAAACACCGCCAAGGCTCCGAGGGAAATTCCGTGTTTCTCTCTGGCGAACAGTGAAGGCTCACTGCCACCTGTGGGCAGCGAGGAGCATCCGCACGCCTTGAGCTCCTGCGAGAAGCCGGAGTCGGGAGAGGGTCCCTCTCTGCGACGGCTCTGCTGGTCAGAGATCCCCTGTCGCCAAAGGAGCTGCCGAGCCGCCCCTCGGCGAATGCCGGAGGGCAGCGGTGCCTCCGCTCGGTTCGCCGTCTTCAGACGAAGCCTCCGGGAGCTGCTCTTTGGCGTCCGGAGGGCTGGTCTCCTGAAGGCTGGGCTGTGCCAAGACCAGGCGAGAGCTCTGGTCCACAGTCTGCTGTGTATGAAGCCTTTGTGATGGCGTTTTCAGTCCTCTAGCACCCCATAAAGTATCACCACAGGTGCCCCTTCTTTCTCCCTGGATGTTGTTTTCTCCAGACTTAGAAAAACTCTGCAATAGTGGAAACTTAATATTCTTTGTTATGCTTGATATAAATTCCTGGTACTTGAAAGATTATTAGTGGTGAACAGGACAGACAAATAGCAACAGGCAATAGTTCTAGTCTCACAAACCCGGTTTTCTTAAGAAATGTGGGCTAAAACATGGAGTTTACAATTTAAAGATATTCCTAAAGTCAGTCCTCTGGATTAAATCCAGAACCTGACTGATAGACAACAAATGCTCTCTTGAATTATATGGTTTTGGAATAGTAACTTTGATGATCTAATTTCATATGATGTTTTGTAGGGGAAAAATCAGTCTACATAATTTTCACCGAATCACAGAATATCTCCAGTTAGAAGAGACCCAAAAGGATCATTGAGTCCAACTTCATCCTTCTTGCAGGACTACCTAAAACTAAATCACATGACTGAATGCTTTAGGAAAGCAATCCGGTTGAATTAAAAATTTTTGCCTTGGCCCTAATTCATTTTTTTAATGTAAAGACCCACTAACCCTAAACAAAAAAATTAAAAAGAAAGCATAAAATTAAGGAATAGCCTGCATTTTAAAAATTCATAAATTTTTACAGCATATGGGCTAGGTAGAGTAGACAACAGTTAAGTATATATGCCTGAGTTTAGATGGGTTCTGTGTGTATTATTGTATAATTATATCCTGTGAGAATTTTAATATCTAAGCATGCACATTTGCATACAGTTGTCTTTAACTTGTGAGTGCTAGCATCATACTTCATACATTCATTTGCATTCATGAACTCACCTGTAAATCTCTCTACTGCTGAACAGGAAAAGACAGAGCAGAGCATCTGAGCAGAATCCAGACACACACAAACAGACTTGCCGAAGTCTGTATGTACACAACAGAGTGTAATGCTCTCCACTGTGACTGCACCAAATAAGAATTTGCCTAGAAGGAGACTCTTTACACTTAAAATATCTATTAATAGCTCACTGCATTTGGGGCTTAATAGCTTTCCCTTCATTGAATCCCATCCCATCCCACTGCTCAACCAACACCGGGCTGGAGCATAGGGGTCGGGAAAAGCACCTTTAGGAAGCCCTCAAGTGAGCCATGCTGTGCAGAGTCAATGTTGTGCAACACTGAGCAGTTAAGAGCTTAGGCACAGACTGCAGAGGTATTCAGCCAGACTTCATGGCTCTGAGTGAGTTGCCAAACACCACAATAGGTATGTGATCTTATCTTCTTAATAATGTGTAAAAACTTAGCACAATTTGGACACAGTATAAACATTGTTGACAGTGTTCTTTAACAAAATTATTCATAGCAACTTAGTTCCAGCTTTACAACTCCTGCTGTTTCTCTTTCTGAATAATACTTCTACAATAAATATCTACAATGCAGCACCTGTTTTCCCAAAAGATACAAAGATTTGTTTATGAATTCTTCTCTCAAAAAATTAGCATTTTTTTATGTATTTCCAAACTTGTAATAGTTTATTTTGGTTTGGACAATATCTGAGATGGTTGTACATAAAATGTTAATCCTGGAATATTTAATTAAACATTACTATATGAATGTAACACCTTAACAAATATTTATATGTTCAGTAATATGGAAAGATGAAATTTAATTTTATAGCTATTCTTGTGAAGACTAGTATTTTCATCAGTGTTCATGAAACTGAACCAGAGTAAAATGCATTTCAGTCTTTTCCAACAGCAAATACGGGATGATTCATAAATAAAGGAGACTCTTCTAGTCTAGGGGAAAGCACATGTATATGGTTGTGTGTCATGTGCATGCCTGGTTAAATGAAGTTAGATGAATTAGTGAAATGAAATTTGTCAAGGATTATCTAATGTGAAGATTAGACTCTCAAGCTTGTGAACTGCATATATCTGGAAGCCAGAAGACCATGCTGGATGTTACCACCACGTTATGATTTTTTTTTTATCTTTTGACTCCGCCCTAGGCTTCCAATGCTGATCTCCATGACACAGAAACACAGCTGAAATGACTCTTTTTTCCTGCCATACTACAACTATTCTTCTCTTAAGCTTGTAGGTGAGAGCATGATGTGACCTGAGAGAAATTAATTCTTTTTGTGGGGCAAGAGTTCCTCTGGTTTTGTATCTCTGACGCTTTCTGGGCTGGAAAAGGGCTTGGGCAGCAGCTGCACTGTGGTCAGGCACACAATTTTGAAGCAGAAAAATGTTTGTAGAGTGAATCCTTGTAAGTGGAGCAAATGGACCACAACATTGTATTGTCCTTCTCATGCAGTCATGGCCTCATCATACCTAATCTTATTGTTGCTTTGTTGGGGTAATTCTTATGCTGCCAATTTCCATTTCTTCTCCTCCTTGAATATTTTGCAAACACATATCTGCATGTATGTATTTGCCTTTCTTCTGTTACTGGTGTGTATGGGACCTAGGAAAATAGCAAACACAGATATATGGTTTGTTACAGCCACTTTCTCCTCATGCACTTTGCAACCCTGCAAAAAAAAATAGATTGAGGATGCAAGGTCCTTTTGCTGGAAGCAAAGGGATATTCCACCATATTATAACCATAATTACATTTAACTTTAGACTTCAGGGCTTTTAGAGACACACCACTGTGAAGGTACAGAATAGCTCTGCTTGTAATCCTGATAGGTTTCCTTCCCTTTTTTTATTTTTGAGAAACTGTACTCTGAAATAGCCAGAATAGCTCTAGGTTCTTTGCCTTCTGGAAAAACAATATAGAAAATACATTCAGGATCTAAGTCTAGTAGCCATTGGTTACTGAAGATTATGAACCAAAGGGTATATACCAAAGATCCTGAGCAATGGTATGTGTTTTCTCCAGCCATGAGGGTATAAAACAGATGAGAAATATAAAGAACAGAGCTACAAGAAGTCCTTTACAAGCCTTGAATGTTATTTTTTATGATTAAATCCATCAAAAGGAGTACCTTATGTAATGCTTCTGCTGGGAAACGCAGATACAAAGGAAGAGTGGCCTTGATATTAAGACACCTGACGAGGAGCTCGGTTGCTCAGCTTTGCAGTAAGTATGGTACCATGGTGTGACATGGTGATGGTGAGGGTGGACAGCACAGACCATGGAAAAAGATACTCTGGTGCCAAGAAGTACAGGGATGTCATTCAGTTCTATCACATTTTGAGTCTTCCAGTCTAGGGTCAGACTTACTGTAGAAGTGTGTCTGCTTTTATCTTTTCTTTTTCCCTAAAAATAAAATGTATTTTATAACATGTTAGACATTTCTGTCTGGATTCACATTCACTATATGTCTGATTTTTTTTCAATTATCTTTAACTTTTTTTTATTTCCAAATATTTTTTTAAAACTTTTGCAAGACTGTGTGTGGTGACGGGAAGGCACTGATGAACATGTGCATGGTGGGTTTTTTGCAGTGTTTATTCCGGTCATGAGATTTCAGAGATGAACCTGGCCAAGATTTCTCAAACATAATGAGTAGTTTTATTTTGCTGCTTTGTTGTTTTGTTTTTTTTTTTCAGGAAACAGGACAAATTGTGGATGAGCCTGATTTAAAGGACCCTAAAAAGAAAAATGATTTTCAGAAAGTAACAATAAATTTTCCCTTTGAAAACAGATATGTTGACTGGGCAGACATCCAACTTTCCCACTCCTGATACTGCTGTCCAGAGGTATATGGGCGAAGACAGCCAAGCAGCAAGAGGGCAGAAGGTTATTGAAAGGGTGCCTGCTTTTTCTTGTCCCCCAGGTCCCCTGTACTGACATAGACTGGTCCAGCGTCCAGAAACACTGGTATCACCAGAGACAATAAAGTTGTTTCTTCCAGAAATACTGGGGTCAGAGGTCTCCACTTATGGGAATAGCCTACTACTTCAGAGCAAGGGAAATACAGACAGCTGGAAGGACAGAGGCATAGCTTGATCCTGAGATGTGGACTGTAGTACTGAGATGACAAAGTATTACAATTTACAGGTAAAGATGACAGCCTGGACCCAGAGGGAAAGAGGATTAGGCCTTCATCATGCCAAGGATGTCAGTTAATAGAAAACTTGCTTTCACTCCCCTTGCTTTCATTTAAACATTCTGTAATAGTGGATGTTTTTGGTTACAACTCGTGTTTGCTGCCTATGCCTAGGGAAAGCCAAGTTCTGGTTGGAATAGTTACTCTTGCTGGCAACAGAAATACAATTTAGAGCACTCAGCTGTACCCCAGAATGAGCAGTCGTTTTTTACCATGTGTTAAATGAGTCCATTTTTTCACATTTCTAGCTTTTGCAGGGGTGTTAGTGTGAATTTGTGCTCCTCTGTTTTTAAGTACTTCGTTGAGGACTGGGACCTAAAAGATTTCTAAAATGTTTTGCTGTAGAAAGAGGAGTACAGAAAGGGTTTGCATGGATTGAGTCACAGACTGTTACTAGAAGGGAAACTTAAACAGTCTACTTATACTCTCAATTTCCCCTTGGCCCAGGTACTGCCAATATTATCCTGAGAGTTCCTGTGGTTCCATGCAAAACCTACTGCCCATCCATCAGCAGAATACAGGCCTTTTAATTTAGCCATGGTGATATATGTGTAATTGAGACCAACAAAAAAACACAAGGAAAAATGCAGTTTCCCACTCCAAATCTCCTCCCCAGCCCCCCGACCTCCCTCCTTCACTCTGCAGTTGGAAAGTGAAAACAGAACTTTAGCTCTGTTTTCTCTCTCCTGGTAATCCTCTGTCAAGAGGCTGTCTGTCACTCTTTCCACCTCAATGAAAACATCATCAGCTTTTTCATTTTAAGTGTTGACTTGAGAGACAAACCAGCCCTCATTTGTACCTTCATATTTGTCTAGAAAGTGTTTTAAGATTTCAGGTTACACTCAGCAAGCCAAAGCCCAGTGGGTCTAAGGGCTTAGATGGAGCTGGCCCCTCAGCTAGGAATGTATTGATTTGATACAGTTTCTTTTGTTACTTCTGCAACACAAGGCATGCATTGGGGAAGGGGGGAAGACCTCGATCAATAAAAGCATGAAATAAAACACATATGTAGCGGGGGGTAAACAACAGACCAGGAGCAGAAAGCATGTAGGGATCCAGTTTGGGGGGGTGTGTGTGGGGGTGAGGATAGCAGTTTCACATTGTTGGAAGAGAAAGTTTAAAAAAAAAATTAATAAACCCAAGCCTTTCATTCCATGATTGTTATAGTCCCAAGCAGGGCTCTGTGCACCAATCCCTCTTGGAAGGTCTGTCATATGATGCAACTGTGGCTTGATCAGGATAGTCTACAGGTCTCCCTGTTATGGTTTACTACCCTGCACTAGAGTTTACTACATCTGCAGGAGTAACAGTTTACAAATTTAAATCGAAGATAAATTGAGCTAGTTAAACTGGTTTACCACAGGCTATATACAAGTCCTTGTTGTCATTTAGTGGTGTCTGACACATGACATGTAAGAGAATGGGTGGTGTTTTTGATGATACTGGGTGGATAGCTGCTGGTTAATGCAGGGCATTTTACACTGTCTGTGCTTGTGATAATCCTTCATTTGTCTCTCAGACATCCATGACTACTCCTGAAACACATGCAGCAGGAACAAATTTCTTTCCATGATTAGTGTCTCAATGGCTAATAAATAGAGGAACCCAGAGATATTGTATATGCTGGTATGTTGCAAAGGATATCAGGGACCACCTTTCACAAGCCCTTAAAACCAGGTGAGATGGCAAGTAATTTGATTTAAACCACAAACTTATTGTATCCCCAAGGGTGAATTGTAGTAATAATGATTATCAGTGAGCAACTCACATCCCCATGAACAAAACTAGGCAGAACTGGATCTTAAAAGGTTATTATTTATAAGTCATAGCTGTAGACATTTTCTATGCTGCTGTGTCATACCACTTGTGACTTTACTAACTTATTCTGGTTTTGCACTAGACTAAGCAGAGGGAGGATCCTTTTCATGATCTAATGCAGTGGCTGATAAATGACACTAAGCACTCAACAATGCTCCTGAAGAAAAATACATTAAGAATTAAAAAATTATAGAGAAACAAAAGACAGAAAGGTAAAGCAGAATGCTGAAAAACTTAAAACATTGGAATAATCATTCTCATGAGACTGCTTTAAAGTTGTAAAAAGCTGGAAGGAAGTGTTTAAGTCAGAATTGTTGAATTGAAACATACTGCTAATGAAGACTGAGATTAAATGTAATAACGATAAAAAGAATGCTTTGCTATGACATTATTTACTTATTTCATAAGTGTTAGATGCCTGGGGGAGTTGAATAATTTCATGTTTTGGTGTTTGTGTTTTTATACCTACTTTATTTTTATTCTGTATCAATTTTTAAGGAGAATAATATAACAAACTCACTTTAGTGGTTATGTGGGAAAAGACTACAAAGAGTGGAGGTTAGTCTTGAAGTGAGAGAAGAGGGGCTTAAAAATGTGTAGTTTCCACCACAAGAATCCTGTCGTATCAACAAAATGAAGCTCCTTAAATCAAAGAGTAATGCTTTTCCTCATAAGTGAAATGATAGGTTTGAGTCACTTCTGCTTTTTTTCCCATGAATGGAGCCTTATGTAAAGTAAATTCTCATTTCTTTACTAACGGTGCACTTATAAATGAGTTTAACACATGATTGATATTTTAATCCATGGTTAATCTACCTCTCCAGATACTTGAAGAGCCCAACAACTCAATAGACATTTTATAACCATCTAAAATACATTAATCTCAATAAAAGGGCTATAACATCTGTTAATCATTTGTTACCCACTTCTACAGCATTTATAAATGCAACCTTTACTTAAAGTTTGAATGAAATATTTTGTGTTTGTACAACACGTTCCTTTCAAGGAATGCAAAGTACTCTGAAGGCATCATTTAGTTGAGGGTTGTTATTGCCACGTGTCATAGGTGAGCTGTATTCTCATTTTACCAATAGCTCAGCTAAGAAATAGGGTTACATCCATATTGGAAGAAGAAAGTGACACTTATGGGCTACATCAAATCAACAGACTTCTGTATCCCACAGACCTCCTGTATGAATTCCCGACTGTGACTAATAACACACAATGTCCACATTATGCTTCTGAAGCCTCATGCCTACTTACAAGACTTAGGCTATTGAAATTCCTTTCTAAAGTGAATATGAATAGGTACAAGTCTTCTAAGGATTGGTCAACAATCTCTCAGTAAGATCTGCTTGGAAAAGAGGTCTGCAGAGGCCTGTGTCTCCCTGGTTTTAGTGCTTGCATTCTGTGAGCAGAAGGAAAACTGGTTTTGCCCATGGACATTCTTCAAAGTAAGAGCAAGATCTGAAGTTTGGCTAAAGCCTTGTCTCAGCAGGGACTTCTGTGTTCAAGCATAGAACACATATGGTATGTGACAGGTGTCCTTGGGCCTTGGAGTAGGCTTAGACAGATGCTCAGCTTTCATTTCTGCAATACACCAAGTGCTAAAGCTTTCATGACACAGTGGAGGAAGGTGTAATCTGACCAAAAATAGAGGTCAGGTTTTCTTGCTCCATTTCAATTACAAATCAGTTCTCTCTCCCTGAACAGACCTTAGGTTGTACAAATAGGGTTATAGCATGAGCTCCTGTACTCCTGTCTCTTCAGAGCCAAAGCCATACCTCTGTCTCTTTCTAGGCTGAGTGAGGCAGTGCTGTCTTTGGGAGTCATTTTTGTTATTGGCATTAACAAGGACCTTCTCTTTAAAAATAACTGTTTTGTGAATCTCTTCTATCAATAACTGTTCTATCCATCACTCTTCATCTTCCCCCTCCTGGACACCATGCATTTCTGCACTTTCTCTTCATCCTACAGTTTTTATACCCAGGAAAAACCCCACTTATGAACATTTTCTGTTTACTCCTGAGAAAGCAGTCAGAAAGCTGATGGCAGAAGACATGCTGAAGTTCAAAATACAACAGGAAAACTGAGCTATTCAGGAGGCAAGGAATTCAAATACAATGACTGTAATTATTGCCAAGCTCTACTCAACTCATTTTCAGTTCCTTGGATATATTCATGTGTCTGCTTTCTCACTTGTGACAGGATATTTTACTGACTGTCTTACACATAAGCCTCTTATTCTTCTGAAATCAGGACATTTTTTCATACTGTTTTCTGCCTAAAAAAATAATAACCAATGCTTTTTTTGGATCTGTTTTTAATATGTAGAATGAGTTGAAAGGCTATACCAGAATAAATTTAGAGAGAGTCAATTTGATAAATGCACCTGGCTTGAAAGGCTCCCCCAGCCACAGAAAACTTACAGCAATGTGAAGCCTGCACCAAAGTATCATGAGTACCTTGTGGTCATTACTGTACCTTGGTGACCTCTTAATGAGGCAGAATTTGCAATCTGTGGAGTTGGAAGGAGAAGCTGTTCAAGTGGGAGATCCAGGGAGACACAGCCTCCCTCTGTGAGGTCCTTCACCACAGCCTCAGGGGAAATAGCCATGTAGGTACCTATTCATGTTTGGACAGTCCTGCAGCAGTCCTGCTCTTTGCTCCCACCATGAAGTGCTAAGCCTTCCCAAGCAGCCTGCTGAACTCACCCATCACAACCCTAGGCACTTAGCAGCAGCTCAGTATCATTCCCTGGCCCAAGTAGAGTGGTACTGTGACAAGTGGCCCAAATTTTGCTCACTAAAACAAACCTGTATGTATCTACCTTGCAGATTGCTGTGTGTTACAGGTAGATGTGAATCCTGAAAACAGACTAGCCATGACAGCACAGCACTCAGCAACACTGAATTAGAGTCTAACTCATGATGTCTTTTCCTCAGCTTTAAGTCTTTTCACGATTTTTTCTTATCAGTTGAAGCAAGAATTTGTATGAATGGTTGTGCTTTGGTACATGATACATCATATTGCTACTGCCTCATGCAGTGACAGCCCCTCACACTGTGATGCACCATGACTGCTATCCCAGCTGTCTTGCTCTGTGATGTCAAGTACCCACCCTAGTTCAGCTGCACAATTATCTTTCTGCGAAAAAGAGACACAGCCCTTCCCTTGATCCTATTTACCACTCTTTTTCTTAACAGACCAAAGCATCACTTCTGTAGGCCTTTCATATCAACACAGAGACTACTCATGTTGTCTTCAAAACTTTTGAATACTGAGGGCTACCCAAATGGTGGCCTGAGTAAACAGTGTTTCTTAAGTAAGTGGTTGAACAAGCACTGATGGGCATATGCTTGACTGAAAAAAAATTAAAAATATTTGGTTTTTGCCTTCCCTCCTAGTATTTGTTCATCTCTTCTGGTTCTTCTAGTGTAACTGTCAGGCTTACAGGAGGATGACACATCTCTCACTTCTTGTTGTTTCTCTTTGTGAATGTCAGAAATCTCAGTGGCAGTAATCAGTGACAGTGGGACCTCTTCAGCACAGGTCTGTATCCCATTGACAGCTGGGTTGTTTCTGCCCAGTTAGTAGGGTCCACTTCTCTTCCACAGAGACCTCATGAACTCACAACTTGTAAATACAATTGTGAGTACTTTGTTTCTGTACTAAACAAATGTCACAGTCTCTTGTTAACAGAGAATATCCGTTTCAGACACCCCACGACAAACACGTTATTGTAGAGTCTAAAATTTCTTGCTTACCTTACAGTGTCTGAAACTTCTTTCAGAACAAACACCAGTGTTTCCGGTGCTTTTATGCTTGCCTATCAGTTACCAATTATGTGCCTCATCCTATTTTGGGTTCACAGTCCATTCTCTGCAATGTTCCTTTTTTCTCCAGTGAGGAATTCCCCTGGAAGAATGGTGATCTTGCACAGTCAGACAAGAGAGCTTTTCAAGAGATCAAAAAGCCACCTATTTTCCCCTTCAGCCTCAGAGAGACTTAACTGCTTTAGGCCATTCCTGAGTTCACTGCATGGATCACTGACATTGGCAGTCTCTTGCAAATAGCTGCGATCCACTGAAGTTTCATAGAATTATAGAATGGCTTATGTTGGAAGGGACCTTAAAGACCATTTAGTTCCAACCCTCCTGCCATGGGCAGGGACACCTGCTGGACAAGCTGAAGTTGCTCAGAGTCCTATCCAACCTGGTCTTCGACACTTCAAAGGATAGGGCACCTACAACTTTTTTGGGCAACCTATTTCAGCACCTCACCACCTTCACAGTAAAGAATTTCTACCTAACATCTATTCTAAATGTATTCAGTTTAATACTGCAGTTTAAATTTGTGCACCTTTCTCCTGCTGCTGGTTGTTTTTGGAGATTGACAGTGTGAGTGGAGCCCTGGGAATTCTTTCTGCAGACTTTATGTACTGACCAGCTTTATAAACCTGCATTCTAGCATGCAAAGCTTTCCACATGTTTTTGCTTTGTCACTGGCCAAGTTCTGGGTCTTAGATTGTTTAGTCATGAGTATTTTATGCCACATCCATTGTGTCCTCTGGTTCACCTCCCAAGCACTCACCAAAACGAAATGACAGGATTTCAGTGGTGAATTGTTCATATATATTTCACCTTTCTGCTCCTTTCTGAATTTCTTGTCTGAAAACAGATGATTTTCCTGCAGAATGCAGCTCTCTCTAAATGTCTCTACTACCACATCATATTTAGCATCCTTCATCTAAGACACTTGAAACCATTTAAAACATGAAATTCCATAGGGATGGCTATTGTCAGAAGGAAAACTCCCATCAGATGTTGTTTTTTTTATTTGTAGATACACACAGGACAATCAACTGTACAAACCTTTTCCACTTTTCCTCCAGTCTTCTGGCTACACTCTGGACTGTTGACAACATTGATTATTGAACCATACCACTACACTGGATATTTTTAAATCCCAACAGCTCTTGATACTTCGTGTTGCAAGAGAGTCTGGCAGAGATGTCCTTACCACTGTACTGGAGGTTCTGTTAACCAGCAGCACATAACATGGGTACTGGAACAACATAAACTATTCCAAATGTGCTTCACAAGGTACATTAAAAAGTTACAGTTCCCCACTCTTGGAGAGATGAAAATCACTTGTCCTTTTATGATAGCCTGAGACTCATTTAAATCTCCATGCTGCAGATACATGGCCCTACCTGAAATCCTACCAGGCTCCAGAGAATCCAGGATAACAACAGGACAACCAGTCCCTCCCATGCTTTCATATCCAGACTGTCACAGACTGAAAATTCAGCTTTGCATTACAGCTGATAGAGCTGAAAGAGGAATGGGGAAAGGAATTCTGTGCTGGCTATTGCACAGAAAGGTCTCTGACTGTCTTGAAGAAATCAAGGAGTTTCATGGAGAGAGTAGGTTACCAGATTCCTCACCTGAAAGAAATCTTAGGTTGTTTCATTGAGGTAACTATCCAGCTGCCTTGCAATGCCTCCTTTCAAGGATGGCTGACTCAGTGCAGCCCACCTGCTCAGCTTGGTCAACTCCTCATCACCCCGGCAGGGCCCGGGAGCCTAAACAAGCCCAGGGTGGAGGCCAGTCCACACTCCCTCAGGGAATGTGTAAAGCAGCTCAACAGTTTGAGGGAATTTGTCCTCTAAAGGAGACTTGCAGCTCTCAAATTGGGGAACTCATTCCAGGGAACATATGACAGCATCTTGTTCTGAAGACCCTTTCTGAATGATGTGCAAATTTCTGAGCAGATGCATCATGCATTGGGTCTTTTTGCAATGCATATTATTACCAACTATTGCTGAACAAAACCATGGGAAAACCTCTGGACAGCAGCCATACAACTAGAGCTTGTTCTTGAATG
>JAWWEW010000088.1:45707062-45723896 GCA_035583185.1 Anabacerthia variegaticeps | reverse complement strand
ACCCACTCATTTTAAAGAAACCAAACTTGTCTCATCATGCTGGAGACTAGCTTTAAAATTTTTTTCTGGCCTTTCTACTATGCAAGTTCTGCTGAGGAGGCTGTGGGATTTTTGGGAGGGAAGGAAAACAACTCTGTGGCAGTGCAGTATCTCTTCCTTGCTAATTAAAATAACTGGACATCTTTGCCTTGTCCTGCCAAGCACTGGACAGCCAGATTTTCCCTCTTCAACATTTATGTGCTCCCATATATGTGCTGAGGAATATCAAAGTGTGGTACCAACTTCACTGAGAATGATGCAAAATTTAAACTTCAAGCTGCCAAGAGTAGGTGGTCAGAAACAACACCAAAGGATATTTTTAGCAGGTAACATCGAGAGGACAGAAGTGTTGAAGACAGAAAGGGCAAGACAGTAACAAGACAAATACCACACTTCCCTCTGAGTACTTGTTATTCTTACATTTTGTTTCATCTTCATATTTAGAAACTGCTCACTGAAGTAATGACTACTGTTATTTTCCCCACACCACTAGTTTGAATAAGATCCTTTCAAGACTATGAACTTTCATATTTACAGCTTTTTAGCTCCCTTCTTTTCAGTTTTCCATATGCCTCTGTAATTCTTGTTACTAGACCATATGAAAGCAGGAAGTTCTAGGTAGTTCTTGGAAAGTATTTCTGTTGTGAAATGGGTCACTAAAATGTAAAGATTGTGTTGCACATCTCTTCTGTGTGAATGAGAGGTGTAAATAAGTTTATACTGGTAAGCAAGGAAAAGAAACAGGCCCAGAAATCCTGAATAATCACCTGGAATTTCTGATGTTTGCATGCATCTTTTTATATGAGGATATTCTCTCTTCATCAATGACCAAGAACTTTCCAGCCTTATAAGAGTGTATTCATTAATAATAATTCAATTCCTGATGATAGAAATAGAAAATACTAAATTGTAGAAATACTTTGAAGCTCACATATTGTGTTATTCCATATATGATTACCTTCCCTACTTACTGCATCCTTATTGGGTGCTTAAGAGTCACAGAAACTGTGTGAGGTTTCTAAATTAAAAGCCATTTAACTTTCATTGTAGAAAAGAGCTGCTTCCAAAAGAAGCAAGTCAACAGCTTACTTTGGTCTTCCACCCATGCTGCTTTTCTGAGTAACCTCGAAACTAGCTTTATATCAAGCTTTAAGCTCATTTAGATTAGCTTCACTTTGAATTAACTACACTTTGAAGGAGTGTATCATGCAGGATTGCTCTTCAGACCAAGTGAAAAAGGGGACAGAAAGATCACAAGTGACTTCACCCACTGGTGTGCATGGGGACTTTGACCCAGACCTAGATCCATTCTGCTTTTTCATGGGTGGTTCTTCTTGGCAGATGCAGCTGAAGCCAAGGGAGAGTGTGGGCTGCTCTTGCCTGTAAACTGGTAAACTCTCTTGCCTTAATCTCTTTCTGATGCAGGGCTGATAGGTTTAACCACTGCCTACACCCTCTATGAAGCATGTGATTTAAATACTAGCTTTGGTGTCCTTCGTGACTTGAAGAAATCTGCTCTGAGCAGGAGGTTCAACCTGTTGACACCTTGAAGACCCTAACAGCCTGAATTACCCTGTCACTCCAAAGTTGTCGTCACTTTGTGGTGCAAGAAGACAAGGTCAATTTGGAGAACAGCCGGACTCTCTGCCTGTGTGAATGTGAATCTGTGCATGAGACAATGAAAAAAATCACATTTTATGCTTTTTGTGTCTGCTGTAAAATACTGGACAAAACTTCTGGGAGATGAGAACTGTAACATACAGAATTTCAAGACACAAAATTGCCATGCCACTACTCCAGTGCTTTCTTTGTCCTGTGACACACACACAGAGTGGTGGCATGACTTCTCTCCCTCTGTGCACTGAACAGTAGCAATATGAGCAACCCCACGTCAGGTAAAGATCAGGAGCTCATGAAGACTTGGACATGCCAGCATTCACCAAATATTCAACACACACACGGTTTCTAAAGCAACTTAGCCCCATTTCAGGAACAGAAATTTTAGGGAGATCTGAGACAGAGTAGAAGTGACAGTGAATATGAAGGCACTACATACTTCACAAATTTGTGCTTCAAAGGAGACTACAAATATGCAAATCTGATTTGCTTCTGTATTTGAGGGTTTGGGGATCCACTTCAAGAGAGAAGCAGCAAGATGTCACCCCAGTGAAGGGGGGTGGGATCTGGCTGATCTGCCTTTGTTCTATTTCATTTAGAACATGCTTGCACATGCAGGGTATTTGGGCTTGACAATACAATTCTCTTCTTCTACCTTAGAAATCCACGAAACCTGAAATAACCTCTCCTGGGGTATACAAAAAAGAGGTGAATAATATTCTAGAGCCTTCAGTGAAATACAATCCTTATTATTCCTACAGTAAAGAGAATGACTCTGTAACTCATATATATGAGACGTGAGACAATGATTTTTCAGCTGATTTTTGATTTCAATAATTTATTTTGTGTATCAATATAAGTGTAATGTTCAGAAAGTTAATGCTATTGAAAATGATTAACACCTGTGACTTAGTATTGTGTAAGAATATAGTTGATGTCTGCAAGCTCTGTTTTTTTTGCTGGTAAAGGAGATGGAAAGCTTGCTTAGAGACTGAAGATGACAGGGACTTCCCAGCTTGCTTGTCTGCTACAGGATGGACCTGACTTGAAGTCCAGACTTTGACTGAGTTACAATGATGGTTTTAGAATTTTATGACTAGATTTTTCCCAAGGTTTGGAATGGGTTGCCCAGGCTTAAGTCACCATCCATGGAGGTATTTAAAGTATTTGGAGATATAGCCCCTAGGGATAGGGTTGACAGGTGGACTTGCAGTGCTAAGTTAACAGTAAAACTTGATCTGAGAGGTCTTTTGATGATTCTGTGATTCTATGAATGTCTTTCCAAGGAGTCTGATGGCTGACATACCTGTGCCAAAACAGTGTCCTACTGTCACATTCCATTAGCTTCTGTGGGACTGTGTGGTGGATTAATCTCAGCAGCCAAGTTTTTCTCTAGTTGCTTGCTCAGTTCTCTTCAGGACATGAGAGAAGACAACTGGAAGGACAATAGTGAGAAAAAACTCATGATGGATTGAAAACCCCAAAGTAATGCTAAAAAATGCAAAGGCAATAATTCACCGCTTCCCACCAGCACACTGATGTTCAGCCAGTTTCCAAGAAATTGATATTTGGTATTTGAAAAAACTCCCTGCCCAGTTTTATTACTGAAAATGATGTTTTATGACATAAAATACCTATTTGGTCAATTCAGGTCAGATCTCCTGGCTGTGTTCCCTACTCAAGCCCTTGCTTATCTCTAGCTTATTCACTGAGGGCACAGAGAAAGAAACAGAAAAATTCTTCATGCTGTTCAAGCACTGTTTAGTAGTACCTAACACATCACCCTGTTACCATCATTATTTTGGTCACAAATTGAAAATGCATGACCTTCCCAGCTGTTGTGAAGAAAATGAGCTACATCACAATCAGACCTGGTACAGAGCCACACAAGTTGCCTAGGGCACTGGAACCACAGTTCCGGTGTATCTTTAATCGCTCAGTAGCACGGCATGTAAGACAGGAATCCCATGTGTCCATGTCTGCAGAGAAGCAGTCTGGTATTTTATTAAATTGCTACGCAGCATGGAGGTAATGACACTGTAGATAACTTTATATATATATATATGGAAATACTATCTTCAACCCAACTGTAGATAAAATTCTAGAAAAGAGTGGGTCCTGAAGTAGAACTGTGAAAAGGCATACACTGTGATTTTTAATGCATTGCATAATATTCTCTTCAGACAAGCATGCTGTGTTACCCTCATTTTATTAGTCTTCTGACATATTTGTCAGCATTGACTATTGCTGTCTGAGGTCAACAGATAGTCAGAACCACAATAGTTAAAAAAAACCCCAAACACCTCCCCCCCCCCAAAAAAAAACAAAACAAAAAAATTCTAATGCCAAGTATGGCTACAGATGTTCAGTATACTGTTTGAAAAAGGTCATCTGTAAGGTTCCAAATTTTGCTTTGGACAGGCTTAAACCAGTTGTTAACCTACTATGTTGCTGTAGGAGTGCCAGTAAAGTAGTCACCAGGAAAAATGTGGCAGAAGGTCAAATAAATTATAACTTACCTGACTAAATCATAATCATGTTGGCTAATGAAAGATAAAAAAGTCCAAACCAAGAGAAAAACATCAGAACCAAAAATCCAAACCAGAAAATTATCAGTAATCCATGTTTTACAGATTAAAAGTTGGGGAATTAAGACTTTTCTTAATTTTTTTTTATCATCAAAAAGTCTACAATCAGGGAAGTGTATTTCATCTGAACACCTCCACTTTATATGTCTTTTCCAACCTAAACAATTCTGATTCTATGATTTCATACACTCAGGCCAGTATATAACAGTGTCATTTGACTACAGGGTATCTTCTAGGAGGGCATCTTGTGAGTGAAGAATCCACTGCTGCTTTGATACTTTTCTCCAGCAGTTAAAAATCACAAAAAAAAAAAAAAAAAAAAAAAAAAAAGTTTTTTTTTTATCATTTTAACATTGCTGTCTTTATTCCTTAAGCACACACTGATTCCTGTTGTGTCTTTCTCTCCTGAAGTAAAGGGCTTTTGAAAACCCAGGGTTTTATTTCCATAGAGGTATATATAGACTATAATTAAGCTTTACCTCAGTTTTTCATTTTCTCTATAACTTAAAATCATTAAGGACTTTAATAAGAGATCTCTAAATCCTTGCTGTAAGAGGCTTCCTCCACCCTATCAGATCATTTTATTTCTCTTTTCTGTCTGAAGTTTGTGTGCATGCCTGAGTGTTGAGTGTGTGAACTTCAAAACAGTCCAGATGCCCAGTATTCAGCTCATTGACATCATGCTCAGAGGGAAAATCATACTTTCAGCTACTACCCACTTTTCTTCTTTATTAAGTCAAGAACTATAATAATCTACTTTGCCTCTGCATTGCAGATGAATTCCTGTTGATCTGAGACTCCTGCTTCTCACACTGCCATCCACACTGCAGCCCATGCCTGTGTCAGCATGACGTGCAGGCCTTCTTTTTATGACCATGATCATGTACGAAATGGCCACATCAAAATATATTTTGCATAAATAGTTCAAATTTTCCAAGCAATCCATGTTGCATAAAAGAACATGGACACATATTTGTGTGGGCATAGATAAATCTCATTTGTATTATTTTTATTTGTTACAAATTTCCGTATTTTATATATGTGTGTTACTATACCAAACAGTCACATGGTTATTTGCCACCTTGTCAATTTGTGTCATCCACAACTGCTATGAGCTCCTGTGCCTACAGATCTCTGCCAGACCTACAGTCTGAGCTGTCAGAGACAGCTCTCCATATGAGTTAAGGACCTACTGGAAGAGCTGGGCTGTCATAACAGAGAACAGATAGATGAAGAGGCAGGAGGTGACAAAGTCCATATTTATGGTAAAAGTGGAATTTTATTGTACTGTAACTTGGAATCTTTCAAACTTGCAGACTTAGCTATTTTAAAGTCAAAAGGCTTAGCAGAAGCGGTACTCACACTGAGTCTCTTGCACATTGTCCCTTCCTTTATTTGTCTGCAGTTCTAAAAGCATGTAATTGAACATACTATAAATGTTTAATTCCCTCAAGCCTGTTCAAAGGAACACTGTGAAATCCATCTCCTTGCCACTGTACTGCTTTGCCTTATTTTTCTCACTCACTTTCCAGTTTTCTCTTTCAGAATTAAGACCTCATCTTCAACTTCTAGAAGCTCCAAAAATCTACTAAACCTGTCATTTTAACTACTCACCCCGTATCTTTTGCTAGCTGGGATCGTATCTCGTACCTGCAGACCTGCAGTTATTTTTGCTTGAACAGATCCATTAGCTCAGACACGCACACAGACCTCTATACAGGGTCCAGCCACTAGAGGGAACAGAGCCTTACACTGATGTGAAATGACCTCAGATCAGATCTTTTGAAATTCCTGTTTCTGAAATTAGGCTTGTTCTTTGGAAGAAAAACAGCTTAGACAGGAAAACAAAATCTTTTGTTTGGAGACTTTTAGGTTGACAGAACAACAACTTGTCAAGAGAGGCAGGCATATCTGCCAGGGTGTTATTCCTCTTCACCAAAGGCAAAGCATCATCTTTCTCCATAGGTACTCTGTTTGGAATGGAAGCAATTATGCTTATTTTAGTGAAGCACTTTATGATGCTGGGAGACAAAGGAGTGTCACACAAGAGTTGGTATTAACACTCAGCACTCACCGTCCATATTCCCTGTCTTTTGAAGGATTGCAGTTGTTTGCCATACTGCAATAGTTACACCCTTTCCTGGTTCTTTAGCTCAGCTTTCTCTCTCACACAAACACATAAACTTTGTACACAACAAGCATAAGGTATGCAAAAAATTTTAATGAACCTAGTGAGAACTTTTCATGGATGTAAAATAATTAATTATTCCTGCACTGAGTCTCTGTTTAACAGTTACTTGCTTGCTCGCATTCAGTATGCTGTGGTTGAGTTACTCTATAACCTCTCTGGCATAATTTGACTGGAAGGAAACAAGCATATTCTGTCATTTATGAACTGGCTGGAGGGCATCTGAGAGTTTTGTAAAATAAAGCTTAAGCTACAAAACTTAAACAGCTTAGCCTGTGGTTCGAAGGCATTAAATGGGAACTCCAGGGGATGCACCAGGTTCTGTAATGGTTGTTGAAATGCTGTTTTGGGAAAACATGTCAGGTCACACAGGCAGCTGCATTTTAGTTGGAAATGATGAAAGCTAACAGTACAGCATTTACATTAATGAATATTGGCAGTATTGGTGTGATTATGCTCCTGTGGGGATATGGGCTGCATTGGAGGTAAAGAAGCATTAACCAAACAAGCTAATACACTTTCCAGTTCTGTCACTCAGGTAGATCAAGGTAATGTGGTGAGACTTTCTATGATGCTGAAGGACTGTCATTAGATTTTCTGAGGTGCTGTGAGTGTAGTGATCTCCAGGTTAGTAAAACATACATTTATTATTTGGTTAGTAACTTCTTAAATATACGACTTGTAAAGCTGTACCACTGTGCCTTAAAAGATGTGGTAAGTTGAAAATACTTTTTAAACTTGGAGCTAGCAGTGCTCTAATTCAGGTATATAATAGAAATATTGATTAAAATACTTCAATGGAAAGAGGATAAAAAAATAATTGAAGCTCCTTCTTAGCACATAGGACAGCTACAGCTGGTCTTAGACGTAAGGGGCTGTTAAACCACAAGATAGTGAGGGACAAGGAGAAGGGGTTTCTGTATACAGTGAGAGAAAAAAGATTGCCCGAAATATTTGTCAGACATGGCTCCTGTAGTCATCATTAGCCATAAAAGCAGAAAAGACACTGATTTAAAACTCTCCAGGACATGCCAGCCTTAAAGGACATTACAAGTACTGATTAGACAGAATCACAGGCAACTGGTGGCACTACAGTAGCAAAGGAAAATCTCCATCGTTAAATGTAGTCTTAACAATGTGTTCGTTATTTGATCTTTCAGTTAATTTCTTCCATTATTGTGAAACTTTAGCTTTTAAGTGTTCTCTTATTTGCAAAGCTTAAATAGTGTTAGAGCTAAAAGATCAGACACAATTCATGCTCTTCCCCTGGGGAATGGATGCCTTAGAAATCCCAGCTGGAGACTATTGTCATAGTCACCAGCATATTCTAGCTCTCCAAAGGCCAGAGGATGCACCTAGCTGGAGATGAGAACAGCAGGCTTTCTACACAAAGAGCTTCCTATGCTGATCAGCAGAAGGTGACGTGATTCAAGATCATGGATTAATTGTCAATGTCTCAGGAAACAGAATGTGAAGAGTGAAATACCAAAGGTTGCAGTCACATAGGCCATGACCTACTCACATGAATAGTCACACCACATTCAGCAGTACTATGCAGAGAAAGCATTGGTAAGCATGGATACATATATCGAGAAATGTCCAGTGTTCCTGAGACAAAAATCCCCTTTTTATTTCCTTCTTCCATTGAGTCTGCAGGGGACTAGACCCTGTAAAGGAATATTTTGCTCAGGTGCTCTAAGTTTCTATTAAATTTTCAGCTTTTTACCATTCTATTAACCTCAGACCTCAGTTGTCATGCTGGGGAGTAAATCTATGCACAGTCTAACGTAAGTGTTTAAGAGAGCCTAATGTGAAAGGCTAAACATTTTGCAACAAGGTAAGAAGCAGCTCAGTAAGTGTAATCCCTCTCTGTGTTACTTTCCTTTCTCACCTCCAGGTCTTGGTGGCTCAGGCTCCACACATTTACGACTCAAATCTGCTCCTTCCTGGCTGTATAACCTCAGCTAAGGCTGGTGTAGAAGCTGCTGGCCTGTGACAAAGAGCTGTGTGAATGTCTGTAGAAAATAAGACATAAACGTTAACAAGGGTAAAATTATAGGCAGGGGATGAAGGAATCTCAAGCACAGAAGAGGAGAGATAGTGACATGAGGAGGAATAAGCTTCTAATGGAAAGAAACTGGAAGCTCCTTGCAAAGTTATTGGGTGTCCTTGGTATTGATGGAGCTGGTAGAAAAGACGTTGCTCTGTAATGTCAGGTGTTTGCTCTAGGGAGTCACAACAGCGGTTACTCTCCCCCAGATGTGGCCCACTAGGCCAATAAAGGCTCCTTAGATTTGTTACAAGAGGTGGCAGAAGTAATTCTGTCTCATAGCTCATCAAATCACAGCTATATTTTATGTGTGCTGGTCAGTACATATTGCTGTGTACTTGTAAAGTTGTACATCTCCTGTTGGCAGAACCTGTTTGCACCTGACTACAGACACCTGAACAAATGGACCTGAAAGAAGGGTACAGTGACAAGTGACAGGACATTCTCCAGAAAACATCACTCCCAAGCCATTTCAGCACTGGCTGGTGAAGCCATCAGTATACATGGCAGACACAGACATTGGGGTCTACCTAGTACAGAAAACCCATAGTCCCTACCTGGGCAACTTTGATAAGAGCTTTAACTTTTATACCAGATATTCTGTGCTTTGCTTGTTCTGATTTATTAACAATATATAATATGATCCAATATTTGGCCACTGCCTTTAAATCAAAGGATTTTCCATTCTAAATGACAAGCTTTGCATTTTATTAGTGTGGCTTAGTCTTTAATAAGCCTTTACTATGTCCATATATCTTACCAACACTCTAAGAAGAAGCTTTTGTACCTATCGTAAATTACCTTGGCAGTGGAATGACCACATCCACTGGCATACTTGAGAATATGATGCTGCTACCCCAGGTCTTGGCAAGCACACACAGAGAAGGAAACATTTGTGCTGCAGTCACACCAGAACAGGAAGGAGTGGGCTAGTGGTGTGGGAGCAATTATGGGAGGTGAAATCTCCTGAAATCAAGAGACTCTGCTGTGGTCAAATCTATGTGAGGTGTTTAGCTCTTCTTTCTCAATTTCCTCATTCCTAAAAGGGATATTTTAAATCTTTCTTCCCTGGAAAGGCACAAGAATTGATTGATTAATGTCTGTAAAACAGCAAAGAGAGAAGCACTGTGTAAATGCCAGGGTTGATTATTGCTACTCAAGCTTTCAAAGGAGCATCAAAATATCAGGCTCCCTATCTTCAGCCAGCTATGCCTCTGTTTCCTGTTCTGCTCTCTCTGACCCCAAAGGCCTGCAGAGGACAATGTCTCTTCTGTATGTTCCTCTTCAGGACTGCATTTTGGAAGTGATTACAACAGCTACTTGAGAAGTCACAAAAACAAGTGTATCTTTCACATCTTTCTGCTTTGTCTACCTCTTCCAACCCTTACAGGAGTGGGAAGATTCACATTTCATTGTATCGTAGAATAGCTTGAGTTAAAAGGGGCCCACAAGAATCATTGAAGTCCAGCTCTCAGCCCTGCACAGGACAGCCCCAAGAGTCACACCATGTGCCTGAGAGTGTTGTTCAAATGTTTCTTGAACTCTGTCAGACTTGGTGCTGTGACCACTTCCCCTGGAGCCTTTCCCAGTGCCCAACCACCCTCTCGGTGAAAAACCTATTCCTAATATCCAACCTAAACCTCCTCTCATACAGGTTCTTGCCATTCTCTCTGGCCCTGACACTGGTGACCAGAAAGAAGAGATCAGTGCCTCCCCCTCACTTCCCCTCATGAGGAAGCTCTAGATCATAATGAGGTCTCTTTTGTTTCGTTGCTTTCTACCCTAGTCAGACTCTCTTCTTCAGCCCTCCTTGCCTTAAACCTGGCAACACACCCAAAATTAAACACCTCTGTGAATTAAGTCCTTCTAATTCTCTGAAAGAGCAAAGATGTTATGCCACTGAATGAGCTGTTGTCTGGTCAGGGACCATCCTTGCGGCACTTGAGTATATCCCAGCTGCTTTATGTTTTGTGTTAACAAAAGCAGAGATGTAGCCACTCAGCACTCACTGTATAAAGGACAGTGAGCCTTGGGAGGGGGGCCCTTTGGAAGGGGTCTAGGTGTGAGATCAGCTACCGGACTGCTGAGGAACTTATTTGTCTTATTCCTGTTGCCAAGGGTCTGCAGAACACACATTGGGGTCTGTAAGAGTCTGAAGTTGGGTGGAAGGCCAGATCTTTTGTGGCATGATCCTCAGCATTCCATCAAATGATATGGCCATAGCACATCTACAAAAGAGACTGTGTTGATTGAGCTGATTTTATAGAGATCTATAGCCCATCATTTTTCTGTAAAATTATGAAATATGTATTTTTTTAAATGGAAAATCTTATTTTACAAGCAAGTGATTTCATAGCAAATCAAGATGTGGTGCTACAGTGTTCTTTTCTGAAACCATGTGTGGAGGATATTTCCTAAGACTCACTATAAACCATTAGTGAGTTTTGATAAAACTGTAATTAGAAACTCCATGGTTAATGCTATAAAAATGACAAGTGGAGGAGATTTGAATCATAATCTTTGTATCTGAGGCTAAGTGAAACTGTCTAAGCCAACATCTGCTGCCTGAAATTTTTATACTTGGTTGTATAAAATTCCTAATTCTTTATTTATATGTATATTTGATTGAGAAGTCTGACTGCCTGAAAGGATCAGAATTATGTTTCTGATGTTTTTTTCATAAGACAGTCTCTAGCCTACAGGTTTACTAGCAAAGTCAAATTACTTTATTCAGACCTCAATTTTGGGTCTTTTCCAGACTCATTCTGGGTACTTTGCTGTAAGAGTCAAAAAAATTGACCACTTTGTACTTTTTCAGTTATTGTAACTGAGTAAAACACATGGTTCACCTTTAATTTATAAGCAAACATGGCTTTGATTAGAATTTGGTTCATTTCTAAGTCATCAGATTTGATGCCAAGCTATTGTTACTTCAAACCATTTCTGGTTTTGTGCCAGGCTTTTGTACTTTACACCATCATCTACTTTTTGTCTCCATTTGAGGTTTACCAGGGTTCTATCCAAGCTGCCCTGTCCCTAGCCCCAGGCAAGGGTGAAACCTGACACACTTCCAGCCTTTCATCTGTACACGCCATTGTCCCTCTGCAGTCCAGAGCTAATTTTGGACCTGTTCTAGAACTTCATATTGAGCAAAACTTCATGCTGGTTCAAGGACATGTTTACACACATTTTTGCCTCTATCTACCATATTGTAGCAACTCCTTTAGCACAAAACTAGTCCTAAAAGTATTTATTTTACTGATGGCTGATTGCATATCTACCTTTTACTGATTGCATATCTACCTTTTTTCTTTAGGACTAGGGACACATGAAAGTGCTGCTTTGTGCCCCTGCTTCCAAAAGCATATTCCATTCAGATCTGTGTAAAGTACAAATTCCTCACAGCAGAATAAGTCTCTCACAGTAGTACTGAATGTGGTCACAAACAATAAAACAGTCTTATTTAAAGAGCTACTATGGTAGCTCTAATATCAATAATAATATCTTCCATCTTCAGACATGGAAATATTAGTTATGAGGTCCTTAGGACAGCCTTTCCTTTATTGTCCCAGAAGTAATGGTGACACTAATGGATGGGAAAGGTAGGGTAGCCCACACTGTGCAAAGAATGCAGATTAAAAACATCTGAGTGTTTCTCTACCCCCAGGAAGGATGCAACCTGAGATAGGAACATATGTCTGGTGATTTAGAATAACATTTCCTTCCTATGCTAGTCTCTATGAAAATGCAAACAGGTGTTAGAAATCTAGTGTTACATTCTGACAAAAGCTATTTCGACAACAAGCCCAGGCTTGCCTCAGCTCAGGGACGGTGGAAGGAGCCAGAAGAGACGGAAAATAATGAGCAAACTCCACCTAGACGTGCTCTGCAGCTCACCAAGGTTTCAGGGATCATTTTCTTCCCTTGCTTTATTCCTCTCCTCTCCATCCCTTGGGTAACACTGCATGTCAGCAGCAGCCAATCACAGAGAAAAGAATGAGACTTTGGGCTGTGCCAGGAGCTGGAAGAAAGCCCACTGGCAAGGCAGAGGCAGCAGGCTCCTGCGGGGGCTGTCAGCCTTATCCTGCTGCCAAGAAAAGGTGCCAGGGAATAATCCCTTGGGTTCATTTACCTGCCCCAGGGCCAAATCTTGGCACAGGTGACATGTCTGGGCAGGAGAGCTTGGGAGCACCTTTTTCATAACACTCTTGCATCAGCCATGGAATGAGACGGGAGGAGAGGAGGGGCAGCTCTTTGGGCTCCACCAGCTGTACACTGGCCAGTGAGGGACCAAGGACGAGAGGCAGTGTCTAAGCAGATGTTCGAGATGTTGAGCTGGCCTTGCCTTGCCTCAGGGCAGCACCACTGTGCTTGTTGGAGAACAGGCATGTGTGGCTCCAGACAACTCAGGTATACGTGTTTGCCAGGAGCACATGGTGGAAAAAAGGGAATATAATTCACCTGCCTGCTTTCCTAAGCCTTATTTAGGTAATACAATAATATACAGTCATAAACACAATATAAATGCCAGAAATACAGCCTGTAACTCTATATATTATTTTTTTTCCTTTCCTTGCAAGGTAGTCGGCTCTCAGCCACAACAAAGGGAATCCAGCCTGCAGACTTCTGGCATTTATTCACACAAAACCTACATGGACCCAGAACCACAAACCTTTGTACCCATCACATGTAATTATTCAACCCAGTAACAAAATGCATCCTTGAATTCCATTGGTCAGGATTAAACACAATAGCAACAGCTCATCATTGAGCAATTCTACACCTAGATCCCTTGCAACAGTCAGTGTGGCTTAGACGTGTTGGCTACTAAAAAGTGGCTTTTTCCACTTGCTAATTCCGGTTGAGGGATTTTGGGGAAGGGAGGAAGGGATAGCATTACTACCCTAGACCTATGAGTGTAAAAGGACCAAAAAGAGGCTCCCAGTACTGCAAGAGGTGAACAGCAGATCTGCTAGTAGACTTAATACAGCTCTACATTGACATAATTTAACCGAGAACAGAATTTAGCCTTGTTATTTTATTACATAAAAACTGACTGGAGTCCTAGATGAATGTCTGAACTCTCAAGCCAATTTTCCTCTGATCATATAGGGAAAAAAAAAAAGTGAACTAGATAGTACTTTAATAATTTGATAGTTTTTCACTCTAATTAAAACTTTTTTCCTTGTGAGTGGAGAGAGAACAGGTGCCTAAATAGAGTCCATTCTAATTCTCACAGAATTAAGCTGGAAGACCAATAAAATCTTTTCTTGCTGGACTTTCGGGATTGATGTTTAAGTATACAGAAAAAAATCCTTTCCCTGGGGAGTACATGACAGTGTTTTTTTGGGAAAAAGATTTTACTTCATTTATCTTTCCAGTGGTCATGTTAACTCATGAAGAATATTGTCCAGGATTTTAGATGGAAAAGAGTTTTCTGTGTACTGAAATATTTTGAGTGTATACAAAAGTTTTTAATGAAAAGTAAATTCTGTAGGAAACTGTCGACTTTTCCAAGGTATTCTGGATTTTTTTTTCTGAAGTGTTTTACAGAGTTTCATTTTTAATGTATTCCTCTAGCAACTGAAAATACCTTAAATATCTTAAATGGCTTAGAGCGTTTGGTCCTCTCCTGAGCAGATGCTCACTGACTAGTGAACCTGGCTACTCTGGATATGCATAGGTAATGCAAAGGACTGATACAGAATGATATTAAATTGGGAGGAACTGTGGATTCACTTGAAGGCAAAGAAGCCCTGCTTAGAGACCTAGGCAATTTGGAGGGCTGAGCAATCACCAACCATATGAAGTTTAATAAAGCCAAATGCTGGATTCTGCACTATACATACAGACTGGGAAATGAGATGTTGGAAAGCAGTGCAACAGAAAGGGCCCTGGGGGTCCTGGTGGATGGCAAGTTGAATGTGAGTCAGCAGTGCCCTGGCAGCCAGGAGGGCCAACCCTGCTCTGGAGGGCATCAGGCAAAGCATCGCCAGCTGGTCAAGGGAGGGGATTGTCCTGCTCTGCTCTGCACTGGGGCAACCTCACCTTGGATATTGTGGGCAGTTTTGTTCATGCACTACAAGAAAGATATTAAGCTCTTACAGAATGTCAAAAGGAGGGCAGCGACGATGGTGAAGGGCCTTGAGGGGAAGCCATATGAGGAGCGGCTGAGGTCACTTGGTCTGTTCAGCCTGGAGAAGAGGAGACTGAGGGGAGACCTCATTGCGTTTACAACATCTTTGTGAGGGGAAGAGGAGGGGGAGGCACTGATCTCTTCTCTGTAGTGACCAGTGACAGGACCAGAGGAAATGGCCTGGAGTTATGTTAGGGGAGGTTTAGGTGGAATATTAGAAAAAGATTTTTCAAACAGAAGGTGGCTGGGCACTGGAACAGGCTCTGCAGGGAAGTGGTCACAGCACCAAACCTGACAGTTGAAGAAGCGTCTGGACAATAGTGTCAGGCACATGGTGAGATTCTTGGGGCTGTCCTGTGCAGGGCCAGGAGCTGGACTCAATGAGTCTTGTGGAACTTCTTCTAACTCAAGATATTCTGTGATTATTTTGATAGAATATCATCCTTCAGCAATGAACAAAATAAAAAAAAAAGAAGTACCAATTGCACAGTCCCTTACTATTCTGGTGATCTCACCTGGAGGGCAAAACTAAGTAGAAAAGATCACTCAGATAACCTCTCAAAACAGCAGAACAGATATATGTCCTTTCTTTTCAGTATACTCTCCATGAATCCTTAATTTTCATTTTCACAGCCAAGTTTGATGCTTTCCCTGCAGCAGTGTGCCTTGGATGACATAAGCGTAAATACATGGTTCATCATTTGACAAATCCCTCTATTCCTAATATATCTTCTGAAAGTATCTCCTTTGGAAAGGGCTGTAGTAGTTCTGGTAATGGCACTACAGTGTCTGAAAATGCACTTTACCATAATGTTCCAGGTAATGAAGGCTGAATTATAATGAAAATCCTGGAGAAGTGCTGTGACATTCTCTACTCACGGCAAATGTGTTCTTCCTGATTAATGCTCTTACAATAAAACACCATGATGATTAGGTCATTAATTTGAAAAGTCTTAAAGTAAAATCCCAGCTGATGCTCTGTGGCATCATTTGTTAATGTCTTTTCTTTACTGAAAAGACAACCACAGAAACGGCAGCAGATCTCTTAAACTAAAATGTTACTATTTCATTCATAAAAGAGAATATAATAGTGTACATCAGAACGTAATAGTGTTCACCAGATCCAAAATTACATTATTACTGAAAATACTTTCTGCTATAATTAAGATTAGCCCTTAATATAGTGCTGGTATACAGCAACCTTAGAATACCTCATCAAATAATTCCTATTAAGTGCTGTCTGTATCTTTTTGCTTACTGTTGGTAATCTATTGGCAAGGAGTCCCTTCCAGTCAGATCATTTTATGATTCTGTGTTGCTTTGCTGCTTAGGTGAAGGGTGTGGAAATTTCACAGAGGAGGTTATTACCAAGCAGACAAAGTTAACTTAAGAGAAACGAACAGAGAAAGAAAAAGAAAGAAGACTCTGGTAGTCTGCACTTAAAGACAAATGAAAGATATGTTCTGCTGTTCTGCTCTTTAATGCTTCACTGAAATCCCTAAGGGTATTCTACTGGCCCTTTTGATCTTTGATTGTAGATCACAGCAAACAGAAAATGTGTGTATAATGAGAACGATCAAGGCTCATTTGAACATTAAGACTGTTGTTGATGGAGATTGTGAAATACTGCCTTTTGGCTCTGACTACAAGTATCTCATGAATACTTGAAGAACTGTGTTGTATTGTCAGCACAGTAAAAAGAACAGTGCGTGCAATTGGCCCCTTCTGCTTTTATTTTTTTTTAAATTGTTGTGGGTGGATATTTGTCTGAGAAAAGAGGAACTTGTGGAGAAAGAAACGTGAAGGAATTAACATATAGGTAATGAGTGCTGTGAGGTAGACCTTAGCAGTGATCGTTCTTTCTCAGTCAGGCTAGAAACTGTGGTATAATCTATTTTAATGTTGCTGGGTTGGGTTTTTTTGTTTGGGATTTTTTTTGGTTTTTTCAAGCTACATCAGAAGCAGTGGAAAGGATTCACTTTGACAAGAATATGAAAAGTTGCTTGCTGTCTTTGTGATGATGCCAGTTTTGTGAGTTCAACTGGTCTTTTGTAGAATGAAGCAATAGAAATAAGCTGTGCTTTTTACTAGTGAATCCTTTTCCATGAACACCCCCTTGTCACGGGGGAGAAGCTTGCGTGCCCTTATGAGGTTGCGAGCTGTGCTGGCGGTGGTACATGCCTCTGGTAGGGTCTCCCATGCTAGTCAGGTCTCAA
>JAWWEW010000088.1:45691383-45704547 GCA_035583185.1 Anabacerthia variegaticeps | reverse complement strand
TGTGAATAAAATCCTCTTTGCTTCCTGCCCACTCTGCGTGTGTGGTCCTTCTTGTTACATCTCGGGACCCGAGGGCCCCGTGAGAGGGGCATAAGGGGTGGAGAGGATCCCCTTCAGCTGCCGCAATCACCCTCATCTGACCTTTTCTTCTTCATTTCTGACAATGTAATCCCCAACTGACCTTGAGGTTTTCAGGAGGAGGTAGAGGGTAATGCATTTTTTAATTTGTTTGGATGAGTGTGGGGGAAATATGTAGTTAAGGAACGCTTAAATGTAGTTAAGTAAAAAAAATTAGTTGATTTGGATAAAAATTCATCACTGTAAGTTTGCCAATGACACCAAGCTGTGTGGTGAGGTCAACACACTGGAGGGCAGGGATGCCATCCAGAGGGACCTTGACAGGCTTGAGAGGTGGACCTGTGTGAACCTCATGACGTTCAACAAAGGCAAGTGTAAGGTCTTGCACCTGGGCCAGGGCAATCCCAGACATGGATACAGGCTGGTTGGAAAACAGTCTGAGAGCAGCCTTGAGGAGAAGGACTTGGGGATGCTGATGGACAAATAAGCTCACCATGACCCAGCAATGCGTGCCCACAGTCAAGAAGGCCAACTGTATCCTGGGCTGCACTGAAAGCAGCGTGGCCAGCAGGTTGAGGGAGGGTATTCTGCCCCTCTACTCTGCTCTTGTGTGACCCCACCAGGAGCACTGCATCCAAGTCTGGGTTCCCCAACATAAGAAGGACGTGGACCAGCTGGGGAGAGTTGAGAAGAAGATCATGAAGAAGATCACAAAGAACATAAGAGGGCAGGAGCACTCTCCTATGAAGACAGGCTGAAAGTGTTGTATCTGTGCAGACAGGGCAAGAGAAGGCTGTGGGAGGACCTTATAGCACCTTTCAGTACTTAAAGAGAGTTACAAGGGAGCTGAAGAGGGACTTTTACACAGACATGTAGTGAAAGGACTAGGGGGAATGGCTTTAAACTGAGAGAGAGTAGGTTCAGACTAGATATTAAGAAGAAATTCTTTACTATGAGAGCAGTGAGGCACTGGAACAGGTTGCCCAGAGAGGTTGTGGATGTCCCATTCCTGGAAGTTTTCCATGCTAGTTTGGATGAGGTTTTGAGCAACCAGGTCTACTGGGAAGTGCCCTTGCCTCTGGCAGATCTGTTGGAACTAGATGTAAGGTGCTTCCCAACCCAAACCATTCTATGATTCCATGATTGGTAAGTTGATGAGCTTGCAGGAAAAATTGCAGTCAGAACACTGCAAGGATGTTAGGCAGGACAGAATTTCCTGAAGTGAAAACTGAGATATGAACTTTCACTCATATTTTTTTAGACATTTTTACATAGGTAGATGCAGTATCATTAGGTGGAGTGCTAGCTGGTCTAGTGTCAGTTTGCTGTATTTTCACTTATGTCCTCACAGAGCTGTCACAGTCAGGGAAGCTGACAGTGGCATCTAGAAATATATGAAGAGTTAAGTTCAAGTGCATGCTTCTTGAGATAAAAGAGAGAAAAAAACATGCCAAGAACAATGGGAACAAGGCCAGTACCTCATCTGAGTATCACCAAAAAACAGGTGAATGAAAATTATTAGCCCTAGCTTCTGAAGGAGGGGAAGTTAAATTATTACTTTTTCAATCACCTTCAATCCGATGGTTTGAGAATGGGCTCAAGAAAATTTGATGGGGACAGATTTCTCAAAAATAACTGTGCATAGAGGTCTTGTGGGAAATGAAAAGTTTGCTATAGGAGAATTTTCAACTGGTTTCTTCACTAACAGCAGAGAAAAAGTGAACTTCAAACACGACCTTTTTGGCTGTCTGGCCATCAGCTGTCATCATGTAGGTAACCTCAAACCACGTAGTCTCAATTCAAGAGAATAGGGAGTGATGAAGGTGTTCTAGGAATGCAGAAAGAGTCTGAAGAAGGCTGTTCTGGGTAAAAGGTAGAGGGAAAGAAAGTTAGTTATTGTTAAGATATTGCAGAGATATAGGACACAAACCCATACAAAATCAGGCATATTTCTGTATTCTATAACTTCTTTTAAATGCAAAAAAATAGGTATCAGAAGCAAAATAACAGCTCATCAGATGATGCTCCAGTAGTAAGGCACTATATATAATGTGGAATGTCTGTAACTTTTAGATTTTAATAGCACAGGTTTTTCTTACTTTGTTATGCGTGAGCAGAAGCTGCATTACTGTTTTGTGATATTATACTGCCAAGTGCTAACCTTTTTCAGGGTAGAAAATGCAATTTCAGGGAAGACAAAATGCTACTGAAAGCTGGTCAAGTATCTTTGAGAAAAATTATCATACATATTTCATTACACTTATCCAGCTCAAGAGCATAGTTAACCTTGAATACAGCTGATCTAAGGCAAGATACCTCTTGTGGCAACCGTATTCTCTTTCCTCAGAGGACTGGGAGCTACAGATCCAGTCTGCCAGGTCTTTAGAGAAAGGACCCAGCTGCAGCCTCTAGTCACTGCTGACTGCCCTTGCTCTCCAGGGACGTGACAGCATAAACCAACTCTGAGAAAATCCAAATGGCCTGTTACTTTTATAATTGAGGAAGGAAGCTTGGAGGCTTAAGCTCTTGTTTCTCCAAAAATTTCAAATGCTCTGCCTCTTTCTTGTGGAGGGACTAACTCTCTTATTGCCAAGAATTCTGTGCAAGATTTCAACATTCTGGCATTCTTTTGTGTTAATTTTCCAGAACTTTAAAATGGCTTGACCATTTGCAACACACAGCCAAGCTTCTTTTCTTGGGCACCAGAGCTGTGGCTGACACTTAATACTGCTGGCTGGGGAACCTGGCTGCAAAGAGCTGCACAGACCTAGAAGTTCTTTACTTTTGCCAGTTTTATGTTGCTTTTGTCATGAAATATCCAATTGTTTTTACTGATGCTTGTAAGATTTATCTTCCAGCTACATCTCGCCTGGGCTGAGCTAGGTGGTCTAGCACATGGATTTGGATTTGAAAGAGGCTTGGATTTGAGTTTTGGAGCTAATCTCAAACTGTGCTTTAAGAGTGCCAAGTGGAAACTGGCATTCAGATTCAGTGATATTTAGCAAAGCTACACAAATACATGTTCTCCTTTAGGTCAGAATTAAATACAGTTTTCATAATTTTTAAGGAGATGGCTTCAAAAATAGAAAAGGTGATGTTAGTGCTCAGTTGAGAGGACTACATCTTGTGCTCAAATCAGGCCTTTGAAAATATTGTGAGCTGTAATCTGAAAGTGTGTCTGTGTAGTATATTCACCCATCTTCAGTGATTATTCCAGCCTTTTATATTCACTTTAATACTGGCATTTACTAAAAAAGCTCTCAGTCTTCAGTGTTAGAGTTTCTACAAGAGAAAACTGAGTCTGTCCTATCGATTTGAGAAAGTGCTGTCCCACCTGGCTCTTCAGAGCCAGAAGCACTCAAATTCCCTTAGTCTTTTTGCTGTAAATCCCACCCTCTCCCTTACCAGCTCTGCTGTGTGAAACTCAGGTATGTAAAAGAGTGACAAAACAAGATATAGGAAATAACCTTTCCTAATTCCACTCTTTCTTCCTAGGCAGTCAACACCTGGGACTTTTAGACACTGAGTCTACTCACAGACACTAAAAAAGTGTAAGAAATATTCTGTCCTCCGAGGCTAATTCTGAATGGTAGCACTTACTAATGGACAACAGTAAAACCCTCATGTCTCACTCATGTGCATTCTTTGTATCCTTAAAAATGCAGTGTCTCCTGATCTTTTAGATAAGAAACGACCTAATTCCTTTTAATGGGGCGATTAAGGACTCTAGTGTTCCAAGTATAAATTCCTGTTACTACTGTGCACCTTGATTTACTATTCACTTGTGAATCCCTTTGGGTTCCCAGTTACTATCCAGCAACAGTAATTGACTCTTGAAATTATTCCCAAAAGTCTGACTTTGCAAAGGACACTGCACTTTACACCTTAGTTCCCTAATTAAAGACACAATGCTCAATAAACCTTGACCAACTAGCAATTGAAAACTAAGTTAGTCTCACCAAATCCCTCTTGACATTGGTTTTGTTGCCTGATAACTGACCACAAGTAGGTCATGTGAGGAGTGCAGAATGAATATTGAGGTCACATACTAGTGAAGCTGAACCAGTAGGTACTGACTGAAAAACATCCCTCACGTAGACAGTGGCGTAACAAATTTTTGCAACTTGGTTCACAACATCTGAAACACAAAAGGTGCTGCAATTCCAGCTACCAGCTGGGGAATGAAACAGCAGGTGAGAAATTAGGAAAAAAAGGGATGGGTTTCAGAGAACTTGTCATCCTTCTCCCTATGCTGCTCTCCTCTCTGCAAGTGCAATTTAGCCATAAAACAGCTCTTGTCAACTTAATCCAAGTCCTTGCTGTGACTGTATTCAAGAGCAGAAATTTTCTTCTTGTTGTTCCCCTCCCCCACCTGCAGATTCAAGCCCTTTAAAGAAACCAAGAGTATAACCACATTTATAATTTATTTGACTATAACAAAGTAAAATATTTTTATAACAATTCTCACTCTGCCCTATATTTAAACTGTTCTCTTATCAAAGTGTGGCTCTCTGAAAAAAAGACACATAATTTCACAGATATTCCAACTAATGACACAAATAATGAAAGACTAATAGGAAGAATGACTGTAGGTGAAAAGCAGTATTAAGCATATGTGTTAAGGTTATTGTGCTTTGATGAAATGTGATCTTCATTATATCAAGTAGGGAATAAATTTATGTGGAATTACATCAGAACTGCTATCCTACTTCTACTACTTTATTAGAACAAGGGCTTTCATAAATTAATTAATATTTAAATATCAAGGAAAAATAATAGTACTTTTAAGTAATCTGTAATTTCAATTCTCCACCTGTTTTGCATCAATCCCTTTGCCTTCTGCATTAAGTTTGTCATGATAAAAGGACAATGTAAGGAGGGCTGTGCTGTCTCAAAACGAGGGTGCATTGAGCCCACCAGCCCATCTTCAGTACTTATTATTAGCAGTTGCCCAGGAAAGCATAAGAACAACATTATCATACTCCCCTATCATATTCCCAAGACTTTCTCAACCTTCACTTATTTTCTGCACAGGCAATTTCCTAAGTCAGATGTGATTTGCTGAGTAACCTTTTATCTTCTAAACATTAATCCCATCTTCCTCTGATGGAATACAAGTGTTTTGTAACCACATCTTCCTTTGGGAAACAGCTTCACACATCAACTGTCTACTGAGCCAAAAACATCTTCTTTCATTTGTTTTAAACTTGATTCCTTCGATAGTCTGTGGTTTCTGTACTGAAATAATGTTGTCCCTAGTTCCAAGGGAGTCTGTGTAATTGGGTCTAGCTGAGCTTTTCCCCCTAAGACTCTCACAGAGCTGTGCTTTGCACTGGTTGCAACAAAGGTGTTGGTAATACACCAGTGTTTCGGCTACTGCTGAGCAGTGCTGGTACAGAACCAGTGCTGGCCCTCCAATATTCCAAACTCTGTCAGTAGTCTGGGAGTGGGGAACATCCCACAATTAGGATAAGTTAACTCAGACTGACCAAAGGGATATTCCATAACATATGACATCAGCTCAAATACAAAAGTGAAGAAGAGGAGGAGGAAGTGGGGCAGACAAGGAGAAATGCTGGGCTTTCAGAGCATACTGAAGCCCTGCTTCCCAGGAAGTGGCCAGATGCTGCTTGCTGATGGGAAGTAGAGAATAATTTTTTTTTTTCTCTTTGTTTGTGCAAGTATTACCTTTTGGTTTTGCTTTAATAGACTGTCTTATCTCAGCCTATGAGTTGTTTTCCATCTTATTTTCTCTCCCTTGTCCACCTCAGGAAGTGAAGTGATAGAGCAGCTTGGTGGGCACCTGCCATTCAGCCAAAGTCAATTCACAAAAATTGAGTAACATGTTTGGTAATTGTCTGACATGACATTTCCTCCTTTTGTACAAGACCACATATCTCTTCTATGGAGACTTTCAAGCCCATGGAGTAATGTCCTACTTGGTGGCCTCTTTCACATGCAGGGCACCACTATGCCTGCTACAAAATCTTACCAGGGCAGCAGAAAAGAAGACCAACCCAAAAATTCTACCTGTGACACTTGCTATCACTCCACCAGTTCCATACACTGATAGGTTTCAGATTTAGGGCAAGGCTTATCTGTTTGTTCCCCTGCGTCTGGGACCAACCACGAGCAAGACTGCAGTGCACTGGCATCATCCTCCCCCGAGACTGAAAACAGCACGCTTCCAGCATGTAGGGACCTGCATTTAGGTAGATTTACTTGCTTGGATAATTTTTAAACACTCTCATGAGATGTCAGAGGTGACTTTTATTTCAGCACCGATTGCTATAAAGAGAAATACAACACTACAGTAAGGAAAACACTAAAATGATTTTATTCTTTAAACCCCAGGAACAAGGCTCTGTAATGAGAATCTGAGGTAAAATGACAAACAGAAATGAAAATACTACATTTCCAGATGGCAGTGAAGCTCATTCAATCTGAGCACCTGAGGCACAAAATAAAAAAGCAAAGAGGGATGTATCAAAAGATCACTGTAATTGTCTACCTCAGAAAGTCTGTTCATTAAAAAATGAAACAATACATCTTTAATAGCAAAAATAACAATGCAGTCACAAGCATGACATGAGTCAAGTAAGGAATAAATGGAAGAGAATTATGCCAAAAGATCTACTTTGTGTCTAATTTGCAGCAAGATTAATTGAAAGAAGTCACAGAAGCATTGCAGTAGATCTTTGGCTGTGCTGAGTGATAGTGGCCATCAACATCCATGTACCTGCTGTCTTTTTGCTCCTTATATTTTTCCCTATCTGTGCTTGGTAGGTTGAAAGCAAATTTCATCTGTAGTGCAGGAGCACAAAGCTGGCTTCCTCCACTGTGCCAGATGCTGTGTACACAGACATGTGCAGTCCCACTTCTGTGGAGCTTCAACTACAAACACGAGAGGAAACAATAGAAACAGGCACAGCAAAGACAGACAAGGTCAGTAGGTAGTTTATGAAATACACAAGGACTTTTTCCCCATGTCTCTGAAGCAGTGATTTCCTTGCAGGACCACCAAGCACTGCTTAACTGATATGAACAGAAAGCTGTTGTGTGGTACTGGAAAAAGAGGGGGAGAAAACTTTTTGTAGATTGTAACCAATCCTAGGTCCATAGATCCAGAGAGGTCTGAAAAGTCCTGTCTCTTGTGTTGGAGATCCATTACCCAGCTCCGCTTGACTAGCTGATAGAGGGGCAGCTTCCCAGACAGAAAACAGCAAGAAAACATGTAATTGTTCTTCTGGGTCCAGTGTGGACTTCTCACATGTCTGCACAGTCCAGCTGAACAAGCATATGAGGATATTGGTAGGGAGAGGTTGTCCTGATTATCCTCACAGGAGCCACTGCTTCTGCTGACTTGAAAGACTGTTGTTGAGCTGAAGTCCAGGAGCACTGGAGGGATACTGGGAGGACATGTTACTGATGCTGTGTGTCAGCAAACCACCATGATTATTCTCACAGGACATCACGCAGCTGCAGCCTGTCTGCCACCAGTGCCACTGCTAGCTTGAGGACCCTGGCTCTTCCCAGAGCACAGAATCTGGGCTACACTGAGCCTCAGTGTGTGGGTTCTTTTGGCTGACTTGGTCCAGACCCTGAGCCCGGAAGAATAGGTTATTTTGCACAGGTCTAAGTGACCACTTATGGTGCTTTGTTGCGGTGTGGGGTCAGCAGCACAGAGCCACTGGTGCTACAGTGTTCTTCTCTCAGGTGGAAGCAGGGGCACTCCAGTCTTTATGTGCAGAAATAGGTTTATCCTTGTTTAAAAGGCCAAACACAAACACAATTTCTGCTCCGAGGGATTGACAAGGAATCACCTGTCTGCTGGCCACCCAAGGTAGTAAATTATGTCACTTTTTCTCTTACAAGCTAGAACAAATCTATTGCCTGAGGTGCCTTGCCAAATGCCCATTTTATGTCTGACTGACTGAAGTAAAGTTGGCTGTGCATACTACTTTGCTGAGGGATTCTACAGTCTAAATAGTCTGCTGTGTTGTTCAGAATCAAGGACATAACTGCACATGGATTGACATCCTATCAGTGCTGTTCTGCAGCAGCTGAACAAGACAAGACAAGAGTTTGCTAACTGCCCACCAGCAATTGTTGAGTAGTAACACATGTAGTTCTCCACATGTTTATGGAGATACTCAGATTTATCTGACAGTTTTATCCGCAAAAGCATGATATACAGTAATTAAAATTAAAAATGCTTTGGCAATCAAAACAAACAGCTATACAAATTAGAATGCTGTAAAAAGCAACGGTTTCAAAAATACAGATCTATAGATAAATCAGAATGTTGCAACTGAGAATATTTTAATACAAGACTGTTAATGCAAAGCAGCTCTTAAATATAGGCTCAGGTTCTGACTGGGAGAGGAGTAATTTTCAGAACTATAGCCAAAGAAAACTGTGAGAGATTAAAGAGGGAAAAAAATTTTCTTGCTGAAAAGGAGTGATGGGAAAATAAAGCACAGACCCTTACAGCTGGAAGTAAAACTTCCGGAGAGGTGAAGGGGTGGAGAAATGTACCACTGTTCAGAGCTTTCCCTCCAGTGTCTTGTCCAGAGTGGAGGGGTGAGTGCTACAGCATCAGGGGAGGGTTGAAGGGCGTTTCAAACCTGCCCCTCACACAGAGGGGGAAAAAGGTCCAGTAAGGTTCTACCCCCTCCTTCTTTATTCCTGTAGTCATGTACTGCTCTGTTTTGTGCTCCCAAAAGTCAGGAAGCATCTTGCCTCTGGTTCTCACTCATGTAGTTTTGTACCAGAGGGCAGGTGGGAGCAAATTCCATCTAAAAAAACCCCAATGACTAAGCTGCAAATCTCTAAGATAAATCCCTTCCCCCTTGCCTCACTAAGGAAACAAGGACCTGACACTGAGTTCTTCAAGCTGACACTATGGCTCAGCAATAGCTCTGGAGCATGTCTTCTCTGCTACTGGTTTACAGCCAACATCAGTCATGCTGCCTCTTGGCACAACTGTCCCTCTGGCCTCTGATGTCAGACTGGGAGCAATGATCTCTTCAAGGCAAAGAAACTTCTTGATAAAGAAGTTTGTAAAGCTGAAAGCAGCATTATCGACTGTTTGAAAGAATATATTGTCTCACAGTAATAGCTGCATTTTTTCCTCTTTCTATCTCATCTCTGGGAATGTGAGGGCTAGGAATGACAGGTGGGTTCAGGAATCACCTAGGAGGTGATTTAATGTTACTCTTTGCTGTAATGAGGTTGCACACTGGGAAAGTGACTTCCCACCAATGCGTATTTCTGTTCACAAGATTTTGTGTTCTCAAAAATGCAGTCACTCAACAGACTCATCTCACCTCTACAAGTCCAATTGGAGTTCTGTCCAATAACAATAATGAGAAGGAATGTATAGGAAAAAAAAAATAACATACTTATAATTGAGGAGCAAGGTGGCAATTAAAACAGTTATCTGAGACATACTCACTATCCATGCACTCAGCTACATGAAGCCCATCCTTCTTCCTTCCTCACACTGTCCAAGTTCATTAGGATGGGTGTGGTCTTTCTCTGGTTCCCCCATGCTGACATAACTCCAGGTAGCTGCTGCAGGATGACTGGATTTGCTCTAACCACTATTGAAAACGAAACCCACCAGAGGCTATGGAGCTCAGAGCTGCCTGTACTGAGCAGCAACCTGACTGAATATACAAGTGCAAAGTCTGACTTTCCTGACTTGATGTATCAATCAAATGGTTCTTGGAAAGGCATCGCTTTTGGGAAGCAAGGCAGGAGTGCTGTGTGGTCGTGTCTGAAGAGGTACACTTGTGCAATTCCTGTGAGGACTCTTAATCAAGGAATAACATGTATCAGCATCATATTTATCAGAGGGGAGGGCAGGGCATATTTGTCCCTCTTGGGAGTGACCTATACAAAATGCACTCCTTCCTTTCCAGAACATATAAACAAGTAATTCCTTTTTTTTTTTTTTTTTTTTTAAATCAAACACAGACTTTATAGTGCTGGTTCTCTACCTTCCACAAAATGAACTACCAAGGCCACAGCATCACTTAAACTGTACTGATGTCTTGGAAGTATAAATTTCTGTTTGTTTATGAATGCTATTAAACGCATGAAGACTGACTGACCTCTGCATCAACTCCATTGGCTTTAAATCACAAATTCATAGCACTGAAGTGAGCTTTGTAGGTGTAACTCCACAGGACAGCAATGAATGATTGGGTTCTCTGAACCATGTTATTAGTATGATTTTTTTCTTTTGCTAGTAGAAATGATGGCTATTTTTTGCCTTGCACCACAAAAGCTTGGGGTTGCAAAACACACCTGTATCACACCCTCTGAGGTGACATGACAGTAGCTGAACATGGCAAGATTTGTTTCCTTAATGACAACATGACCTAATATTCACTCATTATTATGTCGAGATCTAGGAGCAGCATTTCATTGTGGTGATTGACCTGGGTTCAATAGCCTGTGTTGCACATGAGGCTTTCCAACAGCTGGAGCATTTTGACTGTTCGTGATAGGCAACACATGAGGGGGACTTTCTAAATTAAATGTCTCATCAAAACAGGTGTTGGTTTCTAGATGAATTCTTCTGGAGAGAAAATGCTGACCAAAGTCTTCAGAATAGTCACACCCAGGGGCATGCAGTTCTGTGATATGTCTATGCAGGCACAATCTGAAGTTAGATATCCTTGATTAGGCTCTCTTAGAGATGAAATGTCTCACTTGGTCCCACATCCTGTTACACTCATGCCACTCATCAAAATGGCAGGGATCTTGCCTGAAAGTATTGGAGTGAAGATGATGCTGCCACTTAATTTTAATGTGCCTTTCTCCAAGAAAAATCAAGTAATTGTTGATAGTGTTTGTGATTCCTAAGAAGGAAAACCACAAAGCAATTCTAGATCATGCCATATGGTGTTTTCTTTGATATAACTCATGATGATGAAGTAGCACTGTTCTGTAGTAATGACAGTCATGGGATACTTCTTAATTATTAAGGGTATGAACAATGGATTTAGACAATCCTCACAATTCTTCTTTGTATTCTGAAGGATAAAACTTTTTCTTCTATGCTCCCCGCCAGCATAACCCCTTAAATCTGCCAGATCTGTAACTGAAACGTCTGCCAGGTCTACATGTGAGCTCAAAACTACCATTATTTTTGTATATTGAAATACTATAGAATGGCTAAGATGAATGTGAAAAAACTCTAGAGGAGAATGCAAGAAAGCAAGAACAGACTTGGTCTTGATTTTGACAGGAAGACTTACAACCTATATATGCAAGCCTGCAGGTTCTTACCTGTAGGTACAGGATTGAACATTGCTGGTCACCATATCTGTGAAAAATTTCAGACACAAATACCACTATGGTGTTTTTAAAAAAGCCCCTGTCAAATATATGCTGCCTTTAATTTCAAAGGAAAATCATAGGAAGTGCATGTGTTCTTTACCACTAAGCTTGGATCACTAGATCACTTGGATCATTTACATCACCTGTAATAGGTTCAGAGAGTCATTATTTAAACCACTATTCAAATAATTTCAAGACTGAATTCCAAATGGAGCAGCATTATAATGTGAGATCTCCACCTACATAATGTCCTTCCAAAAGTATCTCTTCCCATTTACAGAGTACTTCTATTTAGCAATAGTTCAAAAACCCTTTAAAAAAACCACCCTAGTTTTTCAGTTCTCTAGATAGGGATTGCTGAACATGCACACATCCCAGAAAGTGAGAGACTGGCATTTCAGGCTGCATAAAGTTAATAATGGGCTGCTAATTCCCTTGGTATTGACAAATGCGTATTAAATCACAAAGTTACACCATTCATGCCTTTGACTTCATGCTAACCTAGAGGCTGAGTGTGCTCACAGTTAGAGTGTTAAATTAGACACAAGACTTCCTTGTGGGGAAGATTTTCCTCCTGGGCAACAAATAGAAAACAGAGATTTCTGTCATAGCTAGGATCTTTTGTTTACTTTGTCTTGCCTTGCTTTGCCTTGCTTTCGCTTCCCCACACTGTGTTTTGAATTTTTTTTGCAAGCATCACACATACCCCCCGAGGTTAGTGTTAGTGTAGTTAGGTGCCTTTCACCTGTCTGCATCCCAGATGCAGAAGAATGGAATGACTGGATCCCTGATAACTCCACTGGCTTAGCAGGAAAGGGTAAGTGCTGATACTGGCTCAGGAAGAGGGACTTTCAAAAGGTCAAGAGTAAGCTTCCCTATCAGTGAGCTGCTAAAGAGTCCTATTTCGTGTTATTCTATTTGCTCCTTGAAAACTAAGAAACCTCAGGGAAAATACTAACTATATGTGCAGCTCTCAGTACTGGCTGAGTCCCTTGGAGCAACATTGGTGTCTCCAGGAGGAAGCTGGCATGGCTGGTTCTGACAAGGTACAGCAATGCAACACCTTCAGATGGTCCGCTTACAGAGCAGTGGGTCTAATTGCAGCTGTCACACAAGCACAGGGCAGGGCAATCACCAGCACATGCTAGCCAACATGAACCAAGGACTCATTGCGGAGAGAGAGCTCTGAAGCCCTTTGAAGGAGAGCATCACATAGCCCAAAGTTTGTCCAAGGTCCATTTCAGTGTCACATTATTGAGCCTCATCTGTGGAGTCACATGTGCCTACCATGTGTCACAGAGTGTTCTTCATCTCCTGAGACACATCTAGCCACAAGTATGCAAACATTTGTGAGGGGGGAACGCTTTCAAAATGCACTCTGAGGTTGTCATACATTATTGAAAGAATTGAAATTGAGGTGGTGTGGGGCAAGGTGGGGGGAGAAATTAATTAAGTTGAAAGTAAATAGATAGTAATGTTTGCATTATAGTAATTTAAACTCAGTGTGTTATCTGCCTTTTGTACTTCCTCCATCTATTTTCTATTTCATCAGATTTTCTATTTCATTTTAAATGTATACAATACACTGAGATAAGGCAGTTTTGTCATCTTTGACAGGAAGATGTTAAAAATATAGTTGGTATTTTGGAGTGTCACTTTGTTCTTGATACCATAAAATAAAACATGGCTTGCTGTATAGAGTTTTCAGGTCTTGCCAGTACTAGAGTAAGGATT
>JAWWEW010000088.1:45643009-45688009 GCA_035583185.1 Anabacerthia variegaticeps | reverse complement strand
CTGCAAGTCAGCAACTCACTGGGTTTACTAATCATTCACACTGGTAGAAAATATGTGTTTTGTTATCAGATAGCTTCTTCTCATTGCTTTTATAGTCATAACATTTAAGTGCTTACCACTTACCAGTGCATTAAACAGTGTGACTCATAATTATGCTGTCTCATTTTCCAGTGCATCCTCTCCCCATGGAGGGAATCTGATGTGTCTTGTTTTGGTAGAGTGAAAACTATTTTTTTTTTCACATATAGCCATGTATACATTAGCAAAGGAAAGACTGAAGCTGCATACCATGTGTTGGAGCAGAGCAGGGGATGTTTGTGACACATAGGAGGACAAGGAGCACACATACATGTCAAATCCAGGGACAGCACAGGCAAGCTTGCCCCTTTTGGGAGTAAAAATGGCTTGAAAAATACAGGCAAAGACACCAAATTTAGAAACTTACTATTCTTGATTAACAACTCTGAAATCAGAGTTCTTAGGCATTCATGTTTCTATCTGTAAGACCAAGTAAGAGGCTGATTCCTTTCTAGGCAGTGCTGTGGTAATGCTGGCAGTCTCTGCTCTTTTGGAATTTTCTGTGTAGGTTTGACATTTCTAGAAGTACATTTGCAAGTGAAATGCCCACTCATCAAACTCTTCCTCCCTGATTTTCCTCATGTGTGCATTGCTGATCAGTGGTTGGAGAGACATCTGCTGGTTGTTACACTTTTTGAGTACATATTAATAACGAAGACAGAAAATTTCTCAAATAAGGGTTAAATTCTTTAATATCTTTCACTGTCTCCTGAAATCTGTTGAATTCAGATTTGGCTGACATAAGGGAGGAGTAAAGTACTGGAGTAGTCCATTTCTGCAATGAAATTTAGTACGCTTCTTGAATTGCAGGACATCCTGTTGAAAATACAGCTCTGATTTTAGAGACTGAGGTTTTGACGTTAGCTATATCAGAATTAGGTTTGCTTAGAAATTTATGATGAGTCCCACATTCTACACGACATTTCCTAATATCTTACCTATGTCCCAAATAGTGTTTTGTCTTTACTTCTGCATTGCAAGTGCAAATTCTTCAAAGTAAAGAATATTCTTTATATATTAGTCTGCTATTTGGAAAAGACACACTACCATGAAGGTAGGAAATACCTTCTACTTGAACAATTTCTATGTCTTGCAGTGCTGTATGTTTGTGTTTGGGAAGACAGACTTCCAGTTCTTTCAGTAAGGCACTATTCCCCACACAGTGTCCTGCCCCAACACTGACACTAATAAAGTTTAAACCAATTCCACCTTAAAACTCCAAAATTATCAGCTAATTTACACCATTCTGCAGACATGGTAATACATCCAGTTTGATAATCCATCAATGTGCAATGCAGTCTAGGTTTTCAAGGCAAGTGAATTTGGCTGTAAATCAGTTCTGCACAGAGGTTTGTCTCTTCTATGCTTAATTACACCTGTGCAAATATTCATTTGTTTATCATTGCAAAATAAGTTGTCCAGGCTATTTGTATTCCCAGAAGGCATTTCCATATTGAACATTTCTCTAAGAATGAAAAGGTCTCAGTTATTAATTCAGATGTGAAAAACAAAATAGCTAATATTCTCTTAGTTGAAATTACCTGAATTTTCAGTCCATAGTTCTAAAGAAACTATGTGGCTTTAAATGTTGCAGACTTGAAAATCCAATTCCTTCTGAAAGATGACAGAAAATTCATTCTCACTTGAGTTTTCTTTGTAAATTTTTAATGTGTTTTGTTATTTTTTCAGTTCCAGAAACCTCTAAGACCCTGCTATGCACATTAGCCACTTATTTTATCCCCAAAAGGAGAAGATGTTTCCTCATGCACACTTCCTCAGCTGAGAAAGAACACATGACAAGGACGTGTGCCCCAGAGGGCTTTAAAACAAGCATTATTGTCTATGGCACTGTATTGGATCCAGCTGAGATGAAGTACATCTTCCCCATAGCAGCCCTCACAGAGCTTTGCTTTACATTGGTAGCTAGAAGGGTGTTGATAACAGACCAGTGTTTTGGCTCCTGCTGAGCAGTGCTGGTACAGCATCAGTGCTGTCTCTCCATCATCTCACCCTCCCACCAGTTCAGGCCTGGGAAAAATCTTGGGAGATGACATAACCAGGATAGTTGACCCAAACTGACCAAAGGGATATTCCATACCACTTAACATCACCTCAGACATAAAAGCTAAGCAAAGGAGGATGAAAGATGGGCATTGGAATTTACAGTGCTTGCCTTCCACAGCAACTTCTGTATGTGCTGAAGCCTTGCTTCCTGGAAAGTGACCCACGGTTGATGGGAAGTAGAGAATAAAATCTTTGGGGATTTTTTTCCTTTCCTTGAGTGAGCACCCTTTTGCTTTTGCCTTAGTCAACTGTTTTACATTGACCTACAAGTTGTTTCCCACCTTAATTTGTTTCATTCCACAATCCTGCTGAGGTGGGGGACTGATCAAGCATCTTAGTGGGCAACTGTCATCCAGCCAGGGTCAACCCACCGTAGGCACATTCCATGGAAAGCTTGTAAATGACAGGCTGGAGTTCAGTGCTATCAGTCTGCATGTGGAAATGCTCCAGCACAAGCCCAAGGGCTTCACTACTGATGGAGTGCACCTGTGGCTGCAGAGAAGCACAAGGACATGGTAGACAGACTCCACCTGCCCAAGTTATATACAGCCCTGATCTCTCTCCCTGCTCTCAAAAGCTTGTTGCACAGGGAGAATCACAGCTGGCATGTGTGTTTGGTGCTGTGGTACTACTTCTCAGATGTACAATCTTTGGATTAAAGAGTTCAAATATGAGGGCACACTACTGAAAGCTGCCAACATACCACAAATTCACTGATAGCTGAGAAAGGAGAAAGGAAATGTCAAAGTCGCCTACTAGTAAGTCATATAAAGGAATTTGTCATGGGATTTACACTTAGTTCACATTAAGCTGAAGAATACAGTATTAACAGCTGGACTAGATGATCCCTCTATCCCAGACTAGGGGTCTTTTCCAATCTAAATGATCCTATAATTCTATATAAGTACAAGGTCTCTCAAGAGTTCTACAGAGACAGGGTACCAGACCACTGCCCAGGTGATCTATCCAGGAGATGGAATATGCCCTTCAGGTAAAAATAACAGATTTATCTTTTCTCCTGACCCATTCTTTCTGTAAGTATATCCTCTTCATGGCTGCAGGGGCATGACCTTTCTGTGACAGCTGTTGTGAATAAAATTACCGAGCACTTTTAATAGAACTCCAGTTTAAAGGGAGATGAGTGGTCATCACTGCTAAGATCTGGACCTCAGGGATGTTCTTCCCCTTGGCTGACACTTCTGTAACTTTTATAATCATGGACTGACTCTCCCAGAACTGGCTGAAGCAGAGGTTGATAACCATGGTATTATCTGTGCTGTGGGAACTTGTGCATCTCAGTCTTTGAAGTAGACTCCTTTGACAGAGCTCTTTTCTCAAGAACTGCTCAGACCAGGAGCTGGATTTAGTAGCTATTTAGTAGCTTTTCCCTAGCTAGATTCAGAAATGGCTGTTTTAGGCCAGTTGTTCAAATACTCACTCTCACAGAAACTCTCCTGCTGCCAACAGATTCATCAGATGGAAAACTGTCAGTGTGACAAATGAATATGCAAGAGAAAGGTTGAGGACAGGTACAAATTTTAGTGAAGTGACCCAACACAATTCCACAGACAGAAGCAGTCACAGAGAGGCAAGGAGACCAGATATTGCTGTGTGCACAGGTTTAATCATGAAAGAGATATAAGGCTCAACAGCAGGTGAAGAGACCTGGGGAAAGACAATTTCCTACTTTTTAACCTTTGAACATCCTTTCTCAAAGCATTCGCCACCTGCTTCAGTTCACAAGTAAAGAAATGATCATTTTCAACCATGACCCTTTTCCTGGAGTTCTTCACAGGAGAGAAATTTCAGTTGCTACTAAACCTGGAGTTGTGAGCTTGATCTGTGAAGAGGAGGAAAATGAGGATGAGAGGAGAATTGTTTCAAGGCTTGAAGTAAATAGTAGAGCTCTGAAGCATCTGCCTTACTCCTTTTCCCATAAACTTGCACACCCCGACCAAGCCTTATTGTCCATTTGAGAAAGTAAATCTGTCATGAGGGTTGTCATATTTTCTTGCTAGGAGAATTTTGTTGACACATGGAACCTCAATCCTGGTAAAAATTTCTCTCCCCTAAAGAGATGTTGTTCTGTTTTGTCTTGAGCATGTCTGGGGATATTTTAAAGCATCAAATCTTGAATGAGTGGTTAATTACCTTCTTAAAAAGACTTTTACTACTGACAGATGAGGAGTAAGATCTAAGTGGACTGTTTCACAGTACAATGTGTACATAGATGTTAAGGGAACTGTGGGGCTACTGCCTTTTGTTAGTATATCTAAGAAAAAAAACGGGGTTGTTTTCAGCTTATGTGGGAATTTCTACTCCTTCAGAAAAACAGAACAAGATTTTTTAAATATTTTTTTAAAAACTAGTTTCAAGTATGGCTCTATCTGAATCATTTTGTTTCAGTAAAACTCAAGTCAAGTGCCTGTGTTCAGCAGGAATTTATATGAGAATACATGATTGTGAGAATTTGTCAAGTTTACCTAAGGTAAAATGAAGGCTTCTTCTCCTGACCTGAGGGAAGGGTCGTACTTTTGCAGTGGGCAGGACTGCCTGTCTTGCATCCAATCTAAAATTCAGGAGGACTTAACTGTGTTCATCCCTGCTGCAGCTGACCTCAGCTTGATATACTGAAGTGCAGTGGTTGGTCTTGGAGGCACAGCCCATTGCCACATGCAGGCTAGAAAAGATTCCCTCTTCTGGTGCTCCATTTTGGGAGCCTGCAAATGCCAGGCAAGGTCAAGGTAGAGGCAAAGACACACTTGGAAACAGCAGACCGTGTGTCTGCTGAGCAAGTGATGGGGTGACTGTCATATAAATACTGGCTAAGTTCAGCATTTATAAATGCTCTAAAAATAATATGACATAAAAAATTAAGCGCAGGAAGATTTATGCATTTTCCTCTGTTTAACAAGGATGAAGTGAATATCCAAGACACTACAGTTAGTATTATATGATCAGTTATGTTACAAACAGAGCAAACTTCAGCAGAAGGACTGAGATCTGTTTTGTTTCCTGAAGTTGAAAAATGGATCAGTGGAAATGTGGCAGGCCTACTGTGGTCAGGAAATGAGGGTTCCAGAGGAAACATCTTGTGTGGATGTACTTTACATATCTTTTTCATATTCTTAGAGCAGAATGAAATTTATTCTCTCTTGTTGTTATGGGAAAAAATGAATTCCCCAATTAGATCCTGAGGTCCATTTTGTTTTAGTGTTAATAGGACAGCAGGATTTTACCCAAGTTTCAGTAAGGCAGTGTTGAGGATCGGCATAAATATCTGAAAAAATTCTTGTCTACCTTGGTCTGGGACAGGCAGCTAAATTCTGGCACTGAAAGCAGAATTCATATCCTCTTTCCAAGGTCCTCAGGGAATGCATACACACAGACTTACCCATTTCCTGAAAAGTGCATTCCTGATGACTAAAGGTTCCATAAAGAGCACCAGGGGCTCCACTAAACTCACCTCACATGACTTGGGCTGCCCACTTGACTGAGTCTGCTATAGCCTCCTCTGCCTGCAGTGCTCCTATAGCATAACTGGCCAGGGTTACCAAAGTGATGTTCTTTCTGCTGTCCCTGAAACCTAGAGCAACTGCAGCATCATTACTATGTGGTCTGTATTTTAGGGCTGGAGATACTGACAGAACATCAGCTACCGGGGAAAGCAGTGAAAGGACAATATTCTGTTCAAAATTAGGTTTGTTTGTACAACACAAGGAAAAACCTCATTAAAAAATTATAAGCATAGCTGGTGTAAAACCAGTCTGATATGCGTCTCTTATCTTATGGAAACCGCTCCTTTTAGTGAGCTGCAGTGCAGTCACACTCTGCAGGGCTATGCCCTCCTCCTTGTGCAGAGGCACACCTATGTTGAGCCCTTGCTACTGCTGTGCAGAAGAAGAGACACAGCATTGAACTCTTCCTTATGTCTTCCTGCAGCACTTCAGTTTTTTATATTTTTGAGACTTTTTCCCTCTTCCTTTTCCTCCTTCTTACACTTCCAACACTGAACCCAGGATCTGTAGGTTTCAGCTTCCTCAGCTGATTGTTGCTTTTAACACTATCTTCTATGTAGAAAGGGTTGAATTGTTTGTCTTGTTTTCAAGATTCCTGCCGTTCCCTCTTGTTTCGAGGATCACATCTCCCTTCTCTGCTCCTCTTCCCCCTTGAAAGTCTTTCAGTATCCCTCCATTGAAGATGAGCGGCTCTGGCCTCCATTTCTTTGTCCCACCACTTTTATTCCCTTCCTGGCATCAGGTTTTGAACCTACCTACAGAAGCAAGTTTTTAAAAAATCTAGCCATCTATGCAGAGAAATCCAACAAACAATTAAAATAATCCTGTTTTTTAACTTCTCTTCCTTATTTTTCCTAAAGCAGGTAAAAAAACTATTTATATAACTTTGTGCCACAATTGAAAATGGCATTTATTCTGAAGGAGGAAAATGCATGGATGTCTTGCAACAATCTAAGCCCACAGATATGGAAGACAATCAAGTCTGTAAGAACATAAAACGTTGTAGCTTCTGATTTCTGGCCCTTTTGTTTGGTCGGTTGTTTTTTTGTTTTGTTTTGGTGGGTTTGTTCCTTGTTTTGTTTGCTTGGTTTTTCGTTTGCAGGTGTTTTATTCTTGTTCCTAACTGGTAAAGAAATGTTGAAAATCTATATAGGGAAACAAACGTAGATCACTCCAACTCTCAAAAGCAAAGTAGAAATAGTGAAACAAAATTATTTTTTAACTCCATCTTTCTTCTGCATTTATAAATCAGAGCACTATTACTATTTTGGCATTGAGAGAAAGGCATTACAAGATTGCTTTCCTCTCTATGTTATCACATACTTTGATACTGAATGAATTGTAATAAGCACACTACCAGTGAAAGCAGTCTTTTCTTCAGCTTGCAAATAACAAATGCACTAGCTTACATTATGACAGATTGCTTTGTTCGTAAAATTTTGAAATATACTTTGTAGACATACATAAATTCAAGATTTGCCCACACAGAATTTGCTTCAACCATCTGTTGGTTAAATATCCCTTGTTAGTGGGTCAGTAACAAGAAGTACAAGAAAATAATTTATTTTCTTACTCAGAAAGCAGGAAAGAATAGTTAATCACACATAGCACTGCTAAATACCCAAGTATTAATGAATACAGCTATGAAAGGCCACTTTCAAAAAAATATAATCTGTGTAGGAAAGTGAATGTCGCAGAATCATTGGGTAACTCAAGATTTAAGAACATATTCAACAATAATTATGCCTTCTTTTCTTTTTTACCCTGCTTTAGTGACATTATCTTTCCTCTGATCTGCTGCCCATCTCTGCTGGACCTCCCTCATTTATTATAAAGTAAACTTTGCAGGATGGTGTTGTTGGATGGAACACGGAAAAAGCACTCTTTGTATAATAAAAACACTGTGAGGGAGTCATTTATTGGATGGGCATGTTATTGTTTTTGCCATTTGAATGGCACATTTGCAGGCCTTTGCTATGTAGGTATTTATTGCTGAGATGGGGAGGAAACAGAATCATAAACATCTCAGTGACTTTGATAAAAGCTAAAGAAGGGCTGAGGTCATTCTAGTAGCTTGTGTTTGCAGAGTGCAACAAAGGGTGTCCAGCAGAAGACAAATGCTTTCCTTGGCCAGCTACACTAGAATCTGCTCAATTAATATTATGAGGTATTATTGGTTTCTATGAGTGAGCTACAGAAAAACAGTGCTCTTCTCAGTAACCTACTCTGTACGCAATTTACCCTTCACAGAAAGATCCTTGTGATTACAATATTGAAAAACTGTGATGGCCAAGGTGCAATTCAGACCTTGTCCCATTGCCTAGCCAAAAATGTTACTTTTTATAATTGACTGCCATTTTGAGAGGCACAAAAATTTCCACATTAAGCTGCTTACCCACTATAAGTATTAGTGTAAAAGGTAGGATTAGGACAGTAATGATCCATCAAAGTCCATCAAAGTCAGAAGCTGCTCTAGACTTCATGCTTGTGTGCCTTCTTGGGGCACACTCCTGACTCACCAAAATGTGTCTCCTGAGAGTCCCTTGACTACACAAGAAGCAGCCCTTTCTAACAACAGGCTATGTGAGGTGGCTGGGAAGAAGGCTGAGAGTTTTTAGACAGCATTAGCCCTACATAAAATAAACACAGCTACTTAGAAAATGTTTTAAAATCTACAAGTAGCTAATACATCTAACTGGAGGAAACTAGATATTTTGTCGGTAAACATAAACACCTCCAAATATTCCCTCATGTTTCTACCAGGAAGATGAAAAATTGAAGGCTACATGTTACTTTTGGATTCTCAAAGCCTTTGTAGCAGAACTCATTATCATCTATGACAGCAGATGTTACTACCTGAGAAAAAAAAAAGAGAATGTTCATTTTTGCTTAATTTTTTTAAATTGTGATGTACCCACATACAGGCATCTCCAATAGTTTACTAAATGCATTAGAACAAATACACATAAAAACACTGACAAATACTGTGATACGAGCCCATCACTGAACCTTATTTATACAATAAGGACAATAGCCATCTCTGCACAGCAAGATGCTTTGGGTATTGTAAGAAAGGACTCAAGCTTGTATGTATTTATTCAGAAGACAGTGTACAATATGCTTTTTCGTATGTACTGTCTGACCAATGTTGATCTTCAACATTTCTGCCTCCTGATGTAAACCTGATATAATCCTAAGGATTATAATTCCTACACATTCAGTAGCTTCACTTTGCCATAACTGCACTGCAATAATGCTAATTTATTTATTTATACAGAACAGTAAAATCTGATATATAACACCTATTTCTGGAGAACCTAAACTTCCACTGTTTTTGTTTGAAAGTTCTGTATCCCAGCTCTTCTCACACTTGTGCTAATACAGTACAACAAATACACCTTTCAAATATAAGATTTCTTTGCACCTGTCACTGAAGGCCTTTTTCTACCTTTGTCCCTTTCCTCTCTGATGTTGCAAAATTAACGTCTTCATGCTGACTTCACCAGAACAGGGCAGTCCTCTCCCCATCACATCACTGGGGTAAGACTTACGTGCCAGAAGCCAAGATTCCACAAATATGGTATTTTATGGTTCCACACCTAATTTCAACACACTTTAAAATCGAGTACTTGTGCAGCCTTGACAACTGGTAAAGTCACTGATGAAACATGATTTGTGAAGCTCATGTCCTCTCTTCATGGCTGAGACCTGATGTGTGTGAACTGTCAGCTCAGCCAACCTGTTCCTTCAGACCAGATTGTCCTTGCAATATCCCTGTTTTGTGCAGCATCTGGATCAGACAACCTTTAAGGGGGGATTCCAGAATTTGCACAGCAGTCTAAAGGAAATATTAAATTCTTGTGACAGGCAGGACTATGGTACCACACTTCTCCCACCTGTGCGTCACCAGAGTAGCCTAAACTGACAAAGATATCCTGAAACCAGCAGCAGTAGGGAGTTCTAACTGTGTAACTGAAGTGCCTTCTGTTCACACCAGGAAAGAAATACTTTATTTAATTTAGTCTTCCTTACAAGCAGCACTCCACACCGTGCAAGAGAAAAAAAAAAAAAAGCTATGATTTATTAATCAGCAATGGCATCTATGGCCTCCTTGAGACCAGTATTAAAGAATGTACCAGTCAAGATTTGCAGCAACTGTCTGTTGTGTATGCCATGTAATCTGCATTTGTCATGATGACTTTGAGGAAGCCTCTTGTGTGACAGCCTTGTAAAAGAGAAAGAGAATGCAAGGAGAGAATTTTCCCCATTGCTTCTGCCCCAAATTAGCCCTCTCAAATCCCCAACAGACTAAAATAAGAAAGAGTCAACATGAGTTGCTTTCAGAACCCTGGGAATGTGAATTTTCATGCTGGAGTAATAATTTGTTTTCCTCCAGGCAGAATGTATCACTCACAATTCTCAGTACAAGTGTGTTTTCTAAACCAGTTTTTAGGAGAAAAATATACCAAATATCTTAGTTTGTGATTTGCCAGGTCTTAATCCATGAGTGGAGACAGGCAGCTCCATGCCTGTAAAAGCTGACTTGTTATGTAAAAAGCTGGATGCTGGACTTAGAATCACGTTATCAAGATTTTTGAGCTCTACCCACAGGTCTGCTAGTGTGCCCTAGGAAACACCCCTTGTCCCTACCTCTAACATAAAAATAATCCCTGTACTGCCCCTGGAAGTATTGTTGAGACTTAAGAGATAACTTTGTATGAAAGTGCCTCTCTTGACCAAAAAGTTTGATATGCTCAAACCAACCTCCTGAAAGCTGAAAAGTGGTGTGGCAACCAGTGAGAAGCACAAGAGCATCAATGCTATGTCACATGTCCAGCAGGATTGCTTCCAAAAGCAGACAGGTGCTCACATGTCCACAAATGTGTGTGTCCCAAGCTAAATCCAGCCTACCACTTCCAACCTACGCCAGCTGCTTTCTCCATATAGTGACGAGTCATGGTGTTGTGCTGCCGTGCCAGGCATAGGGGTTGAGTCTCTGGATCTGGACCCAAAGGGCTCCCAATCCCCACCACAAGTCCATGTGACCCAACCTGAGGGTGTCTGAGGGATAGATATGCTGTTTCCCTTTTTATTTTTGTAGGGTCTGGCCTGTCTTACTCGACGCTAGCTTGGTGTCCTGTCTCTCAAGTCTATGGAAAGTTTTAGGTTTCCTGCATCAATTCTGCAAGACTCATGCTCCTCTTCAAAAGGACACTGCTGAGAATCTGAAGTTTTGCCAAGCAATTTGATGTGGAGATAACTGAGGTGGCAGTTGGTCGTTTCTCAGACTACAAATAAAGCCTGACAATAGACAAGGACCAACTGTGGCACTGTCATTCTAGTATTTCTTGGCCTACAGCAAATGAAAGTTCACCCTTGTCCTGCTGTCCTTTTCCTCCAACACATCTCAAGCAGCTGCCAGATGTACAAACCCAGAATTCCTTAATGCAAATTTCTCCCATTAAGAGAGCAGATGGAAAAAGGTAGGAAAATCAGGGACTTCTGGCTCAGTGACAAGGAAAATTAAATTAGGGGATCACAGGTAGCTGACTAGAACTGATGACCAAAGCTGTATCTGGTATCTACATGTATAGCTATTTTGAAGGGTGCAATCAGACAAAATGTAGTTATTCAGTGGTCTATTCAGCAGCATTGCTCCACCTCAGCTACTGCCCATTTGCAGCAGTAGATTCAGATACATGACAGGAACAATGTATGCCATGTTTTCTGCAAATCATTAATCCAGAGCACCCAGGGGCAACTGCAGAAAGACAGAATAATAAAGGCACCAGGATAAGGCTTCTTGCTGCAGGCCATAGCTTGGCACAGTGGGACACACCAGCGGGGCTGCCTCATCAGGTGGCCAGACACCTGCTACCCATTGATCTGATGTCCTTCAAATGCCCTCTAGTGGCTGTGGCTCTGCCTGGGGCCACATCCCCAATGTACAGATGGAGAAAAAGAAGCATTTTGCATGCACATACAAAGCATCACCTGAAAGCACATATGCAGAAAATGCCTGATGCTCGCTGAAAACCCCCAGTTCCTCTGCTTCTGGTGATATTGCACAGAAAGTAGTATCCAACAGTGTAACTTTCTGTTCCACAGAGCAGAAGAGAAGGTTGGGAGGAAACTGGCATTCCAACAATGATGGAGGCTTACAGGTACTCCTTGGTTTTGTAAAAGATACACTGCTGTTTTAAAGATCACTGTCTGAAGGGAAATTTTCTCTTCTGAATCTTTGCTTAAATGGAGACATAATATTGCAGGCAACAGAGGAGATGAAGCTTCAAGTCATTCCCTGAGACAATATGGTCAGAATCCAATGAGTAAAGGATCCTACTATAAACACCTGTGGGGTCTGCCACAGACTGGAAAAAGTGTTTGGACACTGAGGTTCTATTGCTGAAGGTCCTGAAGGGTAATTGGGGAACCTTATGCAATAACTGCCACTTGATGAAGCAATTCAAGGCACACTGTGAGCTGCAGATTTAAGCCGGATAGGAGCAACAAACCCCCTATCCTGTCATCATGGAGCACAAGGCTGGTTTCTGAGGTCTCTTATGTTGCCATGAAGTCTCCACTTTCAGGTGAGGACTCTGACCTGCATCTGAAGCTTTTGAAGATCATATTGGCTTGGCTTCTGCTGGAGTAGTTCATGAGAAGTCCAGCTGCTGTGACAATGAGACTCAACACAGTTGATGGGGAGGCTAATTGGAAATCCCTCTGATATCCTCTCTAGATTTTTTCTCTTTAATATTTTTGTCCTTTTATTATTACATAGCTGTTATTTTTGTTTTGCAGACCAGTATTCACTGACTGATCCGTTGTTGCCTCTTGCTTAGATAATGTTTGGGAGCAACACAGCTCCTGCTTGGTGGGTCTGTGACTGCAGAGGGCTTTTGTAACCCTGGGTTTGTCACTAGCTTCTCACACCTGCTGCAGATCTCCCTAAATTATTTGCCAAGTCATCTCAAACTTGTGTGTGAAGAAGTGGAGTTATAGAAATACTTCTTCACATCCTGTTTCTCTTCAGCTGTATTGAGAGTGTAAGCTATTTGGGGCAGAGATCACTTCTTAGGGCATTTGTTCAGCCTTTGGCACAATGAGATCCCAGAGACCAAATATTTTCCTGCCCAGAAAAGCAGAAAAGAAAAAAAAGGCACTGCATCCATTAGTGAAGACTGCCCTGATCTACGCTGTGTGTGGATATATAAATTACAACAGATGATGCACTTAGCAATTATGTTCTTTGCATACATAAGCAGGAACAAGAGCTCCCAAACTGCCAATATCTCTCTTGATTCTCACCAAATGGCTGAGTGTAACATGGTCACACAGCATGGGGGATGGAGGCAATGAGAGGAAAGAATGACAAAGGAGAAAGCTTCAAATGGAGAGATACATCCTTCTCCAATAGGGAAATGAACAACAGAATCTTTTTTACAAAAGACTGAAATTCACTTGGTTTTCATGCCTTTTCTTGTTTGAGGGAGTTTGGTGTAAGCAAGAGACATTTTAGACTAGCTTTGACAGATGAAAAGTGTCTTCAGTTAACCATGTCTAAGAGTGCACAGTCTGAGGCTGAGTGGTGGGCTGCTTTTTTTAACCAACTCCATTTTCTGCCCCTCCTTTTTGTCTCCTGGATCTTCACATATAAGCAGAACAACTCCCCTAAAAAAAAAAACCCCAAAACCCAAAAAAGAGTCAAAACCAAACAAAAACAAACCCTAACGAGAACAACTAAAATAAAAGGAAACTCTTGTTCTTCTGGTAGACCACCTTACTTCTGGGAATTTCTGTGATTCATTCCATATTCTCAATTGCATTCCTCTGCATACACAAGAACTATGCAACAGAGTAGACACCATTCCCCATGCTGTCTGTATATTTAGCACTTCCTACAAGCTATCAGAAAGTTTGGGTATAGGTCTTGTGTGTGATTTAGGACCCCTGATGCTGGGTTCTCTTAGCAAAGGGTTACTCCTGCCCTTAGAAAGCTTCATGCTGACATGCTGATGAAGGAGGACAGCAGTTTCTACAAGAGTTGATAACCAGATAATATTTTACATCACCTGTCACACAGACTTTACTGAATCATGGCGTCTGACGTCTGCTGTTTTCTCGGCTTTTCTGCAGACTTCAGGAGAAAGAAACTCTCAGCTTCATCTGCATGTGAAAATAGGTTGAGACCTCCAAACTCAAACATTTGGAAGATGACATAATTTGACATGAGTCAGCATGATTGGCAGGTCAAAGCATAATTTTGGCTCTTGCAGCTCAAAAGCGCATGGTGAATTGGTGGAACTGTAAAGCTCATTGTGCCAGTCTGTGTGATGCATTTCTTGACATTCCCTCTCTATAAAACACCCAAAACAGTTAGTTGATAGTTCAGATTATTCAGACCACATCAGGGCTCAGAAAAAGTGGAAGAAGACTAAAATTAAGGTGAACTAACCCTCTGACAGGTATCCAATGAAGCAATGAGCCCCAGTGTGAAGTCACTTAGGGCAAATTTTGAAATTACACAGCATGTTGGGTGGTGCTGAGCTCTTTAAAAACTGGGACAGAATTTTTGCAACAGAAACAGCTGAATACTGAGTAATTTTAAAAATTTGGCTCTTGTTTAGCTGCCTCGATGGGAGCTGAGCTTAACTGAAAGCCTGGCCTTGACTGGCCATGCTGAGTGCTTTAAAACTGGTCCTTCTGTTCTATGTAAATATCATCTGATGTTATGTTCTACAGGTAGTTGAGTTTTCTTTGTTTCCGACAGGAAACTTTCTGAAGTACTACTGTTCTCTGTTCTACATTTTTTTTATTGTTGCTTTCTTTTTCAGCCGACACAAATGTCAGTGCCTGCCAGTCTGTTCCAGGCTCTGTATGCCTCTGTGGTTACAGCCTGCTAATTCCTTTGCTTGCAAGCCAAAAGACAGAAGTAGCTATCTGTTATTTTGCTATTTGTTGCCTTTGAATCCTAGCCTGGATGAGTGTGTGCATCTTTCAGCCTGAGTCCAGAATAACACTAAAATTCAAGCCTCATTTGCAGGAGGAACTCTGACCACAAAAGCCTCAGCCAAATCTGGGGCCTTGTGCTCACTGTTGTGCAAATAAAGCCTCTATGTTCCCTGCAGAATAAACAGACAATATTGACATGGAGCAGCAGGAGAAACAGAAGGGATGGAGTGTTGAAGCCACTTAGATAAGGATGCACAAAGCATGGATAGTCAAGATGGGGACAATATTATATCAAATTGCTGTATCTGTGTTTCATAAACACAGCTGGACAAGTGTGTTTGCCATATACCCTCAACTTTCAGGAATCAGTGAAGGTTATTAACAATTAGTGATAAAAAAGAGATAGAGGATTTCAAACACAGGCAGAGTAGTGTATGATAAAAGTCTTTTATAAGGCTGCACCTAGCTATTTAGCATGGGTGGCTGCCAGTTGACAAGTGAGCTGTTTTGACAGCAAGCTGTGATGGTGTCACGGGAATGAGAGAAGTGTCCGGACAGAGTACCTCCAACATCTGTGTCAGCTGCACACTACTGGGAAATGGTGATTGGTGCTGTGTAGTACATTAATGCATTTGGATGCTTTCGCCTGCAGCACAGGAACATGAAGGCACCAGCAGTGCTAGCTAGATGATTATGATGTGACTTTAGGGCATAGTGTAAAATCCATGGAAATAAGTATTTCAGCAGTCTGAATCCAAAGGGCCAAGGCAATGTAGCAGGCAGTAGTCTAAATCTCTCTGCCTATGAAATCCTGGTCTCTGTAGGGGCAAGGAGTCACTTACTGCTTCAGTGAAGCTGAGGAGTGAGGGTAAATAGAAACCCAATGCCAGCTGGAGAGTCTGCAGATAATTCTGCTTTCATATAAAAGGTATGAGGCTGGTCTGAACCACTTGACTGTCTGGGTAGAGGACAAATCTCCCTGCTGCTAACTTCCTGTTGGCTTCCTGCATCTGAAATACGCCTGCTTCTGGGCAGTAAAGTTAAAGCTAAGTGTTTGGCAAAAACAGTAGAAATACTCCTCCTGGTCTCCCCGCATCTGTGAAACTCTTGCTGCGCTGCTCAGGTCTGTTCAGAAGGGAGCAGCCAGCTTCTCCTCACCCTGTACCTCAACAGACTTCATTCCTGTGGTAACACTGTCTTCCCATTTGCATGCAAATATGATTTGCATTGCACTGAACTCTATTTAGATTGGCTATTATGTGATAAAATCATTCTGGCGGCATGGGGGGGTAAGCAAGGGAAATCCCGTCTTGTTGTTTTGCTTCTTCTGTCTGAGTTCTGAATGGGTTTCTGGCAGGGGGGCAGGGGAGAGGGTGTGAAATTGTGACAGAAATGAGAGAGGGAGGACCAGCACTGATTGCTTCTAGGGAAAAGAGCCTCTTGTTGGATAAACTTCATAATTAATTATGCACTCTTCTTTCACTGTTAAAGACCATACTGCCTTTAGATGCTGTGCCTGTGACCAAAAACTCAAAGGCAGGAGAGGATGACTCTCCTCCTTCTCCTCTCTCTGGGTGATAACATAGATAGGCTGCACCCTACACAGGGCAGGTGGTGTCTGAGTGGCTTTTTGGGGTCTGCACTGTGCCCATGGCCAGGAGCCAAGCCTAATACTTTAGAAATTGAGCCCTTTCTGTATGAAATACGAAATTTACTGTCTCTTCAATATATCCTTGATGCAGTCCCAATATCTTTTTTTTTTAGTGAATTCTAACAAAAGTCTGGCATAGATTAGAAGCTGGGCTCTAATACTGAACATTGTTAATAGCCCCTTTTTGGTGAAAGTTTTCTTGTGGGTGGCTTTGTTCCAATTTGAAGGAGATTTCCCCTCTTGTTTCTTCAGTATCTCCGGGGTAGGGGGAGGAATGTGCTCCCTGATGTGCATTCTTTCCCACTGTTATTTCTGGCTGTGCACAGTCTGCTTCTTCACAGTGACTGGACCAGGGTGTTTAGTTAGTGAATAGACTGTTATGGGAGATTAAACAGATTTCCCTACAGTGAGAGAAAAATAATCTTTTGATCATTCAGTGGTTGTTTGGGTTTTGGGGGTTTTTGTCCTTAACAGTTTCACAGTACTGGAGTTTCATGTATCTTAAGCACAGATCCATAAAGTTCAAAACATGCACATAGTTTTGTGCAACTTATTGTTGCAGCAAGAGGTCCACCTCTGATGATGGAAATACAGAGATTTGCTGCAAATGCTATGAAGAAACATGGCAATGTGATTTGAAACCCAGCATCAAAGTTAGGGGAGGTAACCCCTCAGACACCAACATTGGCCTCATAGTTCATCTTCAAGCCTTCCTGTACCTAGATAGTACCCCCTAGTTATTTGCACATGGGATCTGAGAGCTCACTCTACAGATTTCATTGGGATAGATGCAAGAATGGGTCTTGGGGACTAAGAGGGAGCAAACCTCCTTCCATTACAGGAAGCCATGGAACAAAAGATGGCAAGATTAAATCCTTCATCTTGAGAAGATTTACCACTCCCACCCTTGGGGTGGCTGATAATGAAATTTTGCTTGTCCCTCTCATTTTGCTTCTCCATTTGCAGCTTTGTGCATGTAAAAAAAAAAAAAAGCCATCTGAAAACCATCAGAGACACAGGTCTTTCTACCAATCCAATTTCAGCACAGCATCTGCAGTGCACACATCCACCAATGGACTGCATGCGGCACCTTCTGCTCTCAGAGGACTGCACCTGGGACAAGAAAGGTAGCAGAGCCTGCATGCTGCTTCAGCCTGCAAGCTGCTGGTGGAGGATGCTGTCGAACACCACATGAGCAGCAATCAACAGTGCAAGAAGAAGGCCTGTCCTGCAGAAGGCCCAGAAGCAACCTGTGTGCTCCCCTCTCTGGGCTGTCCTCATGCACAAACACACTGTTGCTGTTTCATCCAAGATAAACAGGCACCAGTGCTATACAGCCAGGTTCAAACCAAACCCAGCATTATCCCATATACCGTAAGGAAGATGGGTGATGGCAGGTCTGCAACTTAAAAGCTTCATTTAAAATTTGTTGATTGTTCTTAACCAGCTGCTAAAACATCCTCATGAAGACTGTGGCAATTAAGAATTAATCTTTGTTTGAAACAGGAAAATACTATCCACCAGTGCATCAAAACCAGAATGTAAACTAGTCAGTAGGCGGAGAGATTTACTTAATGACCTCTCTGCTCCTGTTTGCTCTTCTCAGGATATAGCTATCACCAAAGAAAATTACGCATCCAGGAATCAGCCAAGTCACTTCTCTTACAGAATTTAAAATCCCTTATCCCTATAGTGTAAAAGAATGAAAGAGTGAAGCTCATAATCTAGGGTCTTCATCCTAGATTATCCATATCCATATGAGGATATTAGGAATAATATTGCAAAATCATTGTTACTAAAGACACACAAGAGCAGTCTCCACAGCAAACCTCACAAATAACAATCCTTCTTTACCTAACTGAGATGTAATATACCAGCAATAAAATAGCTTTGTCAATAAACAAAATGGTAACAAATATGTCCATGCGCTGAATTAACAAGGAAAATGAGGTTTGTGCATACACAATAAAGTAGGCTTACATTGCAAATTTATCTCCCAATACTCTGTTACTGCCCAGAGAAAAGTACTTATATTTAATCCAACTCTGGTGCATGTGACAGGAATTCTGCAGCTGTCAGTGGTGTTATGTACTCCAAACTCCATACATCCACTGTAAAACTGTGCTCATTATAAGAAGTAAAATACAGTACCTGAGTCTTGACTGAAGTATTAATAATAAAAATTGATTACATGCATCCTTGTTTGCTGAGAAATTGTTCCAGGGAAGAGACTGATTTCAGATTTTGCCTCACTGACTGACAGAACAGGTATTTGCATGCAGCGTCTCTGACCTGGTGAAAACCTAGGAAACTTTATAAGCTTTAAGGAGAAACAAAAAGTTCTTTAGGTTTTTTTGGGGGGTGTTTTTTGTTTTCATTTGTTTTTCTTTAGCTATTTTCAAGTAAAATGCTAATATCTCTGTTATTTCTTAGGAAAAAAAGAATCTCAGAAACATGATATAATTTATTGACTCAGAAGTCTGGATAATCACAAAATTCTCTACACTTGAACATGGTCTATTTTTCAAGTGTTTCTCATTGAGAATTTATTGATAGGGCTGTTAATGAAAATGCTGACTCTGTGTAATGGGCACAAATTTTGGTGATACAGAAGTGTTTGATTTTATGGCAAGCTTCAGTTGCATGCTGGTTAAGCTCCTTAAATAAGCCCTTAGTTTCTGGTTAAATGTTATATGTGCAGAAAATGTATGAAAAATATCACTCTTACCTCTGTGCAGTTCTGGGCCTCTGTCTACATTCCAGCCATTGGCACTGTGTACTCAACAAGCCCTGTGTCCATCCCAGTGCCGGTGGCCTGATTTCATAAAATCATAGGATGGTTTTGGTTGGAAAGAGTCTTAAAGATCCCCTAGCTCCAACCCCACAGCCACGGGCAGTGGCACCTTCCACCAGACCAGGTTGCTCAGGGACTATCTAATGTGGCCTTGAACACTTCCAGGAATGCAGCATCCACAACATCTCAGAGCAACCCGTCCTAGTGCCTCAGCACTATTGCAGCAAATAATTTCTTCCTAATATCTAATCTGCATCTATCATCTTTCAATTTAAACCATTGCCCTTTGTCCTACTGTTACAGGTCCTTGTAAAAAGTCAATCTCCAGCTTTCTTACATGCCCTTCAGCCTCTCTATTAAAGATTCCTCTTGTCTAGGCAAAACTATTGAAACAGTGTATTCTTCTATCTAGGAATAATGTGAATCAAGGCAAGGAGCGCCTTAACCATGCAGTTTCGAGGGGAATGTATCCTGAAGCCTTGAAAGTTATCTCAGCAGAGCAAACTAGTTTGCTTTAAAAGCAGGAAATAGAAAAAAAAAAATAAAAATGCCCAAACCTGGCATAACAACAGCTGATTTCAAGGAGCCCCTATTGCTCCCCATGAGATTTAGATTCCACATGAATTTGATGGTGACATTTTTTGTTGTGGAAGGTGGTTTCAATTTTTCCAAAACTTAACCCTAAATGTGGTTCAAATTATGACCATTTCAGCCAGGACCAGGACAAGTGTGAGGACTTTCCTTCTGCTCCTTGAAAAGCACCATTCACATCTGAAGGAGCAAAATCGTTGAAAGCAAGAGGGAAAATCACATTTTCAGTGCTCACTGCCTCTCAGGCAAGTGAGATGCAGCTGGCAGTGGATCGTGGGACCATTCATCTCTTGGCCAGTTCCTCAGGATGTGCCCCATGTAGTCTGCAAGCAGGCTGCCGTATCCATAGCAATGGGCACCTCAACTTCTAACTTTTCAAGTTACAGAAAAGGGAGTTACAGTATTTCATACTTGATGTAATGGCTGTCTGGTTGGACACTCACAGCTAATAAACAATAAGCTTTGGGTCAGATATTTCCTGGCAGCTAATGGCCACCTGTGCTAAAAGCTGTCAGTTCCTGAAGTAATTCATTACACAATAGAAAATGGCCTTTACGTCAGTCGGTATGGCATCAATACAAAAGTTTTGTTTCAAATGTAATCAGCTTTACAACACTAATGCCACTTCTAAGAGAAAACTGGTGTTGCCTGTTAAGTGGAGAAATGCAGTGGACACGCAGCCAAACTTTGGTACTTGCAGGGAAAAAACACAGCTTGTGTGAAATGCCAAAAGCTGGAGTTAGAAAGGGAGAACTAGTGTTAGCTTTCTAGACAGAATGCACTATGTCCTTTACAACTTAGACTTTTTCTGAGGAGCCAGGGGAAGAGGAAAACAAAGGACACCACTTCAACACTTACCACATTCATTCCACTTTTACAAAACTATGGATAAAGTATACTTCTTACTGGGATGTGAGAAGCTGTAAAAAAGGCAAAAGCTTTCCCCACAGCCAGTGTACAGTATGAAGTTCTAGTCAGAAAACATTAAAATGACAAGAGTCATGTATGATTTTACATTTGCCTGAACCATGTTTCTGGATGTACCATTTGTAGTGATAATATCCCATAAGGGCCCCAAGCTTGATACACACATCAAAAAGGAATCTATTTCCAAGTTTTAGTATATGCCTAATCTTTGTTCTCACATGCAAACTATAAACAGCAATAGATTTGTACACATATGACAATTTGTAATAAAGAAGTGCAGGAAGACAGTCATCCTCTCTCCTCTTTCTTCTCCAAACCCCTTCTTCTGCCATGGTGAGGAAAATGTTGCACTTAAATTGATTTGTATACCAAATGTAGGAAGTGTTTGGTGGAACTTCTAAGGCCAAACTAGCCCAAAGGTCAGAAAAGAGGATCATAACCACCTCCACAGCAATTTTTAAATCTGTATGTTGACTGTTGATGAATTCAGGAACCACTCAACACTCAAAACCCATGCAATGGGGACCAGATGTGGAGGGCTGAGTGCATGCTACCTGAGCTGAGTGCTGAAGGAGTCCCTCCTGACTTGTACAGCCCCTGTTTTTCAGCTGCAGCTTCCAAAGGGACACCACTCATCAGAAACATCCAGGCTTACGTGGCCTTGTGTCCCCAGAGGCAGTCACCAGCAAAGCAGGGCACAGCTGGGCAGACACACTGTACAGAGAACAGGTTACTTATTTCTCCTTTGTCACTTTCTGGTCCCCCTGAAAAAGTCCCCAGAGGTTCTTCTCCACAAACAGAGACTGTGCTGATTATTTATGTTAATGAGTAGCTAGTGTCCTCAGGAAACAACTGAAGGGCGTGGAATTCTATGGGAATTTTATCCCTATCAGCCTAGAATGCTACCAGTGGGCCCTACATGCATAGCATAATATTTATTATTTATGTGCACATGTGAAAGGAAGAAAGAGGTCCAGCAAGGATAAGAGTTATGAAGGATGGAGAAGATAATCACATCTGCACTACTACTTGACCTCAGGCATCTTTCTCTTGTTCTATTACCTTTTTTATCATTTGAATCAATAGAAAAGCTTTCACTATTGCAGCCAAAGATGAACTAGCAGGTAAAACTCTCACTCAAAGTTTGGAGCAGCAAAGGAGGGACCTTTACTTTTACATACTGAATAGCAGGATGGAAACGAGAGATGATCATGGGAAAAAGAAAAGGAGAAGAATAATGAGGTAGCCACACTGGTAAGTGGAAAACAATAGGCAATTTGAAAACAATTTCATTATACAGGGCAAATTAAAAGATTGAACTTGCAAATAGAAAACAAAGCAATGACAGTGTAGAAAGAATTTGGAAAAAAAAAATTAAAAGACAGAAGTTGAAGGAAGTAAAATACTGCTTTTATTACCTGGAGCAAAATGTGTATTAATGTTTCAGTAAAGGGACAAAGGGTGGAAGTATAATATCATACCATAATTTTAAATGTATCAGGGAGCTCTTAAAGCAAATTCATATATATATATATGGTATGTGTGCGCATGTAACAAATACATGGAAATTCACTCCCACTGCAGAAACTCCTGTTGGTTACCCAATTCTGCAGAATTGCTTCAACATGTGTCTTGTCCTTACTAACAATGTCTCTAATGGTTTCTGAGGTGAAAGAGGAAAGGTGAACAGTACGAGAATCACGTCTTTCCAAGTTTGCTGACAGCCTGAAGAAACAGTAGAAAGGTAGGTAGTACCTGAATTCTGACATCTGAAGTTAATAGTCTGCATCTTATTAAAAATAAGGACAATATAAGATTAAATACAATATCCCATTGTTATAAGATTTACTGAATGCCTAATTAAACTACTAAAGCATTTTAGTATCTGCCACAGTGCTTTGCACACTCCAGAAGATCCTCTATGAAGACAGAACTGGTTGCAAATGGAACATGTTTCGACCTGGTTGCTTACCAGAACAAAGGTTGGCAATCTTTGTCATTGTGCAGTGTAGTGTCTTGGTGTAGATACACTCTCTGAAAACTGTGACCTCAAGAAGATATGGTCACACGAAACTGCAAACCTTTAGGTGGCCTTTAGGGTGATGTACCGGATGCTTTTGCAGGGAGACTTTAAAATAGAGAAAACCTAGTCAGACTTGTCATCTAGTCTTCTTTTCTGCATAAAAAAGGGATTTAAAAGGTCATCTATTGGAGGTATATGGCATCACATCAACAAAGAAAATGACAGAGGCAAATTATAACAGTCATTATGAAAACATGAGGTCAAGAAGTGCCAACGTTGTGTATATGACTCATGTGCGAGTCATTCAAAGGGAAAATTTTGACTGAAAAAGGAACAGTGGAAGGAACATAAAATGTTAGCTTTTTCAAACTTGTAAAATCAATTTATTTTTGAGCACAGATTAGGATTAATGTCTTATAAATGAAAGAAGAAATATGGATGTTTTCTCCATAATTTTTGTTCAGGGGAAACCACTGAAAAAAAACCAGCTATAACTTTTAAAGCAAAATTGTGTTCCATAGAAACTCAGCACATGGAATCATATCTTCTTTGTAGTGCTTAGTGATAAGTGTGCTTCATGCATCTCTAAATAGACAAAGCTCAGGGCATGCAAAAGTTCTTCTCATGAACATCCTACAAATGAACTTATCTGAGGAGAGGAAAATAGGTGCCCCTGCAAAAAGTAATTCTTGTAATTGAAATATTTGGGTTAAATCCTTGTGAAGACAGTGTGGTTGGATCACAAATAAAAATAAATCCTAGATAAAAATTAATCCTAAATTGAATTAATCCACCAGAACTCTTTAAAAAGGAAGATTTTTTTATGCTATGGAGCTCAAAACTGGGCTCACTTAATAGGCATTATGCACTACCTAATAGGCAAAAATATGAATAAGTCTGAAATCCTCTAAGTCACTGTGCTTTGTTTCTGTTGGCAAGAACATCTTCCTTCTCTCATATCACTGATAACATCAATATCACGAAGCAGAGTTAGTGAAAAGTCATTTTGAACAGCAGGTAATGACAGTATTGGTCTTTATTCTCACTTGTGCCAAAATCCCTTTCACACCAGGCAGGGAGACTAGATAGTCCTAAAAGCAGCCCTTTACTAGGTGTTGAGCAACCTTAATGAGCATGAAAATCAAACCCATTACTTGAGAGAGGGCATGATAAAGTGTCTGGTTGCCAATAACCCCCACACAGATGTCTCATTCACTGGGAGACAGAGAGAGATTCATCTTGACTAGGAAGGGAAATTATTCCATTAGCTGCAGAAGTCAGGGAAAACCACTTCCACGTACAGTGGCACTGTGTCCTTTGAAGGAAGGAGAGTCTCTCTTCCACTCCCCAGCTGATTTTGCAGACAGTAAAAAGTTGCAAGGGGAAAAAAAAGGAAAGAATAAGTCTTTCTAAAGCTTGAGCACTGGTCATCTGAAGGATCTACTAATTCTTCAAGATAGTGCATAGAGCAGACAAGTGCAGCTAAAAATGCCTGGAGAGAGAGAAGAGGAAAAGATAAAAGAGGAACAAAGAAGACAAAAGCTGAGAAAATATTACTAGAGTAAAGTTAGAGGGGAGAAAGAATCAAAAGTAAAAGGGAGAAAAATGAGATTAAAAAAGCCAAAACCACCAAACAAATAACCCTAAGGACTCAAAACAGATGTCTCCAATAGGAGTTTGGGCTCCAATACAGTACAAGACTAAACCTAAGATAAAATGAAAAGCAAGACACCCCTGGAGACTTACTCTTTCAATTTGTCCTTGTTTTGTCCCACACCCTGATTTTACTTCTAAAAAGGAAAACTCCCTGTCTCAGGGAAATCCTTAATCTTTCTCTGCTGTTGCCACTGACTTTCTCATCTCCCATCCCCATTTTTGGCATTTTCACTTTGACTATTGATCCTTTCTCTATCATCAAGTAGCTCCATTGAGTGCATCATCTGGGCACAGAGGTTTGGGGGGATTTGGGGGCTGGCACTGGGGAGAAAAGGATGCTAGTGACACTCAAAATCCACAGTGATCTCAGGAATGTTTCCCATAGAAAGGACACACGGGCATCATGCACCTCTTGCAATGAAGCATTTTGTGGTTGTGCCTTAAACCTCAAGTAACTTTAGCAACGCTTCACTAACCTGGCACAACATGGCTTCTCTGAAGCTTTGCTGTTCCCTGCAACCCCCACTGAACCAAACCTGGCCCCAGTGATGCTTGAACACCCTGTGCCACTGCTCTGCTCTGCCTACAGAGGGGAAAGGGAGCTCAGTCCTGTAGGGTCCTCCAGGCTGAGTGCTTCCAACCTCTGTTTGGGAAACCCTTCATGTCTGGCCTTGGAAAACATGCACCACTCTTCTCCTGCTCATGTTTCCCAGCTGTGAGGGTAGCCCAAGGCCATGGTTTTTACTGTGTGAATGATAATCCCCACCCTTGTAAAGGACAAGCATTTAATGGACCATCTGTCTTTGGTCTTCTCATGGTCTACCATGTTCCTGGCAAACCATGGCTCCCACTATGTTTTAGCTCCCTTTCCCTCAGATTCCATAAAGTACTTATGTGTGTGATGTCAAAATCTTGATACAACAGAATGGGATAGAGAAGGCTGCAAGCTAAAGGGAAATTATATATATTTCTGAAATTATAGCAGCTATTGTTTTGCATAATGCCTACCCAACCCCAAATTGATGCAGCAGATGGAGAAAAGGGAAACAGGTTACATGCCTGCAGTGTAAGTGTACTGACAGGCTTTGCTCTGCCAACTATCTCAATGACTTGCCATGCTTCTACTAGAATGGTTTCTAAGAGGACACAAAATTGCAGTTTAGATTGTGATTCATAAGTGCTTTTCATGTCAGAAGAGTATGCTGAAGCACAAGCTTAGTTGCAGTTATCCAGCCTTGGGTTATAAAATAATTCTTCTGTAAATGGCAAAATATTTATCATTTCAATATAGAGAACAAAAGTAAGACTCGACTGGAATCTCCTAATAAGAAGCAACTTGAAAAATCCCATTTTTTTTATAACCCTGCTATTTGTCACTCTGTGACTTTCAAACAAATAAAATTTAACTATAAGTTTCTGTCTTTTATTTGTTTCCAAATTAATGTTGCCATTTGCTATTTTATGACTTCACATGCTATTCCACTTTGAGCTTTCACACCAGTACTTGTGAAACTGGACTATCTTTATTTTGCTAATGCACACTTAAAATCAGATCTAGGAAGTTAGAAATCTAGGTGTTGAGTTTCCCCAAAATACATGCATCTTAAAGACTGTCCTGGCAGCATTGAATCTGAGCAGTCAGAATTCAACCCTGCTTTCAGTCTTACTAGGAATACAGGGCTGGATTTGAAGAAACAACTTCTTTAAAATCTGCAGAGTTTACTAACAAAGCTAGATTTTTCTGTAACTTATGCATGATCCATGGACCTGTACCTGTTTTGCTGCAGGCTGCATAAAAAAAAGTAATTTCTACAGTAGTTCTTATTAGCAGCAATAATTACTTCAGTGAACTTTTTAATTTCAAAGACAGGTACGAGATAAAATTAATGAGGGCTGAAGGTGTATGAAACAGGTTGAGATTCAGAATTTACTGGATATTGGCCTAGTATACCCTAATACACTATTATACTGTGGGGTTTTATCTGACAGAGTTTGTAGCTAAGCATGTACAACGAACACAATTTAAAAGTGTGAAGTTCTGACTAGCCAGGAGCCAAGATGTTTTAAAGTTGTCTTGCTGAATACTTTCTAAAAAACACTCCACCCATATTCAAATCTAGACAAGTCTATGTATGGCTAGTTTAGGCAAGAAGAAAATGGTTTTGTTGTACCATGAATTTCTGCTTCCCAAGAATCAGTTTCTTTCTGGTGTCCTGTACTATAATGAAACCTACCTCTCCATCCCCAGGCTATGAATTGTGTCCTCACTGATCCCCACAATACGCTATCAGGAGGGGGTGCCACGTCCCCATTGAAGCAGTGATAATGTAGGCATAGAGATATAGGAGCAGGGCTTTAGCTCCAACCCCTCTTGTCACACCTACTTGTTATGACCCAGAACAAGAACTTGCAAGCTCCACGATGAGCATGATGAAGATCCTTGTCCAAGTTATTAAGACTTTTCTCCTTCTCTCCGTGAAAGCAGCATAATAGGTAACCAGGCTTGTCATCCCATCCCAAGACATGCACATCAGCATGTTTATACAGGAGCTGTGGGATGAAGCAAGGAGCTGAAGGTTGCTTCAACTTGTCCCAATAAGTTTCAGTTGTTCTGGTGCATTTTGGATGTAGCAAAAATCCTTGTACCTCTTTGACCTGCACCTGAAGTAATCTTCTGTGCATTTAAACAATACAGTCCTTTTGTGAGATTATTTGAACAAGAATTACAAATAAACCTGTGTTTGCCCAGGGTCTAAATCACTCATTAGCACTGAAATGAGTCTTTGGTAGGTACCACTGCCTGTCTCACCTCTGTACACCCACAACAATCTCCCCACAGAAGTATGATTCAAGAACTCAGTGCCTTCTTACCTAGTTGCCCACAACCACCATTTCCTTATCCGTTTCTAGATCTCTGCTGCCACTCCACACAGGCTGAAAAGAAAGATGAAAAACTGCTACTATGGGACAAAGGTTCAGGGATTTCCTCAAGGATGGTAATATACCATGGCCCTTGTCTCTGATATTTCCCCCTCATTCCTGTTGCCTTTATTGATCCTTTTTGTGTCTGCCCTTTCATCTGTATGATTGTCAGCATTTGTTATTGTCAGCCTTCAGTGACATGGTATGAACCACATCCCTTGTGAAGCCAATGCACCAGATGACTACCCTTTTCTCTCCAGATGTCCTTCTCAGGGTTTAAAAATTCAAACTAACTATACCTTCATCAGTTTTCCCACCTGTGAGGGGATTCTAGCAAGTGCTGTGCTACCAGCCAGGCTGTAGGTAGATAATTATGGGGAAGCAACTCATTCTAATTCCGATATCTTGGAAACACTGCTCCTGTTTTCATTGTGCATCACATTTAGCTCCTTTGTGTGTGTTTTGAAGACCTCTCTCTAAATTAAAAAAAAAAACAACAACAAAAAAACAAAACAAAACAAAAAAAAACAACATTTGGGATTAAAGTATCCTGCTTTGCAGTCCTCCAGCTGCTGTACTGCCATCACAAATCAGTAGGTCACACTTCTATATTCCCACACATCAACTCCATAGCAACAACAGAGCCAAATGGAGCTTTTCTACTCATTTGGTTTCTGTGGTCTAACAGCTGCCAGGCATTTGACCACAACTCTTTGGTTTGTGTCTACAGCCTCCAGGATCCCGAGCTGGTTTGCATCCAGCTACTCGCTGAGCCTGCAACAGCTTAGGTTCTGTGGGCAGCACAGGCAGAGTGCATTTGGTTCACTAAGATCATAGGGACATTACATTCAGATTGGATCTCCTGCTCTCAACAGGTCTTGGGGGAAACAGGAATCCATGGAGGAATTGGTTTGTTTTTGCAGAAATATGTAGCAGCTGTTTTTTTCATTTCTGTTGCCTTTCCCACATAATGATGATTTCATTTATTAAAACATCTAAAAAAACACTGAACACTGTGAAGGAGCTTTTGGAAATTGGGAAACCTAGAAGAAACAGTTTAAAAGGCACACTAATTCACTAAATGTACTGAACTGTGAAAAAGTAAAAAATTTTAAACTGATTTTGAAAAGTTTCTAAGTCAGTGGAGCATACTGCAAACATCAGCCCTTTAGTTTTGTAAGAAGTGTGCAGTTCTCCATCACCTCTACTCTGGTTTGCATCACAGAGCATGGATCAGTCTTCCCTTGGATGAAGCCAGATTAGAAGCTGCATATTAACACTGCAGCTAATGCACTCCTGCCCCAAATCAATCTAGGGGATCAGGGCAAGTCCAAAACAAAAATGTGCATATTGTGTTTGTGGGTCCTTGGCACCAGCTGTTTGATATTGTAGAACCTCTCTTAGAGCAGCAGAAGCAGTACACAACACCTTATAAGGCAAACATATTTTATCACCTCTTCTGTTAATCCAGAAACTGAGAGTATAAACTGAGTAGTGCAGGAGTAACTCTTAGCATCTGCAATCTGTATGGGAAGATATAGATTGTTCACCATCCAAGATTACTATTACTATTAATTGGAGTAGCACCTAGAGGCCCTCGATAGGGATTAAGCCACTATTATAGGCATTTCTTGGACTTAATAAAGTAGTCCCTATTCAAAAAAAAAAACATGAATAGAAAAAACACACTGAGCTACAGTCTATTTGTAAAAGGAGCAAGACAGAGGTTACTGTTGTGGTTATGCACTTCTCAAGACTAGGTATAAATGGGGTCTAAGTGAAAAATTTGGTCTCACCCCTACGCAGACTCAAGTTTACAACTAAACTGAATATAATCTGGTGCAGTTAGCTCATCTCAGCTGAAGCCACACCTGAGAATGCAGAAATGCTGGAGGTCAGGAGCCAGGTGGGATGGCCAAACCAGGCAGCAAAATCTGCAGCCTCTCTCTGTCAGCTGCTGTTTCTGAAAGTCTTTACCAGGAATCCTATGCCATTCTGAGCTCTAAATCCACCCCAGAAAGCAAGAGAACGTCTTTGATTTGTATGAATAAATTTTGAAATATCCTATGATTACAGCTTTGTAATATTCCAGAAGCAGATGGCAGGCACAGATGACACTGACTGTAGTTGTAAGTGCAAATAGGAGGTGGCAGATAGCAGCGGGGAGAGACAGACTTGGTTTAGGAAAACTGTTAAAGAAAAGGAGCTCCTATTTTGAGGATGCAGCCAAATGATGAAAGCAGGTAGGGAGGATTCAATTGCCACTCTGCTTCTTGAGCATAGTACATTGTGTGCTTAAATGTCTTACTGAACAAGAAGAGAGGGATAGAAAGAAAAAGACATTAATACATTCAACTGCTCTTGACCCTTAGGAGTGAAACTCTGCTCTCCTAGGAAATAAACAGCAGTAGACATTTCAGAAACCAACACTCAGCGCCTGGATAAACACACACAGTAAATCCCAGCTCCCTCCTTCTGGGCCAGCTGATAAAGTTCACTAGTCTGAGTTAAAGCTCTTACTTCCCTAAATCATCTCAGGAAACAAACTATTTATCAGCTGATCCTACCAATATTTTAAAAACCATCATAACCTCACTGCAAACCTTGAGGTGATGTTTACATTATTAAGATGCAAGCAGGAATGTGAAACCTTCCATGGTTCTAAATGAAGTTCTTACAATACAAAGTCCCTTCAGAATACTTTCACTCTCACTCCAGGCAGCAAGAAGAGATTATTTCCTTCCTTCCTTCTACTATCTAAAGAGTTAAGCAACTGAGTCGAATTCTGCTGGAAGACACTCAGTGCATCGTTTTCCTCTCCCTACCCCATCCCCTTCCCAGCTTTTTTTTTTTTTTTAAACATAGCATATATCAAAGTAAAAACTGACATGCAGTTCCCTGAAGCTCTCTACAGCAAGCTTTTTGGTTTTGGAAATTCCATTTTCTACTTTATGATGATTACATGAGAGGGGATAAAATGCTTGCTTTGAGGGTTCATCTTAGACAGAGATGTAATAGACATTGTAACTTCCCACTGTAATGGAACATAGGGTGGGGCCAGGGGGCAGGGGGTTTAATTTATATTTGAGTACTTGGACCTGGGCAGAAATGCTATATGGGGAGTACAAGGAAGAATGGAAAGTGGGGAAAAGAGAAGAAAAAGGATTGGTACTTAGCCAGTAAAGTACTCACTTTTGCTCTAAATGCAGTCCACTCTAGTTTCTCAGTCCCACTGAGCTAGAGCTGTCCATATGCACACACACAGATAAATACATAAAATCTCAATTATTAATAAATGATTCATCATATTTTACAGTTTTTCCTCAGCTACTTCCCAGGAGTGAGTCAGCATGAAGACTGAATTACATCTGCCTTGTACCAAAAAGTTTGTTCTTCCAGGTGCACAAAGCAAGATTGAGATCATTTTAAGCATGCCATGCTGTGCTGGAAAACTTGTTTGCCTTTTCTCTTTGTGAGACACTGTTACTCAAAAGGGACCAGAATGACATGGATAAATTTACCTTACTTCCTGCCACTAAGTAGAAAAAAATAACTTTGTGTTGCCCTCATTTTCCTTTCATGAAGTTTATAAAAGTTCCAATTGCATCTATACCTAAAAAAGAGAAGGCCATCTCCTCAAAACCTCTGGCTTAGACATGTCTTCACACCAATCCCTGGGTGAAAGATCCTGTTCAGGTTTTTCTGTCAGGAATATCCAGTGCTTTGTCTGTCAGCAATATCCAGTGCTTTGTCTCTCCTTTAAAAACATCTTTTAAATTACTTTGGTGTCTCAAAATGCAGCTCTGCCCTCACTGCAGGAATAGCCTTCCTCTGACTCTTCAGGGCTGGAAGGCAATAATCCCAGAGATACTGGGGCAGGGCCTGCTAGAGAGCACAATGAAATCTGGGAAGTGCCTGGGACCAGGACACTCCTTTCCTACACAGTGCCACTCATCATCCTCCAACATGTTCCTTGCTTGATCTGGCTCGCCCTGTTAGCCCAGTTAGATAAAAAAAATGTCACTAGACGACTGACAGTGCAGAAAACAGACTTCTGGAGCACCCCAAAATGTACTGATGATCAGAGGAGATCAATCACTGAGAGCAGAGAGTACACTGAGGGACAGGGAAGGGCAAGGCTAGGCAGGATGATATAATGGGAAATTAAACTTCAGGTTCTCCTTCAAGGTCATAGGCCGTAGGATTCATGACAGGCTCATTCTGAGTACGAAGAGCTGGCATTGGTGCTGAGCTCCAACATTTCACTCAGCTAGATTCATTGCACCTAGATCTGATGGGCATCTGTGTAGGCATTATCTAGGTAACATGGTGACAATTGTGCTTTAGCGTCCCACTGTGTCCATTTCACAGGACCCATGATCTATTGGGAATTAAGTGACACTGCTTGAGAGACTTTGCAGTAGACATATAGCACTTGCATTGCATAGGCTGGTTGGTCTGCAAGACTGGAGCCCCTTAATGTGCTGTTTAGCTTGGCTGATGGCCACTGCAACCTGCTCTCTGGCACTATGGGCGACATATCTTGGCATTTTGCCTGTATATTTGAAGGACTTGGGTTATGGTGGATTGACTGCATTTTTGCAGTTTATACCCAAGCATTGACCTCTCGCTGTTGGCAGACTGATCCCTTCCCAACAGCTCTGTTCATCCAGCATTCAGACTTACATTCTGACAGTAAAGGTTGAAAGACCTTTCTTCCAGCTGCTCCTTCAAATAAATAGCGGTATCATAATGAAGCAAGAGCACCCTGAAAAAACTTGAATCAATCCCCAATCCAGCCAAGTCTTTCACACAGCAAAGCCTACCTCCATCAGAGCTGAAGACATCCTTATCTAGAGAAAAGCCTCTTTGTTTCACTTCCACTTCGCCAACTTCTCTTGCATATTCTGTCACACCTTAGGAGTGACAGAAAGAGACATAAAGCCCATTTCAGAATGGCTGCATTTGTACAATTTTATCACCTACAAAGCTGGCAAATTTGAGGAAGTTTGACATGTGGCCCTGCTATAATGTTGGGAAAATATTGTGAAGGTCCAGACTGTCAGAGCCAAGAGTTTATCTGAATGTGAATCATCCCCTTTATCAGCTATCCTGGGATTGTAGTACCACCTTGTAAAAATCCACTCTGTGACTTGTGTTGATTTATCCAGGGTGTTGATGCTAGGGTTTCTACCTGAACAGTTAGAGAAACATAGGGAAAAAGAAGTTGTTTCTGGGTATCAGGGCATCACTAGCCTTTAAACTGTGACCTAAAAGCTGTTTGATGCATATTAGAAAAAATATTGAGTGTACTGAACCTTTGCCACACAGAGGCTTAGGTTGCTTCTGAAACACTGTAGTTCATTTCAATTTCCCTTGGAAGTAAAAGGTTATCATTGTACCTCATAATAATTGGACTGTAACTGCTGGTGATTCAGTAGCTGCTTTACACACAGCTGAGCTGTCCATGGGTAAGGAATAGCTAAAGAAGGTCATCTTATTAGCCCTCCCATCAATAAATTCTACTGACTTAAGTCATCCTTAGCTCAAACGTTTAGCTTTTCAATATTCTTGTTTTAGTTAGGACTATGATTTTCCTACAAAAACAGAAGTCACTACAACTGCTATGTGAATGTCTTTTCCATAGCATATGGTCTGATTGCTACTTGGGCTGAAGAAGCTGAATAAAGTTTCAACTGTAAGTACTGCCTTTTTGTGGCCTGACAAAGTCTTATGAATAAAATAATTCTCCGAGTGCAAGCATGGCCGTGGACCAGACAGTCCTGAGGAGTGGTGTCAGCCTAACGCTTTAGGGAATCCAAACCTCAGTCTGGTTATTGTTTTAAAAATGTGTATCTCCATTTTCTGTTACACTGACTTTTACATCTCTTTAAAGGTGTGGAGAGGCTTTCAAGAGTTTATAAATTCAGCCAACATGAATGCTGCAATGTCCTCAACTACCTATTTCTTTGCTTTCAATGACAACTTCATATGTAATCTCTGAAGCTCTTTATTTTCAAAATTGCATTTATGCTCTTTCCCTAAGATTTTATTTGTGGCATATTATGAGCAAATATGGGGAGAAGGAGAGAAACAGACTGTGGAAGTTAATTCTCTAGCTCTTTCATTCTGCCTCAATATATGTCTCCTCCATCTGAGTGCAGCAGCCTGGATTTCTCATGGTTTATTTCAGGTATGTAAACTGACCTTCTATTGACATGTAAATAAATTGACTTAGCATTAGTACATATTTATCTGATTTATCAGAAGAATTTACTTCTAAAAACTTAGATGTTAGAAAAACAGTAAATCTTCAATATTAAAATTCCACAGTATGCAGCCTAAGTAGAAAGGCTAAATCTCATGCTGGCTGGTCTAGTTGTCCACTAGTAATAGACATATCTCCCTTATTCTGACATATTATTAGAGTTATAACGGCAATTGTCCAAACAACCTTTTCCTCTCTGTTTTCTCTCTTTAGCCCAGGGGAACATCAATATCACTAGCTTTTTTTTTATTTTTCTTGTACTCCCTATACACCGTATAAGGCAATGTCAGACTAAGAGAAAGGAAATAATGACTAGTAATTTCATGTTTCATTAATTAGAGGAGTAACTGCCTTGAATAGCTTCCCAGCAAAGTAGAATGGAAGCCTTTATCTGATATTTTATCTCTGTAAGGAATAAATGAATAAACAAGACAACTTTTGAATAAGCAGAAGATGGTATATGTATGTATATCTTACTGTCTATTAGACCTGAAACCCGAATCTCTATTCAAAATTGTGAAGTATTAGGGCTCTGCCTAAGATATGAGGTGATACTTCTGCTTGTCAGCAAGGTGAACGGTACAATCTGCTCTTCCTACTCTCAAACACATTACGTTCCCATATGCATAGAAACACACCTGCCTGTATGATTTGGACTGCCTGGTCTTTTCAATATGCCTCTGATATTGCACAGAAAGCTGGTGTCTCAATTATATTTATGGGTATTCTCAGCTGTTTGCAGTTATTGTGTTGCAGTGATTAATACCTCTTCCTCTCTTACACAGAAGGAGTCATATGCTAATACCATCTTTATTATTTTCCATGAGATTCCATACATTTGCATTAAAAAAACCCCAAACAAATCAAAAAACAGTGCTGAAGGTCCATAAAATATGAGATAATGAAAATGTCTTCACTGTGCATTTTATTTGCCTGGCTACTCTGAATCTCCCAAATGTTGTTATTTTATTTATGGCTGCATTGTTCATTTGGGATACCCTATTCTTAAGAGGTAGTTTGGCCCAAGCCTCCAGCTCCCCTGTCATGGTTTCAGTTGTATTTGGAATGGTTATTTCAGACTCCCTCTTCATAGGCATGTTCATGTCCATTCATCAGTGCCTATGGTAAGCTTAGAGTATGCATTGAGTATTGTTAATCGTGTTTTTCCCAAGTCTGGCAAATCATTCTATGTTAGTGACACTACTTCTGTGTATTTTATTTTTCTTCAATGACCTATGCTATTTTTCCTTTGACCAGAGTAGACATTAACAGGCTTCATAGAAGGCCTTGACAACAAAGATTGCATTATACAATTGATTTCAGTCCAGTCCTATGTAAATGATTTCTATGAATCAGTTTGCCCTGCAGAAAGATGGAGCAGCCATCACCGGGATCTTTATTTTCTTCTATAATAAAATTTGTATCAATTAATTAATGGACAGTGAATTTTAATCTCCCCTTAATGGAAAGTTACAGGCTATTTCTAGATCAGCCTTCTCCTCTTGAGTCACAGCCTGCAATCAATATAAGCAAAATTCTTGGTTCAGCTTGAAAAAAAAAAAAAGGGACATTTCAGTAATGAAATAATTGCTTTTTCTCTTATTCTATGGTACTCAGGTTAATGACAGCCTATAAGACTTACAATTTCATCTGCAATTCCTTTATGGGCTAAATAACTTCAATCAATCTCAACAGTTCTGTGGTAGCTCCATGACTAAGACAAAATCTTTTTACATGTATGCTATTGTATAGTAACTCACCCTCTTTAAAAGGAGTTGCCACAGTTTTATTACAATTTATCTGAAGGGAAAAAAGTGTTCTTTGTCCAGCAGTTAAGGAGTGTTCTGTGTTTGTAGTACATGTGTTTTTTCTAAATTTCTGTAATAACTGTTGATAGAGGGGAGAATGAACTGCTGTAATACTCAAAGCAGAAGTACAATACATTCTCAAGCATAAGTGTGCTGATAGAAAATCTACCATTGCAGAGTTAATTCAACACCCAGTAGGTGGTGTAAATACAGAAGAAATGTGACAACGGTACTTTTCACACTGTCAGAGTCATGTTGGATCCAGCACATGACATTTTGAAATGCAAGGACTACACTGTAATGGCAAATCAACCTGTGTAATATGTAATAGAAAGGATACCATCAGAAAATATTTATATTATTACAATACAAAATAAAAAGTGTCTTGTTATTCATACTCTGACTCCCAATCCTATTGACATTTCCCAGCGTATGATGCAATAATGACTAAGAGGAAGAAGCAGTGATTAAAACAAAAATCACAAGGCAGCAGCCAGGTAACATTCAAATGCAGAGGATGGGAAGGTGTGCAGATGGAGGGACTGGGCTTTGCCCACACTGGAAAGAGACACACAGGCTGGACAGCAGACATGAGCAGGCTGACTCACAGCATACATTCTGTTTCCACACACAATGCTGTTGGTCAACCTGGCAAAAACTCAAGACTCCAAAACACTCACACAATTTTCTGAAAGACTAAAACTTTGTACAGCCTTATGTAGACTGGCATGTGGTATGAGCATGTTCAGTCCTTTCAGATCATGTGAAGGAAACAGCTCACCTAAGTTAATCTCTGGTGCAGGTTCACAGTTTTTGCCTTCAAGTATTGCGGAAGTCAGCTTAATAGTGCATCTTTGTACTGTCTTACGAAAGAAATGCATTTGCCAAGCATGTCTAACAAATAACACAGTGAAGTCTATGCTTAATTGATAGCATGGATGTAATTTAACTCAAACTGCATGATACAACATGTTTTTTGGTCACAGCCTTGAGTGCCTGAAGCCAGTTATTCTTCAGTTACACCTAATGAGAACAAGTGTATTTCGTCATTCTGTAGTGCTACACTTGAAGGGAGGAGGAAGCACCTTCTTTGTGATGGTATAATAGTCACAAGAAAACAACAGTGCTTGGAAGCCCTGAAGAAATCTGACAGATGCTGATCCCTTTTCCTGGTGATTCAAATTCCTTCACTGGACTCCCATATACTCTTACCAGGTCTGCCAACAGGGTAACTTTGTCCATAAACATCTACCAAAAATCTGAAAAAACATGAAAAGTATTTCCATTGTAATTCTCCACATCTCTTTCATGATTCCTAAAAATAAACAAACAAATAAATAAATAGCCTAGAAAGGCACGTTCTCTTCTGACATGGTATTTATAAGCACAGCAAGGCTAAAAAGACGTACTTTATAAGATGACAGTCTTATAGTTCTTGCCATCTCAGCTCCTATTGCATCATCAGTTTATCAGCTTTCTTCACAGTTGTTAGAATTAGTGATAGAATCCTCAGCTCAACTGAAGTCACATTTTAAGTCTGAGAGTGCTTGGGGATTTAACCACATACTTTCAGTTAAACACATTCTTATGTCTTTTCACAGTGCCACATCCATCACTTCTTTAAGCAGCTATGCCTTCATTAGAAGAAAATAGATTTGCTTTCAACAGAGGGGATTTGAAGCTGCTCCTACGAATTTTTGTATCAGCATTGATTTCTAGCTCAAGCTGTTTTATGAAGAGTGACTGGCAAAAGCATCATAGGTCGCAACTGAGTGGGAGGGGACAGAAAGAGTAAGCAAGTAATCAGGAAGATGTGACTTTGCAGATTTACAAGCCACTGTGACAGGGAAATGAGACCAAAGTTGAAAAGTCTTTGTCAACATCTCCACATCTTATGAACTGGAGTAGATTGAACCTAAGTTTGTCAGTTGAGCTCCACTGACACAGGAAGACACAGAAGGAGATGCATCTTTCAGGTTAGAGGCCAAGGATCATTTTTATCTTCATAAACCAAGACAGAAAACTCTATCACAGGTTTGGAATCAAGTTCAATTCTGAGTCTGTGATTAAAACCAGAGCTGGATCTGCTGAACAATGTCTGGCTTGTCTTTGATTGCTTTTGCATATTCTGATCTTCAATCCAATCAAAAACTCATGCTGCTTCACGGGTTTATGCTATAATTCATGTACATGTTATTTAACATTACCAAGATTGTATCTAATACTGTCTGATAAGTGTCCAGGTAACCCTAATTCACCATATGAAAGTAATCACTGATATTAATGGATCTGTGTCTTCTGCTCCAAAGAGATATTTCCCATGCTTAGTATCTTTAGTCTTTGGCAAAATATTCATATCCTATCTCTTCTCAGTACTATTGAAATATTTATTTACTCACATATATATGCCAGTGTTATCTACATTCAAATGCCACCTTGACAAAATATTGGCTAGAGCACATTGATTCAGGTAGAAAGAGGTTAAGGTGATATCTCAGCTTTCCCAGGTAGGAAATATTTAAATTTTTGGTATTTTCTGTGAAAGTGCACCCAAGGTAAAGTATTTGTGGATGTGTAACACTAACCTTAGTGGTTACTGGGAAATGCGTATTATACAGTGTTATACTATGGCATTATTGCAATGTACATATTACTGGCTTCTCTACAGAACTGGAAAATATACCGATAAATTCCAGTATTTGCTCAAGTTCAGCATCCAAGTTTTCTATTAAATTAAAATAAAAATATTTCATTTAAAACCAAGTTAGTTTTGTCTGTTGTTGTTGATACATAGTTCTTCAGTCCAGGAGGCAGAAAAAATTAAAGACTTTTAACATTGTAAATATTTTGGTGCCTTTTAAGATATGAGTCCTTTAGATATACAGTTGTCAAAAAAATACTGACATTACAGAGGTACTAGCCACAAGTCAATAGACAAGCTTTCAAATGGGACTCATTGGGGAGAACAGAGAGTGAAACCAATACTGGTGGTTACATGCAAACTGAATCAGAAGGCATATGTACAAGAGCAGTTCTACAGATACACGAACTATGACTTACCAGTTGTCACAAAATTACTTTGTCCGAGTATTATAGGACTCTTTTGTGCCATTTTCCCTCTCAGAAGCCTTAATGCCTTTTTTCTGTTTTGTGGCCTTACTCAACAAACACTTTTGCCATCAGAAAATTTATGTGCGTGAGTGAAAATCAGCTTGTGACAGTTTTGCCTGGCAGCGTCCACAGATGACTAGTACTTTAGGAAGGAAGTGTTGTGGATCAATTCTAGTCAGCATGTCAGCCCCACACAGCCACTGCACCACTCCCCCAGGAGAATAGAAAGAACAAAAGCAAGAAGATTCAGGGTTCGAGGTAAAATGAATGAGGAATGACTGAGGAAGAAAGAAAACAACAATAAAACAAGACTAAAACAAAAGCAAGTGATGCAAAGATGCCACTCATCTCCCATAAGCACACTGGTACTGACACCCAGTTAGTCTCCAAGAAATGTCTACCTTCAAAAAAACTCACACCTTCCCCACCCATGACATTCTATGGCACAGGATATCCCTTTGGTCACTTTGGGTCAGCTGTCATGGTTATATCGTTTCACTCTCCTCCAATTTGATTCTTGGTGAGGGAGAGCTGAGAAAAGAGAAAGGCCCAACACTGTACAAGTACACCACTGCTTTAGTCACAAATCTAAAACACAGCACTGCATGGAAGAAAATTAACTCCATCCCAGCCAAACTCCATATAATATGTTTACTATTGTATCTGTGCTCCCCATATTCAATCCTTAGCAGGTATGGGACCTGCAGTCAGATCATGCAAAGTGAAGCTGCACTGGCTGCAAGGAAAGCACACTAGAGAAGCTTCTTATTGGAGAATCAGTTCCTTACAGTGTGAATATCATAGAAATGACATTTTCTACTCTCTAACCAGCTTTTTGTGGGCATAGCATTTCCCTCTGTGAATTTTTTTCCCCAGCTAAACTGGGCAAATATTTTTAGTATTTGACATTCAAAATCAAGGTTTTATAGTTTTCCCCACATTCCTGTCTTTCTCTTAGGAGAAAGGAATGCAACTCTTCTATGAAATAAGAAATCCACAAATAGGCAGCAAAACTTGTAGGTTGGAAAGAACACAATAGCTTGAAACAAGCAAGCAAAGTGCCATTAGCAGCTCCCATCCTTCTTGATAGATGCCTTGTCAAGGTGGTTGCAGTTTAAAGGCTGTCTCATCAGTCACCACCATTGACTATGAAAGACAAAGAAGACAAGGCAAGGACGGGAGCAATTCAGTGGTCCTGCCTCACTCCACACTGTGCTCTCCAGAAAATGTGAAGAATTCCTCTGGCTGTTCAATGCTCCCTGCTTCCATAGACTTTATAGTACAAAACTTAGTTTCACAAAAAGCTTTGGTTAGTTCATGGGTTCTAAACACTCACCTAAAAAGCCGTCCTGAAAACTGGTATTTAAATGAGTTACATTGAAGCACTATTGTGGGTTAACCACAGTAGGCAGCTAAGCACAACACAAACCCTTTCTTGCTTCTCCACTACCACACCCAGTTTTATGGGGAAAGATAAAAAGAAAGGGCAAACCCAAGAAAAACTCACGGGTCAAGATAAAAACAGTTTAAGAGGCAATGAAATAGTAGAAGAAGAAAGAAGGAAACAAAACAAAGCAAGTGATACAAAGACAATCACTAACCATCTGCCATGCTAGACTGGTACCCTACCAGTTCCCAAGTAAAAGACAGCTAACCTACCTAACTTCACCTTTCCTCTGTTTTGTTGCTGAACATGACGCTATTGCAAGGAAAATCTCTTTGGTCAGTCTGAGTCCTCCGCCTGGTTGTGTCCCTTCCCAGTCTCTTGCACACTCCAGTCTAGTCACGGCAGGAAGAGGAGCAGAAGCAGCTTTGACACTGTGCAAACACTGTTCAGCAGTACCTGAAATATTGATCTGTTATCAGCACCACAGGAGCTGTTATGGTGACAATTACCTCCATCCCAGTCAGACCTAGTACAATTGCTTCAGATCAGTAACTGCCCCATGGCAGACGATCCAACTCTGGCCTATCTGGAAAACACGAGTCCTTCAGTCTGCCCTTTGGCAGTCCCCTTGCTTTCTACTGTTATCATGTTACATTTTCAAAATAAGGACAAATACCCCTCTCTCTCTCCATGTAGTGACTGAAAGACAGATTGCTTTTGCAACAGATGTAAATTGTGTGAAATTAATTTTTCTAATATAGCCTGGTCCTGCTTGCCCGGACAGGATCTTCTGTCTCTAATGGAAGTTCTCTACACATATTTACCTGTAGTGTGGCCATTTCCAACTTTCATGTCTCAATAAAACATCAAAACTAGATCAATTTCCTGTCTTCAGTTCACTGACCATAGCTAGGAAAAATAGGTTTACCTTGTTTGGTTAAGTTCTACCCCAAAGCTTCTCTCTAAGTAATTGACGTACTTGATGGGAATTTCTTCACTGTTGCTGAAAAGTCACCGGATTTGCAGTTGGTCATATCAAACTTAGTGCAATCTCTAAAGTTTACTGGAAAGCCTCAGTAGCTCTGGGCAATGTGATGCCTCAGGGTCTTGGGTTTCTATCTGTTTATAAAATAACAGTTGCCATGGTATCTGAGCACCTCTGGAAAAGCAGCTTGTTGCTGCAGGCCTACAAACAGCCTAGCTGAGCTCTAAAAGTATTACCATGCCAGAGCTGTTCAACAGCATGTATGCACTGGCCTGAAAATAAAATGAGTTAATTTGAATTTAGCTTCTCTGTAAGCTGTGATTTTTTAATTCCTGAGATCGCTGAGAATCAAGAAGCTTAGTTCCTTGTTTGCTGAGCAAGTCTTGTTGCGAAAAAAAAAAAAAAGAAAACCAAATGTTACCTGGACTGCCAGTTGTATTTAAGAATGAAAATGACCACAGCCACTCTCTTTTGGAAGCGTTGGCAGCAGTATACATTCAGGTGCATGATATAAACACGACCACAGCACTGGACCCCTTTGGAGGTGTATGCACAGCATAACTTATCAAAGACTTCTGAACAGACACAGCCATGACCTGGAAAGCAGAGTCCACAGACCTGTCAAGCCAGCTGCAGCCTAGGCATGGATATGAACTTAGAGTACCTCATGACGAGGACTCCGGTGCTTGAACAGGTTTACATATAAACTGGACATACATGAGTGCACCATACAGGGGGGCTACACACAGGGGGTGAATGGCTGAAGAGCAGCTTGTCAGAAAATGTGCAAGAGGTCAGAGTGGACTGTGACTTGAGCATGCCCTTGTGGAAAAAAATGCCAGTGGTATCCGGGTTTGCATTAGGAAGAGCATTTCCAGTAGGTCAAGTAATGAGATCCTTTCTCTCAGCTCAGCACTGGTGATGGACATGGGTTCTAGTCTAGTCTACACGGAACATCCTGGAGTGAATCCAAAGACAGGCCATAGATGGAATAAAGGGACTGGAGTATCTTCTACAGAAAGAGAAGCTGAGAGAGCTGGAACTGTTTCACCTGGAGAAGAGAAGGCTCAGACAGGTCTTATAAATGTGCATTAATGTACAATAGGAGAGAATAAAGAAACTTCAGACTCTCTTCCCAGTATATCCAGTGAAGGGAGAAGAGGCAGCAAACACAGATCAAAATAAGACATTCTATTTAACCAAGAGAAAAAAAATGAGGATGATCAAACCCAAGAATAGGTTGTCCAGGGAGAATGATAGTCTCTGTCCTTGGAGATATCGAAATCAACTGGACACAGCCCTGAGCAACCTGTTGTACCCAACTCTGCTAGAAGTGCCCACCAGCCTCAGAGACTATAGTTCTGTTGCCCTCATGGATTGAATGCTTTCGTTTAGTTTCCGGGTGCCTAGATTCTTCTTAACTTATGTGACTTAGCTATTCTGTCCTGAATGCTGACTTGCAAAACAAGGGCAATACTTGCTCATTTTCTAAAAATTACAGAGAAAGGGTAAAAATGCTAGTTAATATCATATTTATCCCAACCTGTGAGTGAAATTTTACAGTAGATGAGAATTAAAATTATGGTTGAGTATTCACAAAAGTTAATGAAATACCTGCTTAGCATACAAACCAAGGGGTATCACATAGAGTTATATTGTGTCCCGTGATCAGAGAGATGTTGAAAGTTGAATACGCAACAGAAACAGTTAAACAGTACATGAAGAAAAATCTTATTCTTCTGCATTACAAGAAATAGAGCCTCTTGTAAATCTGAGGACTGTCGAAAAAAATCATCACAACAGTGGTGAAGAACTTCTAGGGAAGTAAAAATGGTTGAGTTTAATCAAAATTCATCTAACACAATTCTATTAATCTAAACTAATGAATATATTTTCCCTACTCACAGTGGAAGTCAGTTTATTTCATTTAATTTTCACTGGGTACAAGTTAGTCTTTAGAGAAAGCTTAACAAATCTGGCATTTGTATCACTTCCCCTTTCAAAAACCTTAGACATCTTGCGTAATTTATCTGAGACAAACATCTACAAGGATTGTTTTTCTCTGTTGAGGAAGCATTACAGCATGATGCATGCTCCATTTTCAGCACTTGTGGACTTGCCAATATTTTACCTTAGAGCTTGTTTATACACGCATCTTCCTCCAGGCACCACCCAATCTGTCATAAACAATGGAAATAAGATGAAAGTCTGCCTGTTTTCACCTAGTCCGTTTGCCAGTTCAATTTAAATCACTCTACAGGAGGGAAACCTTAAATAATCAACAAAAATGGGAACATCTGAGTTCTGGTCAGCTTTGAATCTGCTCCAAGAGCTTCTAAAGAAACTGTCTTTCAAGCTCAAGTATCTCCTTTTTGATTGAAGAAGGTGAAATAAGACATTTGAACAATTTGTCAGAATGATCTATGAATTGATCACTTATGAAAATACTATAGATAATGTAACAGGAGGTATAACATAAAAAGGACATGGACCTGTTGAAGCAGGTTCAGAGGAGGGCCACAAAGATGATCAGAGATGGAACACGACTCCTATGAAGACGGAAAGAGCTGGAGTTGTACAGCCTCGAGAAGAGAAGGCTCTGCAGAGACTCTACAGCAGCCTTCCAGTACCTAAGGGGGGCCAACAAGAAAGCTGAAGAGAGATTTCTTGGAAGAGCATGTAGTGATAGGACAAGAGGGGATGGCTTTAAATTGAAAGAGATTTGATTTAGATTAGTTATTAAGAGGAAATACTTTACTGTGAGGGTGGTGAAGCACTGGAACAGGTTGCCCAGAGAAATTGCGGATGTCCCATCCCTGGGAGTGTCCAAGACCAGGTTGAATACATCTCTGAGCAACCTGGTCTGGTGAAAAGTGTCCCTGCCTATAGCAGCAAGTCTGGATTGGAGGAATTTTTAAGGTCCCTTCTAACAAGAACCATTCTATGATTCCATTATTTACTCTGGTGAGTAGCATACAAGAAAACTTAGCCTGTGAGAAAGATCATAAGATTAGGCCTCATATTTCTGTGACTAATAGATTGCACTTTTAAAAACATTGACCTAGTTTATCATTGCTAAGAAGCTGGCCTTAGTTGCTTATTTAGACATTGTTTATTGTTGAGCACATGGTCACCCATTCAACATTCAGCTTTCTCACAAAAAAAGAATGGGCCCTATTAGACTCAGCACAGTATTCTTTCTTTTCTTTCCAGATGATTTTTTCTGCTCTGGCTTGCAGGGTTCTGCAGAATTAGGAATACATTTTATAAACACTGCCACATCTCCATGCTGTATTACAGAAGCCTTGGCAGTGAAGTGTTCACTTATTCTGGGCAATAAGCTGGCAGGACATATTAGCAGAGCTTTAAAGTAGATTTGGCAGAGAAAGGGGATGCTCTACTGGGTGTCAGTAAGAAACCAGGAAGCAACAGCACTTTAGGGAGCAGCAGGGAAATACCTGTAATCATCCCAAAGGAATTAAAGAGGGCTCTTCCCAAAAAATGAAGAAGTTGACAGCCCAGCTGAAGGACCTCTACACCAATTTTCATGCAGCATGGGTAACAAGCAAGAGGACTTGGAAACCCTGGTGCAATTAGAAAGCTATGATAGAATTGCTGTCATGGAAATATGGTGGGATGACTTACAAAACCGAAGCACTGCAACTGAGAGTTACAAGTTTTTCAGAAGACACAGGCTGGGATGGAGGGATAGAGTTGTTGCACTCCTGTTAAGGAAGGGCTAGACTGAGAGATGCTGTCTCTGAGTAATGGCCGTGAAAATGTTGAGATGCTGTAGGTGAAAATCAAGAACAGGACCAACAAATGACATCTGGTTGTGGGGGTCTACTATAGGCTACCTGATCGGAGAAGCCTGTTGAAGAAGCATTCAATTTCAGATACAAGTGGTAGCAGTATCACACGTTCTCATCCTGGTGGAGACTTCAACCATCCAGACATCTGCTGGGAAAGCAATACAGCTGACTACAAGCAATCCAGGAGACTCCTGGAGCATGCAGAGAACAACTTCCTGGTCCAGGTATTAGACAAACTAACCAGAGGTGAGGCATTACCAGACCTGGTGCTCACCAATGCAGATGGTCTTTTCAAAGGATTTAAGACAGGAAGCAGCCTGGGCTGTAACAACCAACCTGGTTGAGTTTGTGATCTCATGGAGGTTTGGCCTGGCAAGAAACAAGGTGAAGACCCTGAACTTTTTAAGAGCAAAATTCCAGTTGTTTAAGGAGTTAGTGAATGAGATTCCC
>JAWWEW010000088.1:45609188-45619364 GCA_035583185.1 Anabacerthia variegaticeps | reverse complement strand
GCCTGTGCGAGCGGCGGCGGAGCAGGAAGTCCCGCCGGCGCAGACAGGCGCACAGGCGTGTCTGCTCGGCGTGACATGGTGGCGGAGGGAAGGAGGCGGGCAGGCGGGCCCAGCCCAGCCCGGCCCTGAGGCACGACCCGGCCGCTCGCCCGCCGCAGAGGTACGGGTCCGTGCCGGGGCACCGCCGCCAGCCGCGCAGCCGCCGCTCCGCGGAGGGGCGGGGGAAAGGCGGCCGCGGGGCTGCATCTCCGGGCGGGGACGTTTTGCAGCCTCTCGGCAGAGCAGAAAACTTTCCAGAAACGCCGGGGAGGGAAGCAGGGCCCTGCTGGCCGAGCGCGCCCGGCCCGGTGCCTCTGCGGGGGAGCCGGCGCGGTGCCCGGCGCCGGGGCCCGCGCCTCGCCCCGGGGCACAGCCGGGGGGGGACACGGGGAGGGGCCGGCCGCCCTCGCCCCGCCGCCCCTCGCGCTCCCGGCCGCGGGTCCTCCGCCGCGGAGCTGCGGTGTGCCCCCCGTGCGCGGAGAAATGGAGTTTCTCGTGTTGTCTCCTCCCCCCGCCGCCCCCTTAAATTTATGATGGTGGAACAGTAAACTGCGCACGGCTGGAAAAGTTACAGCTCTTCTAAAGTCGGTCTGAAGTTACAGTTAACCGATTAGTTTGTTTTTCTTATGTTTCCCCCCCGAAGCGTGCGTTGTGGTCAGGTAGAGGGAGTGGTTAACTGTGTGCATGACTGCATAGTTCATTCGGCTTATCTTTGATGTTCAAACTTAACAAACTACGTTAACGCTGCTCATTTTAGGATGTATTTTTATGAACATTTAAATACGACTATGTAGGTAAATAGCCAGCTGAAGAATTGAAGATACAGGCTTGTTCGTGGGTTGTCATTTGTTTGGATTTTTTTACCGGTTTAAGTATTGTGCATGCTTTTAGTAAAAAAAAAATTATCTGCGATCTGTGACACTGAGTTGTTCCGTTTGCATTCTTTTCTGTTTTGCTTTAGCTTTCTAAAGGCTTACTTTGTTTTAACGACAGGCCCTAAGACGCAGACGATAAACTCTGTGCCGGAATTTACTTCCTTGGTAGAATACCAGTTACACGTTCGGGGTGGGGCAGTCTCTTCTGTGTAAGTTACTATTGTTGTGCAAATACAGGCACACTTTCTCTTTGGGAACCTAATTGCCCTATTACTGTCTTTGACTTTGTTTCTTTTGTCCTTTTGTTATTCTAAGAAAAAAAAAAGAAAAAGTTGTGTACCAGAAAGATAGGGTTGTCTCAAGGCAGGATTTTTTTGTCCGTGTATATCAGTAATAGAAAGCAAAATGGTTGTATGAATATTGAGCATTTAAAAATTAAAGAGTATAATACAGCATATGTGGACTTGCCAGAGATGAGGGTAAAGCTTCGTTAAATGTAGTCTTTCTCTTATGAGTTATGTCTCGGCTTTAGGACTGGTATTTCTGTGGTGTTTCATAGAACATGTGCCAGAAGAGTATGTTCAAAGCAGACTCAGATATTTTCTTTTGTTCATTTTTGAAGTGGTCTCTGAGTGTTTCTTGTCAGGTTTGAAAAATGCTTTCACCAACATCTGAGGCTTGAAAATTGACAAGAGAAAGCATCCTCCAGCTAGCATACTTATATTAAAAATATTCTTGACAAAGGTCCGTTTGAAATTACTGTCTGCAGGTGTATTTTCTCAGTTTTTGTTGAACTTTTAGAGTTAAGGTCAGAAGTGCACAGTGACAACTTAAAAAAAAAAAATCTGCACTTTTTCCTCTGTTTTTCATGGTCCTCATTTGTAATATTGCTGTGAACTAGTGATCCTTTTCAGAAGGAGGCTTTTCACTCTTCATACAACTGAGAACATTTCTGCAAATTACTCATCAAAATGCCTGTTTCATTTCTGTGTGTTTTCTGGTGCAGTTGAAGTTCTCTATGTGTAAAGACCTCCATTACTTTTGAAGTGTATCTGATTAGTTTTTAATTTTTGATCCTCTAGTGGAGTAGTAAACACAGTATTATGGCATAATGATCATGTGCTATAAAATTGGCAACAGAGAAAAGCTCATGCCTGATTTGCAAGATAAAATAAGGAAGAGTAAATAAGGGAAAGAAGTAAGGCTTTCTTAAACACAGCTTTGGTACTTAGTATTAATCTTCTTATTCTTCTATACTTACAGAGAATCATTTTCTCTGTTTCTGACACTTGTAAAGTCATTACTTCTCAGGCATAAACATTTTCCTGTTTGTCTCCACTTGGCAGAGAATACATTCTTATGTATCACTTCAGGGTTTGAGCACCAAAGTGCATTATTTAGAAGTGGGGGCTTTGAGAAAATATTAATAAAAATAAGTTTGTTGTTACAGAAATTACACATTTTTCATATTTTCACTGATATTTTACTGTAAATAACTTGTATTTAAAACAATCCTCTCCCCTCTTCCTCCTCTTCTCCCCTGTTTAAGTAAAGACAAGACCTGTCAGGAATATGATGTGTTCCTTTTCTTCTACCTGCCTCTCATTATGGCTTTTGTTTTTTAGAATTGAACGAGAAGGCAATGTTCAATAACTAATACTTGTAGTAAAGCTCATAGCATGAAAACTTAACCTGTGACTTAACCTGTCATGTATCAGTTTTCTGTGCCTGAAACTTAAAATGGAATCTACGTATGTAGGAAACATGGGCTTGACCTTGGGTATTGTCTGATGGCAATTAGAGTTCTGAGTGCAGCTGTCTGCTCTCTGTTCCTGAAGACTACTGTCTTCTGCAGCAAACCCATCAGAAAGAATTGTATGTCTGTGCTGTAGTGTCTTCACTGTAAAGTCTGGCAGCATAGCTTAACCTAACTTGTGTGAACTCTGATTTGTGATTGTGGCTTTTGACAGTCTGGAGTACGTTCAACTCCCAGCTGTTAGGCAGTCATTTCTTGGTGCTGATTTTAGTTTTTCCTAAGAGGGTAGAGTGTAAGTTAGAATAGTTGAGAAGACTTGAGCTTTGTGAAAAGCTGAAACAGCTGTACGGTAGGAGTAAGAATTTCTACAAGAGTATTTGAAGGTGGGGAGTATTAGACTATCATGCTAAAGTAAAATGCCTCTGCATGTGAAAAGGGATCTTACACTACATGATTCCACAATCAAGTTTCTGGCACGCTGCTCATTTTGCTAGCTCTGCTGGGGTGCATGCAACAGTTTTTGGCAGACAGCTAGACAAGCAGCTAAAGCAGTGTGCAGTCTTTTTTATTTTTTTGGGTCTAAGTGTTTGGATAAGTAATTAAGATGCAGCATTTCTGGTTCTGTGGTTTGTAGTTTGAACTACAAATTCTATTCCAGAAGGTTTTCAGGTTACAGTGAATGTAGTCACAAAAGTACGCAAAGGCAAGATCTCAACTGCTAGTGGGTTTGGCTTCTCTTATGTGAACTGAATACCTCTGGTATATGTTGGTTGAAGATTTCACTCTTCTCACAGATTTTTTGTTTCATGTAAACCTGTTTATTGATCATTGTTTCATCAGATGACAACAGTTAAAACATGATAAAAGTTAATGCAGAGTGTCCTGTGAGGTTGTACAATACAAAACACAAAGCAATAAAAATTTGTTTCTAAGTATGATAACTTATTTAATGATGACAAGCTGCTGTCATTACTAATCAGCTCTTTTACTTTGAACATATTAATTTGATTATGGTTAGCAGATTAAGCAAGTAATACAAATCACTAACAGTGTAATTTCAGTTTTCTATCGTAATGTGATAAAGATAACTCCCTTAGCCTGTAGTGTATCACAAGTACACATATCCTTTTAAAGCTACCTGTGAATCATGACCAGTTGGAGATGTGTGGGGAGAAGTAGACTGTAACTATTTTTCTGTGAGGGCAAAGTTACAGTCAGTTTCTCCTGTAGTTGTTGTGTGGGTCCACATTTACTTTTCATCAGATCTAAGTAGTACAATTTCCTTATTTTTCACTACATATCCAAGGCAGGGGATCTGGCCAAAACATCCTGGCTGAAGTTCAGTTTAGATTGACAGGAAAGGCAAAAGTTATATTGGATTGGTGAAGGGAACTAGCTGAAAGAATTATAAATACTTACTGCTCCATCTGTTCTTAGACTCTATGTGTGCCCTGTCAAGTCAGTCTGTAATCCCTGGATCTGTTTAGGTGTACAGCTGGTCTTGAATTCCAAAGTAATGCAAATGGTTTGTTACCTGCTGTGTTTTAGTTTGGAATCTCTTAGTACTGCTTACTTTCCTCAGGCAAAAAAAATCCATGCCTTTGCTACCTTTGAGTTTGTAGCAGGTTTTTACTAAACTGTACGTAATAGAAACACTGAACTGATGAAGACCCTGTTGTACATTTAGTTGGCTCCATCTACAAAACTTGTTAGGTGCACGTAAAATGACAACACAGAAGCATTTGTGCTTAGGGACTATTATTTCAAATTCTTTGCAGTATAGATATTGACTGTCCTAAACCATTTGATCTAAAATAGTTCAGGAGAGATCCTAAGTCTCCATCTTGAGCTCTGGTTTTGTGGAACTTCTTTGTATTTGGATCTGGCTAAAGTTACCTTGACAGCTGATGGATGCTTTTTTCCCTTCCTTGTCTCAACTCTGGTTGTGTCCAGCAGAGGTGGAGAAATTCTCTGAGACCATGCAAAGAGCTGCGTGATTCACCACTACTAATTCAGTTGCCAGTAGTTCCCTTTGGGACTTTTCACAAAAGAGATTTGGTCATGTTAATTTAAATAAAAGTAAGAAGTGATAAAGGCTTACAGTTCGAGAAAAAAATACATCCTATTTGAAGTCATATGAATAACAATGCTCTTGTGAGGCTTTGAGGAAACTGTAAGATTGGACACTTGAGAAACAATTAAACAACATGTGATGCATTTGAGAATCAAGGCCAGCAGCCTTGTCAGTTGGAACAATAAGTTGGAATTTATTTTTTTTAATTTTACTGTAGTCTTTGTAATCTATTGGAAACATTTTCTTTTTTTTTTTTTTTTGACTCCTTCTTCCCCTTCACTGTGTAGTTCTAACAGGCGCTACTCATTAAAAAGCAGTCCAAACAAATAGGTCAGCACTGGCTTTGGCAGGGAGTTGGCTTCATACTGCTTTTTTCATTGCAGGCACCAGCATTTAGCCAAACGAATACCAATGCTGTCTGCATGGATCTTGGCCACTCTTGCGCCTGTTGTCTTTTTGTAGATTTTTGTTCTAACATTAATGAGACTTTGGTAAGAGCCTAGAGGAATTAGGTACCTAGCTCTTCTGAATTTTAATGAGAGGGGGATGCCTGTGGGGTTTTTTTATACAATCTCAGACTTCATAAATACAAACTAAACTATTTTTGAAACGTGTTAAATGATAAGCTTTTGAACAGGTCCATTATGGAAACAGATCCTTAGTTGGGAGGGCCGTATGTAAAAAATACGTTGGTTTAGGGCAGTGGCTGGTTTTTTTTAATTTTGTGGGCTACTATTGCTAGGGAAAATTACTTTGTCTCTTTATTTCCAAGGCTGTCTTCGGATAGGATTTATTATTTGCAATTAAGTAGTATTTTCCAATATTTTATGTTCCCCTGAGACAGGTCTTATAAATTATCTTTTTTTTATATAACTATGTTCTTTAACACACAAAATCTCTGAATATGAATCTGTTTAAGACAATTCACGCTTACGTGACATTGTGCGAACTGATCTTCTCTCAAAAAAAAAGGTGAGGAACTTGATCTGGTGTAAGTGGTGCAACATTCTCCTGGTAGTTACTGGTTTTGAGAGTTTGGACACTTGCTATTCCATTAAAAAGAATTTAAATTTTTCAAATTTGCATACGTAACATGTTTAATGTATACCTAAATGGCAGTGTAACTAGCAGAGCTGAGATTGGAGCCAGTTTTCGTGAAAACTACAAGTTGAATTTGAAACAGAAATAGAGGACTGGATTTTGATACCCATTTTAATACATAGGTGTAGGTAGATGTCATTTATGAAATAAGATATTTTGGGACACTACATACTGATAGTTTTGTAATTGATTGTGTTGTGGTTCTGTATACGTTTTTCTGGATGGTGGTGATCATTCTAGGTATCTCCCTTGTTAGATGGATTGAATTTGGCTTATAACGTGCAGAGCAACTCAGCTGTGAGAGTGTCAGTGTTAGACTGTGCAATGCATTGTGATCATTGACTCATGTAAGAACTATTTGTTGTGTGGAAATGTGTGTTGTTCTGCATACAGTGAAACAGTAAGCCTCTTAGAGGAAGCTGTGGCCTGGTATTTGCAGTTGTCAGCATCTGATGACTTGATTCCTTTTGTGGTAGTGTTGTGGAGTTGTAGGGAACTAATCAGTGACTGTAGTGTTTTGAACTGAGAAGCTTCATAGACAGCTCTGTGATTTACCTTTCAAGAAAATAGGATCTCAAGGTATCAAGTCATAGAATCACAGAATCATGGAGTATCTTGAAATTGGAAGTCACCACCAGGATCATCAAAATCCAGGTTCTGGCCCAGCGCAGGACACACCATGTGCCTGAATGTGGTGTCCAATTGTTTCTTGAACTCTGTCATACTTAGTGCTATGACCACTTCCCTGGAGAGCCTGTGCCAGTGCCCAGCCACCCTCTGGGTGAAGGAGCTTTTCTTGATATCCAACATCCAACCTCCCTCGTGTCTTGTCACTGTTCCCCGGAGAGAGAAGTTCGAAGCCAGCCTCTCCTCTTCATTCACCTCCCAAGAAAGTTGTAGACTGCGATGAGGTTTCCCTTCAGTCTCCTCTTCTCCAGCCTGAACACACCAGTGACTTCAGCCACTCCTCATACGGGTTCCCCTCAAGGCCCATCACCATCTTTGCTGCCCTCCTTTGAACACTCTCTGAGAGCTTAATATCTTTCTTATACAGTGTCGCCCAAAACTGCATGTGGGACTTGAGGCTGCCCCACTGCAGAGCAGAGCAGGACAGTCCCCTCCCTCGACAGGCTGGCGATGCTTTGCGTAGTGTCCCCCAGGGCAGGGTTGGCCCTCCTGGCTGCCAGGGCACTGCTGACTCATGTTCCACTTGCCATCGACCAGAGTCCCCTTCTGCTTTCCAGCATCTCATTTCCCAGTCTGTCCCTGCAACCAGGGTTACTGCGTCCCAGGTGCAGAATCCAGCGTTGCCCTGTGTTGAACTTCCTATGGTTGGTGATTGCACAGCCCCCTAATTCGTCTTGTTGTCGTAGGGTCTCTCTGCCTTTGAGAGTGAACAGCTCCTCCCAGTTTTCTATCATCTGCAAACTTCCTTAGTATCCCTTGAAGACCTGCAGCCTAGTCCTTAATGAATCTGAGCCAAGAGTGTGTGCTCGGAGCCCTGGAAGCCAGCCACATCCTGGGCTGCATCAAAAGAAATGTGCAGTTCCAACAGTCTGGGGGAGGCGATTTCCCCTGTCTACTCTGCCCTTCTGAGACTCCACCTGGAGTGCTGTGTGCAGATCTGGGGTCCTCAGCGCAAGAAAGATGGATAGAGCACTTCTCCTTTGAAGACAGACTGAGAGAGCAGTGCTTGTTCAGCATGAGTAAGAGGAGGTTGTGGACACCTCATTGCAGCCTTTCAATACCTTAAGGGGGCTTCTAAAAAGAAGGGAGAACGGCTTTTTATATGGGCATATAGCAACAGGACAAGGGGCGATGGTTTTAAACTGAAAGAGGGCATGTTTCGATTAAATATTAGGAAGAAATTCTTTACAGTCAGGGTGGTGAAGCACTGGGACAGGTTGCCCAGGAAAGTTGCAGATCTCCATCCCTGAAGTGTTCAAGGCCAGATTGGACAGGGCCCTGAACAACCTGATTTAGTGGAAAGTGTGCCTGCCCATGGCAGGGGCATTGAAACCAGGTGATCTTTAAGGTCCCTTGCTGCCTAAAGCATTCTGTGATTCTATGTTGAAGAGCACTGGACCTAAGATAGAGCCCTGTGGAACCCCATTAGTGACTGGTCACCAGTCTGATGTTATCCCATTTACTGCAATCCTTTGTGACTGACCTGTGTCTGACCTGTGAGCCAGTTGTTCACCCACCCCATGATGCATTTATCATCTGTGTGCTGGACATCTGGTCCAGAATGATACTGTGAGACACAGTATCAAAAGCGTTACTGAAATATGGTTGCATCACCTGCTTTCCCTTGATCAGCTAGGTGGCTGATCATAAAAGGAAGCTAAGTTTGACAAGCAGGACTTTTCCATCATGAGCCTGTGGTGGCTCTGAGCAATGACAGCGTTGTCCTTCAGATTTTTCAGTACCTCCAGGAATAATCTTCTCCATTATTTTGCCAGTCACTGAAGTGAGACTTGACAGGCCTGCAGTTTCCAGGATCATCCTGCTCACCCTTCTGCAAAATTGGGACATTAGCCAGCTTCCAGTCAGCTGGGACCTCTCCAGATTCCCAAGACTGTTCAAAAAATCATTGAGAGAGGCCTCGTGATGGCATCTGCCAGCTCTTTTGAGTATTCTTCAGTGAATCCCACCAGCCCCCATAGATTTATAGGGATCCAGCTGGAGCAGAGGTCCTTCAGAACTTCAGGATTAGCTGGTAGTTTATCATTCTCACAGCCGTGATCTGTCAGCTCAGGGCACTAAGATCCCCTTAGTCCATTATCAATGTTGAAGACAAAGGCAAAGAAAGCATGAAACACCCCTGCCTTGTCTCTGTCCCTGTTTGTGAGGTGATCATCCTCATCCTGTAACAGGCTGATGTTATTTCTGCACTGCCTTTTGCTATTAATGTATTTGAAAAACCTCTCCTCCTTGTCCCCCTCAGTTCTGGCCAGCTCAAGTCCTATTGACCTTTGGCCACGCAAACTCTCTCTCTGTGGTGGCAAAGAGCCTCTGTATTCCTCCCACGTCACCTGACCTTGCTTCCACTGAGCATACACCTTCCTTTTTTGCCTCTCCTTTCCAAAGAAGATCCCTGCTCAGGCAAGCTGGCCTTCTGCCTCACCTGCTTGACTTCTGACACTTAGGAATTGCCTGTTCCTGTACCCTTTGGAGGTGACGCTTAAAAGGTGACCAGCACTGATGGACCCCAGCAAGAAGACTTCAAAAGTGTTTTCCCAGGGGACCTTATTCACTAGTGCCCTGAGCAGCCTGAATTCTGCTCTCATGTCCAGGGTTGAGGTTTTGCAGGCACTTCTTCTCCTGTCAACAGAAATTTTAAACTAGGATTGCTTTGTGGTCACTGTGGCCAAGAAGACCACCAATCACTTTACTCACAAGACCCTCTCTGTTAACAAGCAACAAAATGACGGAGGACATCTTTGCTAGTTGACTCCCCTAGTACCTGAACCATGAAGTAGCTGCGTTCAGGTGTTTTAGGAATCTTCTGGACCTGTTTGTGTCAGGTTTGTGGTGTTCCCAGATAACATCTGGCAAGTTGAAGTAACCCGTAAGAACAAGGGCAGTTGATTTAGATGTCTCTCTTAGTTCTTCAAAATATATTTCACTGCTGTCATTGTCCTGGCTAGGAGATCTACCGTAGACTTCCGTGATGACTTCTGTATTATTGGTTTGTCCCTTAATCCTTACCCAGAGGCTCTCAACTGTGCCATTGACAGCTACAAGCTCCACACATTCCAGCCCTTCCATAAGCAAAAAGATAATACGTGTGTGACCTTCCTGAAAATGTTTACACCTGCAGTGAATGCAGGCTTCACAGAAGGGCATTTTCTGTAGCTCTCTGTACTACTAAGGTTAAAAAGTGTGTACTGAAATGTCATGTTTATATTTCCAGCAATATCTCTCAGGTATGAACTTTTAATGGGAATTGGCACAGTTGGAAAGGCAGAGAGTGCCAGCCCCAGACACAGTCAGAATGATGGAATAACTGCATGGCATCTCCTAAGAAAAAAAATGCAACACTTGAGTGCTTGTAAAGAAAAAACTCGTTTTTTTTCCCTTAACTTGCAGGGTCTTAAGTGGGCTGAAACTGACATTTATGTCCTGGCAAGAGGAGGACGCTTTGAAGTGAGTTTGGAGATAGATACAGTAATAGCCATATCAATTTTTTTTGCCCAAAAGCAGGTATAATCAACTGGTCAGATGCAGGACAAGCTTTATTTCCTTTTGTTCTTTTTTTTTTCATGTTCAACCTGTCCATCTTTGAGAAATCATCATAGTATCTATGCATCTTCCATATTCCCTAGAAA
>JAWWEW010000088.1:45592639-45609088 GCA_035583185.1 Anabacerthia variegaticeps | reverse complement strand
TAGTACCTGAACCATGAAGTAGCAGTGTTCAGGTGTTTTACTGGACTTGTTTGTGCCAGGTGTGTGGTATCCCCAGTTAATATCTGGCAAGCTGAAGTAAACCATAAGGAGGTGTCCCTTAGTTCCTTGAAGAATTAATGTCATTGTCTTGGGTAGGTATTCTGCCGTAGACTCCTACAATGACGTCTGCATTATCTGCTTGTCCCTTAATCCTTACCCAGAGGCTCTCAACGGTGCAGTTGCCAGCTGTAAGCCCCATACATTCCAGACCCTCCATTACAAACAATGCCACTCCTCCCCTTTGCCTGTCCTGCCCATATCTCCTGAGGAGCCTGTAACCATCCGTCATGGCACACCAGTCACAGGACTGCCCCCATCAGGTTTTGCTTATGTAGTGATGTCATATCTCTGGGACTGGGCCAAAGCTTTCTCTTGCCTTTTTCTCCTGCTGTGTGTGTTGGTATAGAAACATTTCAACTGTGGTTCATTATATCCAACATGGAGCAGATTGAGCACTCAATTCCTCAAGTTTTGGTGTGCCATTCCACTGCTTACCACTGGCAAACTGGTTTTGTCCTTTCCTCCCTTCCAATCTAGGTTAGAGCTCTATCAATGAGCCCTGCTAGCTCTCATGTTTTCTCGCCTCTGAGAAAGTTGCATCTCTTCAGGTGTGAGTAGACTGTATTGCTGCTGTATAGACCATGCCATGATAAAAACCCATGAATTCTGCTGATGACACCAGCTTTGGAGCCACATGCCCCCTAGGAGGCAGCAAACTTCGGTGTGGTTTGGGTCTGATGTCCATAGCACCCCTCCTTTGCCCTTAGAAGGGAGTCATCTATGATAACTTCCCTTCTTTTTTTCTTAACATGGGCAGTTTTGATTAGAGGGGTAGGCTCTCTTGCACCAGGTGGCTCCTCCATTCAGAAGGGCCATGGTCTGCCTAATCAGTTGACTGTTGTTAGACTTCCAGGGCCTCATGCCTGTTGTAAAAGGTATCAGTCCTATTTGTCATCTTCAAGTTTTCAGGAGGAAGAACTTTCCTCCTGGTGTGGGCAGTGGCCAGCTTCCAGAATTCACGTTAAAGAGACCTCTGACTTACTGCTTCACAGGATTCTGAGTCCACCTCCATCTTCACTTCAGTGGAGGTTTGAAACTCCTGAGACTGTAGCAACTCAGCCTGTCAATATCTTGCTCATTCTCACAAATACTGCGCAGCCTGTTCACTTCATCCTGTGGCTCCTTAACCTGGTGACACAGCTCAGTGACAACAGCACATCTTCTGTGAAAGGAATGATTGTCAGCCCCAGCCTTACGTAGAGGCAGCCTAAGTCCAGGAGACCATGAGAAGGTCTCACTGGCTGGAGGCTTCCAACACTGCTGGTGCAGTGAATCCAGCAGCTGTGGGGGAATGAGCTCTGTGGCATGTCAAAAACATACCTGTGGGAGCGTACACTAGTAAGATTGTGTTCTTCTTCAACAACTCTTTTCCACCAATGGGGGCTGTCCGCTGCCTCTGTTGGCAGCTCCCAAGTGGTCAGAGTAGCTCTGCCAGCATGCCCTGGTTGCTCTCTCTACCTCTGGGCCCCTTATGAAAGATGGGAGCAGCTGCCATCCTTGCTGGCTCCACTCACACCAAGTCAGCCATTCTAGGGCAAGCTACTGGCTCCATGTGGGTGTCTGTGCTGTCCTGCAGTTCCCCTGGCTCCAGCCATGCTTGCTGCAATCCATGGCTCCGCACTGGAGTTGTTGGTGTCGGTGAGGGGCAGTTGGGGGTTGTTAGGCCACATTTAAATCTACTGTTGTCACTGCTGGCTCCATGTGGATCTTGGTGCTCTTGGGCAAATAAAACAAAAAAAAAAGTCAGAAAATAGTCTTAATTACCTTTTAATGCTTGTTTTGCTGCATTACCATAAATTTTTTAAGTACAAATTTCAGCGCAGTCATAGCTGTTTAGAGAGAGGTTTTTGAACACATAGGTTACAGAGGTGCCCAGCTCTGTTTCCTGGTTTTAGTAGTGCTGTGCTTGACCCTGCATGACACGTTCTGATGATAGATAGTCAGTTCAACTGCTGTTGTTTCTGATTGATGTTTCTTATGGCATACCAACTGTTTTGTTGTGTGACTAACATACACGCATTCAGAACTGGTCGGAACTATCACGATCCTTATCCTTCAAGTGGGCTTTTAGAAGGATGGTCGAGCTAATGGGCAGCATTAAGGGTCATTTAAGCATTTTCTGCTGATGACAGCTTGCATGTATGTGCGTGTCTGTGTGTGTAAAAATTGCCAGTAGATTTTATTAAATTTTTTCAACGCCCCGAATGTCACATAGAAATTGTGGTTTTGTTTTTGTTTTGTTTTGTTTTGTTTTTTGTTATTAGAGCTATTCTGCTAATTGAAAAGGAGACAGAAAATAGATGTCCACGCCTACAGACCCTGGCGCCATGCCTCATCCTGGTCCATCCCCTGGACCAGGACCTTCACCTGGACCGATTCTAGGACCGAGCCCAGGACCAGGGCCATCTCCTGGCTCCGTTCACAGCATGATGGGGCCAAGTCCTGGTCCGCCCAGTGTCCCGCATCCAATGCCAACAATGGGACCTACCGATTATCCACAGGAAGGCATGCATCAAATGCATAAGGTAATAGCTTACAAGTGAACCATATTTCCCTAAACTTCTCTCCACTGATGAAAAGAAACTTACTACATTTAGACCTGCATAACTGCTATTACACATCATGTGTCGCCTGCAAAACTTCAGCTACTCTCCTACTTCTGTCTTTATTACTAAATATTATTAATATATCAGATTAAACATGGTTTCTTTGTTTTTAGTAGACTACTTTGAACTGTAGAGTTAGTAATTTGTAAATTTTCATTTGTAAACTGTACTTAGTAAGATAGACATTACTAGGGAGAAAAAATGAGTTACAGTGTTAAAATATTAAGGCAGACCACTCTAGCCAGTTTTGTTTCTTTTTCCTTCTTGTCTTTTTGGATGTACTGTGTTCTTTCTGGGATGGTTTTTAGTTTTGCATGAAATTGGTTTTGTTTTGTTTTTAAGAAAAAAACTAGTATTTTCATCTCTTAAAGAATTTGTTCTTACAAATTTGTTTATTCTTCCATACTGAAAATGTGGTTGAAAAATGTGGCTTTCGAGTTATTTTGATCAGACTCTGTCTTACAAAGGAATATGAAACTGTGTCATGTAAAATATGAATAATTTGACTTCAGTAGTCGTTATACACTTAGAATTGCATGTGTGCTTAGACTGTCATTAATCTTTTTTTGTTTGGGGAAATACTTGCCTGTGTGGCAATTCTTTTGTGAGAACAGTCTATGGTTATTTTTGTTTGGTTGTATACCAAAAATTTAGAGTTTAGGATAATTTCAGTTGCACTGATATTGTGTTCAGAAATACATAGTAGCAGCTTACAGAGTCAAGATACTGAAAACGTTTTGCTGACTATTGTTGATTCCACTTGCAACTGTTATGTGCACATAGAGAAAATAAATTTATAATAAAAATAGTTTTAAAGCAGTGTTTATAAACATGTTTTAATTTTCCTCATGAACTGGTGCCTTCTTTGTGTTGACGTTTTCACATATGGATCAATTTCATTTATTGAAACAATGTCCAGTCAGTAGGGACATGACACTACCATCTTTTACGTGAAGAACTGTATAATATTTCACAGCTGAAGTGAAGGAGTCCATCATCCAGCTGCCCATTTGTACTGAACTCTTGTAGTCTTTGAGAGGTCAGTACCTGCAGTAACTTTTTCATTTGAATCTTGAAGCATGTGATGTTGCTATTAGCCAGACATTTGCAATAGGCATTTCCTCATTTATGGGGTCAGTTACAGCCCAGCTTTCCAGAACTGTGTCACCAAACATCATAGCCAGGATTCTTACACCCTCGGTTCTTTCATTTCCTTCTACTTTTAAGAGATTTCATACCTATTGGAGCAGAGGGTGGCACCAGGAATTTTCCACAGAATGGTTGAATGCCACACGCTCATGTTTTTAACTGATGTATCCTATTATATCAGCTTTTTAATTCTATGTTATAATTAGAAGCAAACCAACAAGTGTCATCCCACAAAATTCTTTCAGAGACTTCAGAAAGCATCTCACAAGGTTCTGTGAATGAGAGTAGAAATTCTCCCATTGGGGTGGTATTGAAATGTTTTGAAAAATTGCTCCATGATGAGTCTGTCTGGATAGCTAATGCAAAGATGACCAGTCAGTATAGCTATAGTAAATTACTCTCCCTTTTCCTTACCTTGGTTCTGATAATGGAATAAAGACTGTAACTTCACAAGTCTTTCTTTTAGTAGCAGCCTTTCTGTCCTCTAGGTTTTCACTTCCCAGGTTCCAGCATGTCTTCATGTGTGTATGACTATGCTAGAAAATGGATCTGTTCAGGTGATAGGGGTGAAAAAAATAAAAACAAAATAAAATCGTGGTTAATTTTTCAGTCTAGGTGAGTTTTCAGGTCTGTTTTCCTGTGCAACCCCAAAAATAGTGTATTGTGATAACCGAAGGAAGGATCTGTTTAAGAAATGCTGGGGAAGGGTGCTTCTAGACAATTTTGCAAATATTATTTGAGCATTGATCAATGTAATTTAAAAAACTGGTCAGCCACTTGCAGTTTGGCCAAATAAACGTTTTCTTTCTGCTCAGTGCTATGTAAACCAGTTTGACTTTCAAGTCATGATGTAAGTTAACACATGGGTTTTTTTTCTAGTGAAATGCAGTAGAAAATGGGAGATTGCACAAAAGGTATCCCAGTTTCACAATTTCTTGTGATGTACACATCCAGTATATGCAATTGAGATGTGGTTCTTTTAAAATCCGCAAACTCAGTAGTGAAGCAATTTTGTTCTGTTTGGTGTTTGACTAGGTTACAAACAATAATATAACGCATAAAAGTTTTTAAAAATCCAGAATATCAATCAGCAGCTAAAACACTGATTGAAACAAATTTATATTAGTTAGTCATAATTCCTAAAGTATGTTTACTTAACAACTGTTAATATGAAAATGAAGTACTTTATATTGACTTAGTAACCAGAAAACCCTTCCGCAGGAAAATTTACTATTGATTAACATAATGCATTTTTGACAGAAACTATAAATCAACTATCTTTCATGCTAGTTTCTTAAGTAGCCCTTCAAGTATCAATCAAGTTTCCAGGAAAATACTTACAGTTCCAAATTTTACTGAAGTGTATCTTGGATGCATGACAGCTGCATTTAAGGAGAAGTACTTAAGAAGCCTGCTGAGTGTACTGCTAAATGGACAAACCGTAACAGTCTCAGAGTCTCATAAGGACAAAATACTTGGAAGCTGGAAGATATTAAAAGAAGCCAGTGTTACATTAGTTGCTCTAATCTTACGTTTCATCAGCATCCACAGAAAAGCTCCTCTGGAGGCAGAACATGAGGTAACATGACTTTAGTCTGAACTGATAAAGCCTTTGACAGTCCCCCACAACATCCTTCTCTCTAATTTGGAGAGGTGAATTCAATGGGTTGATTGTTAGATGGGTGAGAAAGTAATTGGGACAGTCACATGCAGAGGGTAGTGGTCAACAGCTCAGAGTCCTAGTGGACATCAGGGACAAGTGATGTCCCCCAGGGGCCCAGTGTTATTTAATGTATTCATTAATAACATAGACAAAGGGATTAAGTGCAACCTCAGTAAATTTGCAGATGACACAAAGCTGAGGGTCCCAGATGGCACACTTGAAGGAAGGGATGCCGTCCAGTGGAATCTGGACAAACTTGAGAAGTGTGTCCACGGGAGTCTCATGAAGTTTGGTAAGACCAAGTGCAAAGTGCTGCACCTGGGTTGGGGCAACCCCTCATGCCAGGGTGGAGGATGGGCAGATGGAGAGCAGCCATTTCAAGGAGGACTTGGAGGTGCCGGTGGAGGAGAGGTTGGATGTGTGCCAGCAGTGGCCACTTGCAGCCCAGAAAGCCAGTTGTATCCTGGACTGCATCAAAAGCAGTGTGTCCATCAGGTCAAGGAAGGCGATTCTGCCCTTCTACTCTGCTCACATCAGACCTCACCTGGAGTGCTGCATCCAGCTCAGGGATTGCCAGCACAGGAAGAACACAGACCTGTTGAAATGAGGTCACCAAGATGATTCGAGGGATGGAACACCTCTTCTATGGGGAAAGGTTGAGAGAATTGGTTTTGTTTAGCTTGGAGAAGAGAAGGCTTTGAAGTGACCTCATTGCAACCTTCCAGTACTTGAGTGGAGCCTGCAAGGAGGATGGAGGGCAGCTTTTTACAAAAGCATATAGTAAGAGGACAAGGTGGAATAATTTTAAACTGAAAGAGTAGGTCTGGATTAGTTTATAGGAAGAAATTGAGAGTGCTGAGGCACTGGAATAGGTTGCCCAGGTGCCTAATCCTGGAAGTGCACAAAGTCAAGTTGGATGGGCTCTGAGCATCTTCATCTAGGGAAATGTGTCTCTGCCCATGGAAGGGGGGTTGGAACTAGATGATCTCTGAGGTCCCTTCCAACCTGAATCGTTCTATAATTCTATGATACAACCTTCTGAATGCTCTTACACACTAGCTGGGCCGCATTATTTTAACTCCTTAACTCTTAGTTATGACAACAGTATAGCTTTATAAGTTGTAGTGTTCTCACTTGAGGGATGGATGTAGTACTGTGAACTCTTGGTTTATTTTCTCTTTTGATTAATTATAACCTGGTGCATAATCACTTATTTTATGAATTTATAATGGGGTGTACTGTAGATGATTACTGACTGCAGAAGAATTACTATGTTGTCATGGGTAATGTTACTGGTTTTGGAGAATGAGAAAAAAAGGGAGAGAAAAAGTTCTTCACAAAAATAGTTTTTGCTACTATGTTAGTTGTCACTCAGATGTTCCATTAAAACAGAAGACCAATGGTTTCCACTTTCTTATATTGTTGGCTAATAGATCTATGCGCATTAGACATTCTGAGAATCATAAAAGTTCTGTCATGATCCTGGAAGTGTAACACTTTTTTACCAGGAGGCATGTTCCCTGCATTGATTTTGTTGTTGTGTTGGGTTTTTCTCTCTTTTGTGTGTGTCTTCATTAATTAAAAAAGAAAGGAAATACCGATGTCAAGCTTGAAAAATCAAGACAACTCATGTAAAGTGGTGATTTAGTGATTTGTAAGAGATTAATAGAATTGTTGACTGATTCCCTGCTGCAAGTTCAGCCACAGTCAGACTGGTTGTCCATTAGTGATGCTTTCAGTTATGCTGTGGAGTTATTTCGCACTTACGTGACAACACATTGGTGTTTGGTCTGTGCAATTTTGTTGGTTTAGAGGATGCATAATCTGGAAGAAATCTAGTTTGGTTTTTAATCTGAGTTTTTACGGCTGTATTTTGTTTGGCTAAATGCTTTTTAAGGAGGTGGATGGAAATAAACAAAAAAAAGACACCATAATCTGACAGTTTATCTGGAAATAGGTCAATCTGTAATGCAGTACTCTCTGTGAGAAAACCTTTGTTACTAAATTCATTGTAAAAGCACTATAGCCAAAATATTCTGTATGCTTTAGACATTATGTAAGTCTGCCAGGTGTGTAGGTGTGTGCTTGCATACAGTTGAAGTTCACCCCTAATTCTGTTTTCTAGAAGCATTGTTTAATATATCTGGCCTGTTCAGTGCTTGTCATTACTTAGAGGGTCCAGTCAAAACAACAATTTCTGCTCAAAGTTGAGTATGTCTCAAGTTCTGTTTCCCTTCTGTCATATTAAAAGAATAAAATAAAAAGTACCCCAGTGTGCTGGTAGTGCTTTATTGGTAGTATAGGTTACTTTCTTATCCCAACAATGTCGTTGTGGAAGATAGCTTTAGTCATTTAAATGGGACTGAAGAATTTACAGAAATTACATGGTGTGTGAGATTCCTTCTGTGATTTTTAACGTCACATAGATTTGAAGTTATCATCTAACTGTAACTATACAGTGATTCAGAAAGATACAGGAAATAACTGTTTTTCACCTTTTGTAGTCCACTGCTGTCCTCTGCTGAATTGTCTCACCTATTTTTTAAGTTTTTTCTGTAGTCAATAGAGGTGCCTTTAGATGAAATATTTTCTTAGAAATAGTATTCTCTGCATACACTAGCAATAGTGTGATCATTAAAACTAATTTTGTCTTCAAAGAAATTTATTCTGTCTTCGTATTTTGTATTCTTGCTAGTAAACTGATAATTGAGTTCTAGTGAATTTAGTTTTCATTTTTTTCACAGCGTAATTTTTATAAATACACAGGCACAAACCCCTTTCTCTCTATATTAGTCGCCCTTTCGCGAGACTTGAAGCATTTCAGTTTGCTACAGTTGTTTTTGTGTAGGTAATACTTACCTTACCAAAACTTGTTCTTTTGATCATTTCTTTCCGTAGAAGCACTCCTTCAATTGATATTTTCTTATATTGTCGTGTCTTTACCTCTCGGTTTCTGTGTGGGTTTTTTTGGTTTTTTTTTTTCAATTCTCATTATGAAAGGCCACATATTTTTTTTCTCTTCGCTGCTGCTCTTTGTTAATGCCAGCTCCTTTCCCTACCCTCTCTATGCTGGTACTTCTAATGTACACATGCTGTGTCCCAGCTTAATCTCATTAGAGCTGCCTGAATTCACAGAGGTTTCATGGCTGCCACCTATTAGTGCAGTGAAACCCATCCCTGCAATTACACCACAAATGTGTAAAACTAGAGCAAATCTGTTCTGGAAATCCCATCAAATTTCCTGCACAGTCTCCTTCTCTTGGTGGCCCTAAAGATTTAGTCCTGGACACATACCATGGCAAAATATATTCAGCTTTACAGGTGTTCTGGTTTCTGTAGTACTCAGCTCCTGTAGGCAAAATGTGAACTGAGTGTTCTCTTCTGTGTTGGTTATCTTTGTAAGCAGGGGCACAGAGAGGATGTGGGATCTTCATGCCTCAGAAAAGGGCATTGGGATTTACTTGTTTAGGGAAGTGGAGCTATTTTTAATGTCATCTGTCTCTGTGTTTCTACTCCGTATCTCTAGTTCTTGTAATCAAAAATAGCTTCTTGAGTAGTATTTTTTTTTCAGATACAAGTTCTTTTCAAAAATATACTGTAATGACAACAAAATAATTTAAAGAAACATGAAAAATCCATTTTACTTCTCCTTTTTTATAATTTTTCTTGTTTTAACCCATAGTTTTGATATGGAAAAATGACAACTGAAATCTTCAAACATGTTGATGAACAACAACAAAAAATTTCAGTGTCTTTGAAGGCACTTTCAATCAAATCTGATGACTGCAATGGAAAGTAGAAAATTTATAAGAAGCATTTACAAATTGAAATTTAGAATTGTTTTTTACTTTGTAGAAAGGACAACTTTTGTTTAGTTCTGTTTAAATGGAGTCATGTGAAACAAATTACTCAAAAATAAGAAATGTGATACCTTTTTTCCTGTGACTTGACGTAGCTTCTTGTATATTTAGCTAGCTCTCTGTATTTTCCACTGGACTGAGTTATTTTAACTCTCTTTTTATAAAGAATTTTCAATAAATAGGTGTGCATTTAGATGAAACAGACAGCAAGATCTTCATTGACATTAGGATTTGCAAGAGCATGTATTTAGTGTTCATGTGTTAGAGAGGGGCAGAGGTGCACACTTCTGTAAAGAGAGTAAGCCAAGTAAGCGATGCCAGTCTGTTCCTTCCTAATACAATGCCTTGCAGAGCTCTATGTTAGTAGTTAATGAGCCTAATCTATTCCCTAGTTAGGAGTATGATGTAATTTTTGCTTTCATGTGAAACCTCACTATTTTCTTAAGACATCTTCCTTCTGATGCTACTTTTCCTGTATTTGCACTTTCAGATTCCTTCAGTTTCTGGTATGGAGCCTTTTTTATTGCCCAGCATGCCTTCAGCATGTTTTTTGGACACTTGGACCTGTTTTGCATTTCAAGTATCATGGAAACTGTACTTTTTGAGGAGTGAATGAGGTGACAGGAGCTGTAGGGAATAAAGTGTTGTTTTCCTTTCCTTGACTGCCTATCCTTGTTTTTGTTGGCAAAGAAGAGGTTACCTCCTTCAATGTTTTTGAAGAGAAACAGTGTTTGAGACATTCCATTAGAGTAATGACTGAAAGGGCAAAGTTTGTGCTAAAAATAACTCAAGCCAAGCCACACTCTGTACTTTCATAAGTTAGTGTGTGTTACACAGCTTTGTAATATGAGCCCAATACAGTTTGTGTGTTGGTATTTGCTGAACAGTTCATAAGGAGGGGGAAAAAAAAGGGCAAAATAGAAAGAGGGCAAGCAGTCTAATGGTGTTCTGTGTTTCCCCAGGGAAAGGTTCCCATTGTTTTTATTTTGAATGACTGCTAAGAGAAGTTTTTATTCTTCATGTATTTGTTTAGATTTTGAGTTAAAGACCTTTGGATTTTTATGGTGAATCTATATACTACCTCTGTGTAAATACTTGTTTTGTTTTCACAGTCTGTTGATGGCTTGCATGAAAAAGGAATGGTTGAAGATGTTCATTGTGGCTCCATGAAGAGTATGCGACCTACTCATCCTGGAATGGGCCCACCTCAGAGTCCAATGGACCAGCATAGCCAAGGTTTATCCATAGTGTGCATGTTATGTGATTTTTGAGGTCCCTTTGCTCCACAAAGAGTCTGAAGTTCCATGTGACACATTTCCAGTTATTTCCTTTCAGCATTGTTTGGAAAGGCTGAACAGGGCAAGGAGAATAACTGAATCCCTTTGCTTTCTGGAGTCTCCATCAGCTGTGTAGTGAAAAAAAGCCAAGGTTCAAATCTGTGGCTGGAGGAAGTAATTTCAGTTCACACCTCTTAAAAAAAACCCAAAAAACCACCCAGTTGTTTTGTACCTTATGTGGGTATTGTAAATGTAAATGCGTTACACTATGGTTTATTTCAATCATTTGGTGAAGAAATTATAAGTGAGAAGGACCCAAACAGACCCAGAGAAAGTTCTTTAATACCTGTAATGTTTGGTCAAGTGCTGATCAAAGTTCTTTCCAATGTTTTTTATGCCAGAAAATAGAAACTTTCTAACACATTGCCACATGCCTTCTCTGTGTCCTAGAGCCTGCAACATAAAAGGACATGAGCAGCTTGGTATGTTGGAGATTTAACTGGAAACACCTATTAGTATTAATAAGTTCAGCAGATAAGGCTTTGTATATTGCATGAATAATTATATTGGAGCATCACCTGAAGAATTCCAAACGAAATTAGGCTCTTGGTGTGACACACTCTATACAGACCTATTAAGAGATGGTCATTGTTTGATGTATTTACATGTTTACTACACAGGATAGGAAAAATTTTGCAAGCGAAAAACCAGCTACAGATCAGCAAAACGACTGAACCCAAACTGCTGTGTGACTTTTCAGTGGGGTGTGATTGAGGCATTAGACCGTAATGTGTCAGCTGAATCCCAGTCTAGGACCTTGATAATTTGAAAGTAATTTTTTCCATTAAACCTTTCGATATCAGTTAAGTAAAATAGAACTGTCTTTGCAGAGACAAATTCTTCATCAGGTAAAATTTTCCCATTGATTTCAACAAGATGGAACTGTGATCATCTGAGAGAAAAATTTTACTGACCTTTGCATTTAGGAGACATTTTTGCATGTGATGAAATGAACAGAGCATTTAAAAGATGGTTTTATTTGTAGCAGCTGTGTCAGGCTAAAAACTACAGATTCCTGCTCTCTTTTTGGTGTTTGCTGTCAACTGTTACAAGGTAAGCAGGGATTACTGGAGTTCTGGTGTGGAGCAGACTTTTAAAAGAAATGGTCATAAAAAATCCCACACATCCTAGTATTTCAAACACTCTTCTTGAATTATAGAGGAATGTTTTAGCTTCTTTTGCCTCTCTGTCTCCATTTTTTTGTTCTTACACAGTTATCGTTTTCACAAAAAATAGTAATGTCCTGTGAGGCTATTCTGATACCTGTTGAGCAAAGTCCCATTTTCTAACCTTGTCCTTTTTCCCCATTAGTTTACAGATTCAAGATAGAAAACCAGGTTCCTTAACAGACTTTCAACCTACTGGATACTTTCTGTTTGATTTCCCACAACGTTAGAGTCATGTAGGAGGACACTTGTGTTTTTATAAGTTTTGTGGAAATATGCAACATGGTAAAAGAGGTTGACTTTACCCAGGCCAACACTGGCAAAAGGACAGTATCAGTTCTTTGAGAATATGTGGAAAAATGCCCAGTAGCTCTTCAAATTCTGGCCAGATCTTCAGTTGTGTATGGTACATTGTTAGAAAACAAGGTTTAGTATAAGGTTCACTTCCTTATAAATGTCTGATAAATGAGCTTATGGTTCACAGTTATGTACAATTTTTAACAATATCAGTGTCAAATAGAAATTACATCTTATTAGCTCTAGGTCTATTTTTTTCATGGCATATTGTTTGTAGGCCTCAAGTTGAAGTAGATGAATATGCACTAATATTTTTTGGGGCATTTTGGGGAAAGTAGCTGAAGAAGTTCAAAGCCCCAGGAAGTGGATCACCATAACCTTTGGCTATTAGTTTGGAAGCATAAGCAGAATGGCCATCTATGAGTTAAATATTGTTCTAGGTAAAATCAAAGAACATCATCTATAACTCTATATGACATTGCCTATAATTCAGGTCATCGAGAATGGTTTTAAGGAAATCATAGAAATCTAGTATGGTTTGGGCTGAAAGGGGACCTTTAAAAGTCACCTAGTCCTACCCCCTTGCAGTGAACAGGTATGGCTTCAGCTAGATCAGGTTGTTCAGAACCCTGGTCAAACAGATCTTGAATGTGCCAGTGTTTCACCACTCTCATAAAAAAAAGTTTTCCTTTTATCTAGATTGAATTTAGTGTCTAAAACCATTCATCCTGTCACTGAGGGTCCTTTCTAAAAATCTCTTTTCATCATTCTTCTAAGCACCTTTAAGTAGTGAAAGGTCACAATAAGGTCTCCCTGGAACTTTCTCTTCTCCAGGCTGAACAACGCCAACTCTCTCAGCCTTTCCTGATAGGAGTGGTACTCCAGCCCCCTGATCATCTTCATGGCCCTCCTCTGGACCCAGTCCAACAGATCCATCTTTCCTGTGCTGAGAGTTCCAAAGCTGGATGTAGTACTCCAGATGGGGTCTCCACAGAGCCAACACACAGGATCCCCTCGCTCAGCCTGTGGGCCATGCTGCTTTTGATGCAGCCCAAAACAGTGTACAAGCGCATGTTGCTTGTCAAACTTCTTGTCTACTAGCATCCCAAGCCCATTTTGGCAGGGCTGCTCTCAATCCCTTCATCCCCCAGCCTCTCTTGATACTTGGGATTGCCTCGACTCTTGTGCAGGACCTTGCACTTGTTGAACCTCAGAAAGTTCACAAAGTCACAGTTCTTTAGCTTGTCCAGTCCTTCTGAATTGTGTAAAGTCAGCCCTTATTTTGACAAATTTACGACTTTTTATATATTATATAAATATACTATTTTATAAAATATTTTTTTACATAAATATTTTTATATACTAGTCAAACAGTTATTCTGTGGAGATCTTAAATTAAATGGATTCATTAAAAAGTAGACAGGTGTGATACAGTACTTAGTGCAGTTTTGTACAGTTGTCAGAAAAAAGGATCCTGGCCCCTGTGTGGGCTTCTCTATTCGTTGTTACAGCTGGTAGCTGTGATGAGAGACAGAATCTTGTCTGCCTGTTAGAGCTGTAAAAGGCACTTGGTTAGTTACTGTATGACACTATGATTTGAAAGAAAGATACTAGTAAGTAAAATCAATGTAATACAAACTGTATATTTTAAGATAGTTAAATGACATTATAAACTTAACTCCGACTTGAAGATGATGATGAAATTGTGGACTTTCCAGTTTGTCTTTCAGAAAGGATCTTTTTTGGTTTAGTGCTATTTAGTGTATTTGTGATCTGGAAAAGAGTTTAAAATCAGGGCTGATAGAATTTGCAGACAGCACAGAAGTTTAGCAGTAAATAATGAACAAGTTGGTTACAAAGGCTGACCAGAATCTGAGGAGAATGTGCTTGTTTTTCTAGCATATATTTTAGTACTCCCAACGGCATTGTGTGTCTAGGAGCAAAGTAGTTTACTGTGTAGTGGTACAAACTGTATCATATAAAGCAGAAAGGCTGAAAAGAGTTTTGGTTATTTTGTCAGACTTGAAAGTGTATTGATGTGTACAGTATTTCCAGTCATGAGTTGGAACATACTACCTGCATACAGTGTTAACTGAGGAGTTGTATCATCTATGCTAATGAATTAGCTGAGGACTGTGTTTTGGTATTGCCTTCCATTCTAGCATCTGCAGTTCAGAAAAATGTTGAGCAATATTTAAAATAGCATCAAATATTTGAAGCATCTTTTCTATGAAGAGAAACTGGGTGAGCTGAAACTACATAGCCTGAAAAAGAGAAGGCATGGAAGTGTCTGATGGGACAGACTGACAAAGAGGAAGCCAAAATCTTTGTAGTGAGTATCAGTGATCGAAGAAGAGACAGTTGGTGCAAACTGAACAGATGAAATTCAATTGGGACATAAACCCCCATGTTTTTACTGTAAATGTGACTGAATAATAGAGTTGGTTGCCCAGAGAGTTTGTGTAGATGCCGTGCTTGGAGATAGATTGTCAAAACCAACAGGACATGTTGCTGGACAGTATGCCGTAGCTGACCATTTGTGCAGGAGATTGGGCTGGGTGGCATTGAGAAGTCCCTTCCAGCCTTAATGATTCTGTGAAATTGCACCTTAGAAGACAAGTAAAGAAATTGCATGAGTCTCTGAATACAGCTTTGTTTTTTGGTTTGGTTTGTTGTTTGTTTTTTTCCCCTGGAGAATGTTCAAGTCCATTTTTTAATCTTTCTGAGAGAGAATGAAAAGAGGACTTGATTAGTCTGCACATTCCCAGATGGTAGAAAGGATTGCAATAGGTGGAGCCTTTAAGGGGGAAAAAAAGTGATGGGGCAGAGGGGGTACTGTAGTTTGGTTCCTGCAAATTTAAGTTAGGTGAATTCATACTGTACTAAATATCTGTATCTTACTTAATGATGATAATTAACCCCTGGGACAAAGATTACACAAGTATTTGTGGTAGGTTTTGTGTCATATGAAAGTTAAGTCAACGCTAAATATGTTTCTTGTCTGTTTGATAGATCAAGAAGAGAAGTTTGTTTACAGGCTGAGAGTCTTTGGTCTGCTTTAGACAAGTTAGGCAGACTGTTGTAGCTGTAAGGGTCCCTTTTTGACAGAAATTTGCCTGCTTACAAGCTCCAAAATTCTGAGAAGAGCTGGTAAGCTAGAGTAGGAAACAGTGGAAAGAATGGGAAGATGGTTAGTTTTCATAAAAGGTCTTCAGTTCTTAGAGATTTGAGTGGAACAATTGTGATAAATGCATAGGCCGTAGTCCTTCTGAATGCAGTTTACAGTTGGAAGTGATCACAAAATGAGATTTCATTTAAATGTCAAATGTTTCAATAGCAGTCTTTTTAGTAATTTTTTTTTAAGAAGAAAGTATTGCAAAAAATTGTCTCTAAGTAGAAATCAAGTCTTTCTATATAATATGTGCTTACAAATGTGGGTGATAAATTGTAAATAAATTGGCAAACTGCACGTGTTGCTGTACATAGTATTTGTGTAAAGCATGCAGTTGCAAATGAACAAGAGAAGGCTGATAAAGAATTTTGGGAGTACTGATTTTTACAATCTATGTTAAGACATTCCCCTTTTTTGAGGTGAGATGAATAATGAGAAAATCAGAAACACTTCAAGGCTAAATCTGCAAGAATTTTGTCATTTTGCTCATGTGCCTTTTCACTGTTTGTAGCAGTTACTGTTCTGAGATTTTTGGGGTTTTTTAACTATAATTACTAAGTTAAATTTAATCCCTGGATTTATTTTTTATTGGTGCTGAGTAAGATGCTAGTCATGTAGAAAGAATGTGTTAGTAGGTCAGAGAGATTGATACATTTTTAGTGCATACTGCAGTAGGATGATTTTCAGGAGTCTGACATTAATTTATGGGGAAGATACTGTGAATTGGTATCTTTCGCCTTAGCAGTTACTCCTTTCCGCTCTTAATGCCAAATTGGAGAAGGGGTAACGTTCCTGACCATTTTTGGTGACAAATTTTCTTTTCTAGAACTTACACACAATGATGGCCCTGTTTAGCCCTAATACCTTTCTCTTGATGCTAATAGGTTAAATGAAAGGAAAATCCATGAATCCTATGTCATATTTAGCTGTTTAAATAGTAATCTTACTGCACTCTACTGAGTCTGAATTATGTTAGAAACTGCTTTCAGCCTCTGCAATTCAACTCTGTTGAAGTTTGCAGTATTTATACAAGCAGCGTGAAATTTACTGTAAGTTTTTAAGCTGTTAACCTTTTATAC
>JAWWEW010000088.1:45563901-45592629 GCA_035583185.1 Anabacerthia variegaticeps | reverse complement strand
CAGAAGATTGAAATTATGGTTAGATTTGACTTTGTAAGAGGGCTGAGGAAAAGTTGCAAAGCCAAATATTTACATAAAATAAAATACATATATAGAATTCATAAAAATATGTAAATATACTGAAGTTAACAATTTATGTATTTTTTTCAGGATTTGGAACAAACTACATGAAATTACTGTGATACAGCTGTGACACACAGACCAATTTGAATTGTTTGGCTGCCTTTGCTTGCTGTTTGTACATGGAAATATAAGGGCTGCAGAAATTTCAGATTCTGGGACTTGATCTGTATTTATTTAAGTATCATGCAGCATGTGGTGAACTTCTTAAAAAGACACCCATTTAAGTTTAACTTAACAAATTCACTAAGATACTGCGACTTCACAGGCGATGTTCATTGTCCTTGCTTAAATTAGTTGCACTTCCTTTTCTATGTTATTTCAGTCTTTTAAAGATGAAAAAGGATCTGTCACCTTATTCATCTGACTGCCAGTGTAAGACCTCTTCTCAACAGTTTTATTTCTACAGTCCTAGTTTTAAACGACTTGCACGCATGTAACCTTTCTCTTTGTTCAGTTTCACAAGAACTGGTGTTAACCTTGGCCACATTACTGACAGGGAAATGTTATATTTTGCTTACATTCAAAAGTTTGTAGCCTTGGTCCAGTCCAATATGGACATATTTTCCACTCTGTTCCAAGATGTTATGCTTTCCTGCTGTTTCCTGTTATGGAGATGTACTTGATTCCTTTTGTTGTTTTTTAAAATAACTTCAATTGATGATTGAGATGATTGTTTAAATGAGCTAGACAACTATATTACTTTTATCCTATTTGTATCTTCCTAATCCACAAATTCTCTTAGAGTCACATACTTGAGTAAAAATATACCCTTGCTAATGGTTTTAGCATAAAGATGTGAACATACATGCTCTTCAGACATTTTCATTGTTGTCTTAATTTTTAGTGGAGAGTCAAAACCTCTGTTGAACATTCCAGTGTTTGGACTTCTAAAACTTTTACTCTTTCTGTATCATACTTACCAGGGTCTAGAATTCATTCAGATGTGGTTTTTTCTCTTTCATTATAGCATTAGAAGTGGAGAAAAAAGTCCCAATTTTTAGCTTTCTGGTTCTTCCAGCTATAAAACAGATAAGAATGATGTTATTTGTTTCTGTTAACTAAAGTGAGATAGAAAGCAATTAGAGCAGAATCTTTGCAGTCTTCACTACAAAAATACTTGGGTTTGGTGGTGATGTGTTAGAACTAGGATTTCTTCCAGTGTTAATACTGTAAAGAATATGTATTATTCATGACATGCTGTGATAGCGTGTTCAATATTCTGTTGAACAAGTTGATACCAAGGTAGGATGAAAAAAAGTGATTATATTTCTGATTATGCATACAGCTGAGAAAACAGTGGAGTTTTTTTCACTGCTGAAAATTTGAGACAGATTTCTGATGTAGCCTCTTGATGTAGTCATTGAAGGATTACAGAGAAGGCAGACCAAACTCTACTCAGAGGTGCATAGCAAAAGCAGAAAAGTAATGGTCACAAATTATGTGAGTGAAATTCTTATGGGACTTAAGGGAAAGGAAATTCAGCATGAGAGTGCTTAAGAATCACTCTCACTGGACGTTTTCCGAACTCAGACAAGAGAAACCTGTTTCTGGAGAAACCTGATACAGCTTTAAATAGCAGGTTGCGCTGTTGGGCCTCCCTTTCGTCTTTTTGGGTAACTACTTCTTTCTGTATTTTTCAGAACTGTAGGTTATGTATTGTCTTTTGCAAGCATATAGATTTCTTCTGTTCTGCACATTATCATTCAGTGTTCTTGCAATCTTCCTTTTGGAAGGTTAAGTTAAACAGAATGGTTTATGCAGAATAGAAAAGAAAAATTTCCACGGAAGATGTAAAAGAAGGAGTGCTTGACAGTTCAGCAAGTAACAATTACCTAGCTAGGTATTTAAAAACCTGCTGAATACTTACTGTAGAAATACATGTGTGCTACAGAAAAATATATTTGAAAGTCTTTCTAGCAGACGAAAACATGCTTGCAAAGTTCAAAAACCTGTCTGTCTTTGTATATTAAGCATTCCAATGGACTGTGTCTTTGTTTTTCTTCATTTATAGTATCTAGTGGTTAAACTCAATTTTAGTGGATGTTGATGTGTGCATACTCAGCTGTATTACAGTATGTGTAATAGGGAAAAAACAAGTAGGATAAACACTTTACTAGGACAGGCTTGTGGCTGTGTGTATTGTCACACTGTCATATGAAAGTTTTTAGACTGTAAGGGAAGATTTCCATATAGCGTCACAAAATTTACATTTTGTAAATGCCACATTTTAACATTTTTAAAGAAGTTTGGAAGGTTCTGACATATTTTCTGGGCATTTTTTTTTTCATTCTTCCTTTTGTCAAGCATAGTTCCCTACTGTCAAGAATCGTAATGCAGAGGACTTTGAGGGAGAGGCAGAGTGTAAGTAATAAAGATATATCTAGAAAACTCAAAAAACTTCTGAATACTCCTCTTTGCAAAATATAATCACGGACTTGTGCCTCAGACGGTGAGGACTGAGAGTAAGTACTCAATATCTTACACTACTCTTCTAAATTTTTATAGTCCAGATGGATTTCAAGGTCCTGTGTCTGAAATCCTATCAGTGATTAAGGAATTTATAACTTGGGCAATATGACTTCAGGAGGGAAATAAAAACAGTTTAGAAAACAGTGTAGCTTGAATTAGGTGTCATTTAAAGTAAATCCTGAGATTTAGAAATGTAATCACGGGTAGACATTGCAATAAACACCAATTTTATAGTATAAAACAATAATGCAACTGCATATTTTCAGTTTTATTGTGGCATAGTCACTGCTTTTTTAAAGCAGTGTGCTCAGCAAGCGGGATCTGTAGCTTCCCGGATTTTCTTAAAAAAAAAAAAGAGACAAAAGTAAGTTAGTGGAAGGAGATGAATAATTGGAATAAACTTACAGTTTTTTATCATACCTTTTATCACCACCAAGGGATGCATAAACAATTTTTGTATTGAGCTGATAGGTAACTTCAGTAATTATAACTTCTTAAGATCTTTTTCTTTTTCTGGAACTCCTCCCGTCACTTCCTTCTTTTTCTCATGAACTGTGTCATTTTTCTGACTCTCACCACAATCTTCTTCCTTTCCTGTCATCATCTTTAGATTGAACTCTCTCTTTTCTGGTCTTTCCCCATCACAAAAACATTTTTTTCCTCCTGCACTTCTATCTCATTTCCCTTTTTTTAGAAGAATTCTTTGTCATATATTTACAACTTTTACTTTGCTACATTTTCATCCACAGACCTTAGCATCTATTAGCACAAATTTCAGTTCTCTGGCACTCCAATCTCTCTACTTGTATAAGTTCTAGTGACTTACAGCTGTTGTAATCCCAGAAAAGTTGTAGAGCTTTGATCTTTTGCCTATGTTGCCTTTACTGAGGGGTCAGTAAGAACAGTGAAGCTAAGGAGAGAGCAAAATTTCTTCTGTGCTCTAAACTACATACAGATGAAATTCACATAACTTCACTTTAAAGTGACGAGGAAGAGTGAGGGAAGAATAGATTTGGTGTCACAGAACGTGGTATGAACTATGAAGTTCTATCATCCCTGGTTTACTAACATGGAATACGGAAATGAGCCAGAAGATTTCTAGATTTTTTAAAAAACTTTCAGGATGGTTTCCCAGTTTGTAAGAACATTATTTGTGTTCCACAGTATCAGAGCAGAAACAGGTAAATATTGTTACCTCTTTTCACTCTTGGTGGACAAAACCCCAAACTTACTGCCTGCTATGCATTGTGAAGCTCAAGGGAATACATACTAAGGGTAATTAAAATTCAAAATTAAAGCCACTGCATTTTGCAAGCACTCTTAATTCAGAACTGTGATTGCTCTTCTGGAACTTTATAGAGGAACACAGTTTTCAGCAGCTTCTTCAGAGGGTGGTTTTTTTGCTTGCAATTGATGTTCCAAATTGTTAAGCACCCAGATGGCAAAAGGTATTGAACATTCTTTGTCTGTCTCAAACCTTTAAGCTCTATAAATTGAAGAGCAATTTTATAGAAAGTGAGTACCATTTGTTTCTATTTTTGTATGTTGCTGAGTTTTGGCAAAGAGGGCCTGTAGAAGTGAATGGGTATTCCTTGATGTGTGTGCAGTGAAATAAACTTAGAATAAGCTATAAACTAGGCAGACTTCACTGCATGTATTTCACAAGGAAACATTTGTCCATAATTCTAGTAAACAGTACCTTTTCCTCAGGCTTCTGTATTGTGTTTCATATTTTGTAAGAGTAAGAGTAAGTAATGTAAGAGTAATTGTTATTTTTAGGAAATACTGGACTAAATAATTGTAGTTCTTCTCAAAGAATAGCTCCAGGGGCTATCTTGGTGTCCCAGGGAACTTTGGATTTCACTTTGACATTGCAGAAAATACTGCAACTGTCCTGACTTGAGAGAGACATTTTTACACTCTATGTACTGTTAAAGAAATTTGGTGGAATTTAGATTTAACTAACAGAAACGTAAGTTTGTGATTCTTTACCTGTTCTAGGTTATATGTCTCCTCACCCATCGCCACTGGGAGCACCAGAGCATGTGTCCAGTCCAATGTCTGGAGGAGGTCCAACACCACCGCAGATGACTCCCAGTCAGCAAGGACCCATTATACCAGGAGACCCACAAGCTATGAATCAGCCTAACAGAGGGCCTTCCCCTTTCAGCCCTGCACAGCTGCATCAGCTGCGGGCTCAGATTCTAGCATACAAAATGTTGGCTAGAGGTCAGCCTTTACCAGAAAACCTCCAGCTTGCTGTTCAGGGCAAGAGGACCCTGCCTGGCATTCAGCAGCAGCAGCAGCCTCCTAGTGCCTTCAACAGACAGTCTGGTAAGTGAATTATTGGTAAGAGTCCTTGCTCAGACGATTCTTGAAGTTCTGCCTGTGGTAGATTAAGAAATGGGTGCTGTGCAGAGCCATAATTTGGGACTGTATTCTGGCATTAAAGTCAGCAGCGTGGTCCTTGATTTTAAGCTTGAACAAGTGCATAAAACACATCTGTTATTAAAGGAGAATTGTCAGAACTGGAATAGAAGTTATTTTACTGTGCAATACTGTGTCTGTCCTGATTATGCGTGCAGTTTTTAAATGTTAATTGTACTTTACTGGTAGCAGTTTTACTGTTTCTCTTAGAGTGAATTTTCAGTCTCCTATCACTATGCAGAAAAGTAGAGTAAGATGACTGATCCTTAGGTTCTTGAAAGAAAACAAACTATGTATGGTATGCTGTCAAGTGAAAGACATAAGGAGAAGAAAGTGTGCTTACTTTTTTCTCCTAGTGTTAATAGATGTTACAGTGTGGCAAGCAAGCACATTTTAATCCTAAAAGAACTATTAGATTAAGCACCCTCCTCCTATTAGTGCTTGAACACTTCCATTAATGAGTTTGTATTAGAAATTGAGGGTTAATAAAATACTATTTTCTTTTAAATAATCGTTTCAGTAATTTCACTGTTCACTTTCTTTTGGTGAATATGGCTTTGCTACCGAAGAAGTTGGGTTTATTTCTTAAGATTTTAATATGCTTCATTACATATATTTTTTCACAATAAAGGCTACTTAAATCCTTACTTAATGAAGAAAAGTACTACTTGCCTAAATAGATTATCATGCTATAAAGAAGATGATTTTTGAATACTTGGAAATGCTTTGTATCTTCACAAATTTCTTTTCCTCTGTCAAATTGCAGGTATTGGATTACATGCAATGAGTGGTGCTGCAGCTGGACCAGGGCCTGCTCCAGGGATGCCTGGACACACAACTACCATTACCCCTAAAACTTGGACTGAAGGTATAGTGGGGAAAAAGGTGCAGGGGAAAGAAAAAATAGAAGGTGTGCAGAAAAATAGTGTAACCCTAACTATATCTAAGATTTTAATCAAGGAGTTCTAGCCTTATATTTGTCTATGAATGACCTACATGAAATGACTGCAATTTTTAGGCAGATTGAACATGGAGCACCTTTTTGCAATCAGAATGAAATATGTAAGCTGCCCTGGGGGGCACCCATAAAACCTACTTAATAAGTAATTTTCTGAGTATGGTTAATTGCAGCAAGATTGTCTTTTACCTTTAGTCTTTGCTACTGTAAACCAAAGTTTTCAAATCATGGTAGAATTAGGCTGCTTTTTTTTTGTTGTTGTTTCTTTGTTTGCTTGTTTTGGAATCAAATAGCTTTGAATGATCAGTGTAGTCTTTGAGATCAAATGAAGTGTACCTTGTCTCCTCCTGTGTGATGATCAGGTTTTGAACCAAATCATTCAGATTTGGGTCTACAGGCTGATTTTACTGCTTAAAAGTAGAGTGGCAAAATTAAAATTTAGAAGTATTAGAAATTCTAGTAATATGTATTGCTTGAAGTTGTCAAAGTTTTTTTAGAGACATTTAAAAAGAAGCAAAGTAGTGCAGACTTGTGAATAATACAGGCTTCTCATATGGTGCAGATGTTCCTACATATGTTACATTGCTTGTGGGTAAATGTGGGGTCAGTGGTGACTCCCTGATAGTTAACTTCATAACAGAGTTCCTGTCGTTAGTCGGTTACTTAGAGCAACGTGAAAAGAAAATGAAATAGTAGCATGTAATTGGAATTAGAATTGCTTTTCTTGGGGGACTCCTAGTGAATACTTAACATTTGAGTAGAATAATAAAAAGGAGGTAAGTATTTCTGGAGAGGTTGTATATATGTTTACCAGGCATAGGACGCTGCTGCTAAAAAATGCCGGCAGATACACAGAATTGCTGGATGGATAGTTGTAGCTAAATAATCTGGTATGTCACAATAATATGTCTGTTGTGTTTAACTACAAGCTGTTTACTGTTTACCTTTTCTCATTACTCCTTATTTGTAATAAGAATTTGTCCTTGCTATATCTTTTTCGATGTTTTATTTGACGTATTTTTAAAGACTGTCCACGTGTCTTCTTTCTGCAGTGTATGGTATACTTGAGTTTTAGTATGTAATTTTAAAAAGTGAGTCTAGTCTTTCTCAGTGTGCTTTTTCTGATGATACTGAATTTTTACCTTACCTTCATGTTTTGGCTTCAGAGACTGTCTTTTCCTGCTTTCCATATCTCATGTTATGAATCAGTACTATTAATGTTTCAGGCCAAGCCCCAGATATGAACATCTCCAATGCACAACAAAAGCTTCCAGCACCAGCCCCTAGTGGGAGGCCTTCTCCTGCTCCCCCAGCCGCCCAGCCTGCTGCCACCATGCCTGGGCCCTCTGTACCACAGCCACCACCTGGACAACCTTCTCCCATTGTGCAGCTGCAGCAAAAGCAGAATCGCATCAGCCCTATCCAGAAGCCACAAGGACTGGATCCTGTGGAAATACTCCAAGAACGTGAATATAGGTAAACGCGAATAAGAGGATTAAAATGCATGTGCAGATTCTTGTTTTTCGCATCCTCAACTGAAACTCCTTGCAATCAGCTACTGCAGTGCTAATAGTGTAAACTTGAGTTTCCAGAGAGAGACTGTGTCACAGAGAAGTACACAAATCTCAAACCGAACAGTGATTTAATTCTTCCACAAGTTATGAACTAGTAAAGCATGCTGGCAGCATCATTGCAAACCAGTTAAATTTAAAACAAGCTCAGGGGCTCTGCTGGGTTAGCATATTAAATGGGAGCTGCAAATGCTGAAAGTTAGGAAATCAAAATCTTTGTGGGCTACAGAGAAATCAATTTAGTGCAAAAAGTTTTCAGTATTATAAACAAAAGGCAGGTTAGAAGAGAACAGGAGGGTCAAAAGGCTGATGAGTCAGTGGCTATAGCAAAACCAAGTTTTATTGGTGACGTGGTTGGCTGGCGACCAAAGGGTAGAGAAAATAGTAAGAAAGCACAGGTGAGATTAAAAACAAAAGGTTACCAGGAAACATGATTTTTTAAAAATTGTCTCCTGAGCTCACTAGTTAGATGGTGGAGTGTATTCGTTAAGAAGTGTAAAGGATAACATTTCTTTTGGAGTTACACTTCTTCCTTCTTCCCATCAACAAGCATCTTAAACAACTGACCTTGAGAATCTGCCGGGCAGAAGAATTTTGACCTGCATCTGAACTATGTTCCTGATGATCATCAGTCAAAGGGAAGTGATTGCACTTAGGGTATTTACTTGTTTTGGACTGATAATGCATCTTGCATCTTAACAATGAGTTTGTAGGGAAAGGTAGCCAAGAGGGATGTTAACCTCACAGAAGACTGGTTTAGTGGCTTTTGCTTTATGAAGGTAAAACAGCATTAGGTGTTTCAGAATGTGTTGCCATCCAGAATTCAGGTCTTGATTCCAGAAAAGCTCTTATATTTTGCATCAGATAATGCTTAAGTAATTTTTCAGCCTGTTGTCATTCTGTCAGTCTTACCCGTATACTTTAGGACTGAATTGCCATAACTGTTTCAGCAATCCCTATTTTCTAGCATCTTTTTCAGAAAGCTTGTAGAACACACCATTATAAGGTCTCACAGTTGCTCTGACTGAAGAAATATAGCACTAACTTCAACAAGGAATCATCTGGCCAGTATGATACAACCTCAAATTGTTACTCCTCCTCTCTTTCCAGCCCTGGTCTGTTGCACTGTTTGTGCCAAACTATTACATCTCAGTATGCATAAATGGAGGAGAGTGAGAAGTGACAGAAAATAATGGTGATGCATTTACTGATTGAGAGAACCAGATACAGATACAGCATATCTGTTAGGTTCTAGATACACTGATCTTGACAGAGTGAGATGGAAGTTTAATAGGTATTCTGCAGCAGAAGAGTTTTATATTTTTTTATGCTTTTTTTTAAGATCCAAACTTTTTTAATGTTGAACAATACTGGTATTTGATTTTGCTGTGAGTACCAGAATACACAGAACTCCTGCAAGTCTTTTCATTATTTAAAACTTGAACATCAGGCAAAGACTTTGAAAGAAGCAGTTTACCAGCTTTGAATGGTGCTAGATTTAGATATAATATAGGCAAGTTTAGTACAGAAACATGATGCATTCATGATTAATAAAAAGGGAGTGAAAAAAGCCAGTATAAACATTCGTGTCCTGAAACCAGTGAGGTTAGTGAAAGCTTTATGAAACAATTGGTGCTTGAGAACTCACAGTAAAATGTTTTAAGAAAGGGGCATTATAGTTTGAAGTACTTAGAAAACTGTTTGAATTGCATATTTCCAAGAAAAGACAGAATTATTAGGCGGGTATTTTAGAGATGCCTATTTCAATCATATATATGAACCCCAAAAGTAAGATTTTGGTATACTGCCCTGTTACAGGAAAGTGTGAACTTTGAATTGGATGAACTTGGGATGAATCTTGAAATTTGCAGATTAGATATACTCAGTGCCTGTACTGATTTTGGCAGGGATAGAGTTAAATTTATTCATAGTAGGTTGTATGGGGCAGTCTTTTGGATTTGTGCTGAAAATTGTGTTGGTAAGACACTGATGTTCTAGTTACTGTTCAGCAGTGTTTACACAGTTTTGAGTTCTTAACACCACCCCACCAGGGAGTAGGCTGGGGGTGCAGAAAAACTTGGGAGGGGACATAGTTGGGCCAGCTGAACCCAGCTGATGACAGGGTTATTCCAAACCGTATGGTGTCATCATGCTCAGCAAGGGGAAGGTTGGCGGGGGCCCTCGCTTAGGGACTGGGTAGGCATTGCTCATTTGGTGGTAAGCAATTGTTTTGATTTGCATCACATATCTTGGAATTTACTTTCCTCTCTTTGTTACCTTTTTTCCTCTCTTTTCCTCACAATTTAGAAAAATCATTATTTCTTTGAAATCATTTAAACTATTTTTATCTCACCCCCAAGTTTCTTCCTCAATTTTACCCTTCCAATTCTCCCCCACTGCACTGGGGGTAGGGGAAAAGTGGGTGAGCTGTCTGGTGGTGCTTAGTTGCTGGGCAGGGTTAAACCATCTGTGACCTTGAACGTGGTATTTCTGGATTACAATGTGAAGTGTGCTGCTGAAGTGACAGTAATTTAGTGGCAGCTTAGGGGCTATGTGATAAAAAGTTAAATGTTGATGTGTTTAGCCATTTCTCTTGCTGTATGCACACCTCTCCAGTGCTTAACAGATTTTTGTGGGAGGATCATACTGCTGTGTATCCATTTTCATTTTGTTAGCGATCTTCCACATGATTTATGTAATAGACCATGTTTTGCACACAGAACAATTTTGTAAATATGAAACATTTCAATTTTTGCTAAAGTCTTTTAATTTTCCAAAACAGCATTTAATGTTTTTTTCAAGTGATAGCAATTTGTTTTTCCTTCCTTTGTTACTGGGAAGTTACATGGTTTGTTTCATCAAACAATTCATCAAATAGGAACTTAGAAGTACTTAGAAGTTTTTATTCATTAGCAACATGTTAAGTAGATCAGTACAGATGGAGAGGCAGTAATGCAACTATTAACATATTGCGGAATCCGAAAAAGCTTTGAATCTAATGAAATACCAGCAGTCTGATTTTTCTCTCTGAAAAGACTTGATCTGACTATAGAAAGGGCTCTAACATATATTAACAAAGAGAAAGAAAATGGAGAGTTAATGTTGCTGTCAAATTCACATAGTTGTCCTGAGAAGCTATTTGCAGCATATGTTGTTTTGAGATGAGATTATATGAAAGCTTTATTGTTTAACTCCGTGACTAAGGTAAAAAGAAACAGATATTTACAATTCTTATCAATATAAGAAGCTTAAATGATTCATATGTGGACAGCTGTTAAAATTGTGTTCCTTGAAATCTGACCAGAATGAAAAATCCGTACTGTGCTGTAGTTGGTTGACCCTGGCTGGATATCTGCCAAAGCAGCTCTGTCGCTCCCTTTCTCAACTGGACATGTGAGAGAAAGTATAACAAAAGTTGAGATGAGGAGAGGGAGAGATCACTCAAAAAGTACCATCACAGGCAAAACATACTCAAATTTGAGATACTAACTGAACTTACTACTAACAAAATCAGAGCAGGATAGTGGGAAATAAAGTAACTCTTAAAAGCACCTTCTCCTGGCTCCTCCCTCCTTCCCAAGCTCTTCCTCCTTCCCTCCACTGGGCAATGAGGGTTATTGTCAGTTCATCACAGGTTGTTTCTGCCACTGCTCAGGGAGAGTAGTCCTGTCCTGGTGTGGGGTCCCTCCCATGAACAACAGTTCTCCACTAAGTTTCCCAGTGTGAGTCCATCTCACAGGCAACAGTTCTCCATGAACTGCTGCAATGTGGGTCACTCTTCCACAGAGTTCAGTCTTTCAGGCGTAGCCTGCTCCAACATGGGGCCTCCACAGGGTCACAAGTCCTTCCAGGAAACCTGCTCCAGTGTGGGCTCCTCACTCCTTGGGTCTGCAGGTCCCTGCCAGGAGCTTGCTCCAGCATAAGTTTCCCATGATTTCACAGCCATCTCGTGGGCATTCACCTGCTCCAGCATGGGTCACCCCCATAGGCTGCACATAGATATCTGCACCCCTGTGATCCTCCAGGAGCTGCAGTGGGACAGCCTGCTCAGTAACTTGTGTTTCTTTTCTAGTTAAGTATGTTATCACAGAGACATTGCTATTATTTCTGATTGTCCCACCCTTGGCCAGCAGCACATCCATCCTGGAGTTGCCTGGCGTTGGCTCCACTGGACATGGGGGAAGCTTATGGTGTTTTCTTACAGAAGCCACCCCTGTAACCCTGCCATTACCAAAACCTGGCCATGCAAACCCAATACTCATGCTTTTATAAAACTCTAACACTTTCTTCAAAATAAATTGCTGGGTTTTAATCTGACTGAATATCATCTTGGCTTACTGCAAGGCATCCATGCCAGACAGGTTTTAATGTCGAACTGTAACTTCTGCTATTGACCCTAGTTAATAAGGAAGGGATGTGCATCACTTGTTTTGCAAAGAGATCTCTATGTAGATTCACTGACCGCTTTCTGCGTGACAAAGATAAATTGCTGAACTGCGAAGATTACTTAATTACATCCTTTAAACGGTGAGGTTATATCCTTCAAATGATTTTGAGAAGCATTGAGGAAACCTTTTTGTTTGGGTTCTCTTTCCCTAATAGCTATTAGCATTTTTCCATAAAGATAGCAACCAGTCCAACAAACGGCAGTCATTCTCTTTAAAGATTCACAGGTGTCTGTGGTGAGAAACACCTCAAGTAGTCGTTGCATTGACCCATTTTTCATTATTCTTCCATACGTGTTCCATAGATTTTCATTAGTATTTAATCTTTTTTGTTCAGAACTTCTTTTTAATAGAGAACTGACATGATGTTCAGTAAGAGTCTTGTGAGGTGGTATCTCCTGACTTAGAAATACTGATTTTTTTGTTCCTATTCCTTTCCCCATCTGGGTTATAAAAGGATGGTAAACAGTCACAAAAACATAGCATTGTCATTATTTGTAGTTCAGTGCAGACCATTTCAAAGTATGAAGTAAAACAGTTCAAGGAAAAGTTTTCCTGAAAATACTAATCTGCTTTATAATTTAATAATAAAATTTCACGTGCATTTATTTCTGATGAGCTTTTTTATAAAGTCATACTGAGATTAGCAGTGTGAAGAGTCTTTTACATGGGGGTGGACTGCACAGTGTGATGATGGGACATAATAAGCACACTCTTCAGTTATGTTTAGTTGTATCTCAAGAAACATGTATATTTGGGTTTTTGTTAATAATTTTGATGACAGAAATGTGAAGCCCAACCCAACTTTGGCAATTACTTGAATTTCTGCTGTGTAAACTTTTAGGTCAGCAGGCACTTCCTCATATTTTATGCCTAGAGTTAAAGTGACAAACCAGTTCTGACAGACGAAGTAGGTCAACATCGCACTTCATGTTTGTTTGGCAGTGACTCTCTCAGTTGATTATCAAAAACCATAAGGTATGTTAGGAAGAACCTAGGTTAACTTTCTCGTGCTGATCCTCATGTCTAGTATACGAGAAGGAACACTCAATGCTAACAAGAATGAAAAAAGAAATTGAAAATATGTTCAGTATTCTGTTGCTTTACGAAGTTCACAACTCACAAGTTTGGAAAAGTTGTGACTGCTCCCCTAAGGTTTCATTAAAATCAGGAAGACTGCAGCTTGGCTGTAACTGTTTTGTAGGTGATAGTTTCAAAAGAAGAATTACAGCTGTTTGGAAGGGAAAAAGAGTAATAAATCATCATTATGATACATGGTTGTATCCATATGTGGATAAGCAACAGGTAGAGCACCGATCAGTGATTTAGAACATTCTCTTTCGTCTTGGCTGCTTTTATGTATGAATGTGCACGACTGAGTCAGAATCCCAGAATATGCTGAGTAGGTTCATTTAATCTCCAAGAAACCACTTAATTCTTAAGACTTTGCATCCAGAGATGCCCTAAAATCTCTTCTTACTGACTGGAATGCCCAGTGTGACAGATGAAGTTGTACAAAACGTGAACTTTTTTTTTGTGTTGTGCGTACATTGGAAATGACATAATAAGCCAATGTAATTTTCTGAATGAAGACTTCTCCTGCAAGAGTAGTGAACTTCTCTGCGTCTGGACAAATATTTGTAGCTTTTAATTGAACTTTCTCTAATTAGGAACTAACTCTTCCTGAGTCACTTTTCAGTCTGTATGAAAAACATTGCTAATCTAATTCTGCTTCAATTATTTGTTCTCCTGAAGACACCAACTTACCCTCTTCCACTAATGCAGCGTTACATCCTTTTTGTTCAGAACATAAGAATTCTTCTGGTACTACTGAAATAGAAAAAAAGCCAAAGTTCTGCCTGGCTTATCTATAACTCTCTCTTTTTCTCGCTCTTGAATTTGCAAATGAATGCAAAAGGAGCTTGTAAAGGAAGAGTGGAATAGAATTTTATTTATAGGGTAGCAGTTACCTAGCTGTGAATACTAACAAACTTTCCATTTGTCAATAGTATAATAAAGTAGGACTCCAGATATTAAGGAAAATGCTGTCTGTGTCATCACCAACTAAACTGCATAAAATAATACTATTAAAGAAGCTTGAAAGCAGAATCCTGAATAGGATGTGTAAGATAAAGTTCTCAAGTTTCTTTTCACATGCCTAGTTTTAGTCAAAATGAAAAGGCCAAGGGACATTTTCATTATATGACAGTTTATTTTCAAAGTGGTAAAGGATACCTGATGTCATCTCTGCAAAAACCTGTTAGTTCAGGCATGTAAATGTCTTGAGATTGTTTGGTTTTACTAAAATTTTAGTAACGACTTACAGATTTTTCCTGGTGCCTTAAACAATTGTCCATTTGCTTAGGCTTCAGGCTCGAATTGCTCACAGAATCCAGGAACTCGAGAACTTGCCTGGTTCCTTGCCCCCTGATCTGCGAACCAAAGCTACGGTGGAGTTGAAGGCCCTTAGGTTACTGAATTTCCAGCGCCAGGTAATGCCTTGTACTTGAGGAAAATTTTCATAGCGGTCACAATCAAATGTGTTTTTGTAGCAAAGAGTAAACTGGAAAGTGATTTTGCAGCAGTGCTAAGCCTAAGCAGATTTTTTAGGAGAGAAAACTTAAACAAGACCCAGGAATGTTATATTTTATTTTGTTTTCTTCAGAAAAATCTGCAAGTGTTCTTTTTGCTTCCTGTTTTATCACAGAATCAGACAGAGTCACAGAATACTCTTGAGTTGGAAGTGACCCACAAGAATCATCAATTTGTCTTCCAGTGTAAAATGTAACCATAGAACTGTGTCTTTCATATTGAATGTGGCATTGGCACAAAGACAAAATAAGTGCTGGACAGGCTGCAAGCTGACTTTCAGTGCAGATCTCCTTAAATACTTTTTTCTGGTCATACTTCATATTTGCAATGTGTCTCCTTGTTTTAAGAAGAGTTGTATGTTGGTGTTGTGTGTGTGGTATTTCTCTGTGAAATGCTTTCAGGATTTCCACTGTGGCAGACACTTTGGAAATTAAGCATAACAAGATCACATGTAAGATTTAAATTGGATGTTGAGTGCATGTATCAACAAAGAATTTCAGAAAAGGAGTCACACTGCCAGACTCTTATGGACCTCTTGCCTTTGGCTTTTATTGCTAGTTTGGAAGAACAGAGATGCAGTTTGGCAGGTCAAGCAAAACACTTCCTGACAGAAGCCTTGGCAGTAGTTATACCATGATGTCCAAGTCTTCCTTCCTTGTACCCTTTGTAATCCTTTGTAATGAAGTTTTGTCGGAGGTCAGATGAAAAACAGCGGGTGCTCCCTGCATCACTGCTGGGACTATGGCAGTGCTGTTCCAAGCTGTTAACATTTACCTCTCCTACCTGTCTCCTGTGCAGCTGGGAATGAAACAATTAATTGTCAGCTATGTTCAGGTCCAGCACTAGAAGAGGTGTTATGTGTCTGGTGCCTTTGTATTTTACTTTGGTGCTGTAATATCTTAGCTGGCCCTTTTCATTGCAGCAGGACAGTCGTTTTCAGCATCTTGTAAAGTAGGAAGAAATATTGATTAAGAGTTACTGGCACTTTTGGCCATTCTGTGAAGGCTTAAGATTAGTTTAGGGAAACAGGAATAGCTTTTGCAACCGTATAAATGCTGTATCTTTCTGTAACTGTAATGAAAAGGGAGAGGAGGCTGGGATATATTTTTGGACTGTTATTTTACTCTTCCAAAACAGTGTTTAAAGTTGTTTCTCCATGTATTAAAAATTATTCTATTTTTTTTACTATTCCCCACCCCTTCACTTGTAGCTAAGACAAGAGGTAGTAGCCTGCATGCGTCGTGACACAACACTGGAGACAGCACTGAACTCCAAAGCCTACAAACGCAGCAAGCGCCAGACTTTGAGGGAGGCCCGTATGACAGAAAAGCTTGAGAAACAGCAGAAGATAGAACAGGAGAGGAAGCGTAGGCAGAAGCACCAGGTATTTTAACTTATTAGGTGCATGCCACATGACAGAACTGCACCTTGCTTTGCTGTGCAGGTCTTCTCTTACTTTTGAAGATTTTCTGATCAAAAACTCCAAGTGATGTGATAAGTAATGGGAAAATTATGAGATTAGAATTCCTATATTCCTGATTTCAAATGCTGTGCTGTGTCAAAGTGCCTTCACTAACTTGTTTCTCCTTCTAGGAATACCTGAATAGCATATTGCAGCATGCTAAAGATTTTAAAGAGTACCACCGGTCAGTCGCTGGGAAAATTCAGAAACTTTCTAAAGCTGTGGCAACTTGGCATGCCAACACTGAACGTGAGCAGAAAAAAGAAACTGAGAGAATTGAGAAAGAGAGAATGAGGAGACTTATGGTAAGGACTAGCAGAAGGAATATGAGTATTCTAGTTAAAATTACATACTGTGTCCTTTTAATATCCTTATACAGACCCAGCCATACCCATGTGTTTCCTTTGCAAAGTCCTCTGTAATGCAAAAAGTATAAATTTAAAACTGCTGCAGTTTGGCTATGTATGTTTCTGTTGATGGTAATGAATGTTATGATGTTGTTCAATTTAACTTATAGTTCCTTCTTTTTAATGGTTTTTGTGTAGGAATAATTGGAATAATATATGGGACTAATTTTTACTGACATGAAAACTTAGCACAGCCACTTCTGAATAACATCAACTTAGCCTCATTAAATTCATATACTAACACTGTATTGCAAGGGTATTGGTCCATTGTACAAATACTGGACTATGTTTATTTCTGGGTTTGTAGCTTTGAAGATTCCATATGATTAACTTGTTCACGGCATTACTCCACAGTTTTTACTTAAAGCTTGTTCCACATGTGAAAATACCCAACCAATAGTGGTAATGCATGTATCTTGAGAAAGAATACTAGTCAGTTCTACCCATTAATGCTTCATGACCATTCTTCCTATTTCATAGTTTTCTCTTGCTTATACCTGCACAATATCAGTTGTATCATTGGACAGAGTAAAATGGGTTTATATATAATTACGGCTTTGCAGAACACTGTGGAACCAGTCAGGGGGCTGCTTACATTTCAGGAGTTAAAATAAGTCTGGAATTTAAAGTTTAGACAGATCGATGCCTACGTACAAGTATGTTAGTGACAGGGGTTGGAAAAATATCCTGAAAACATTTGTTAGCACTATTTTAACCTTTTATAAACACTTTACCAACATAGAATGGAAAGGAAAATGAGAAGTTTACTTTGTCACTTGCTGGCAGAAAGCAGTAAGTATCTAATAGAGGTGCAAATGTAATGCAAAATGCCACTACCTGTCCATAATCTCTTCCCACCATGAATATGGACTGAACAGTTTGGTTTTAAAAATCACAGAATGAAATTTAGAGATAATTAAATATAAAATGATAAAAACTTAGAAATAAAAGTTTGTGTACAGTGTAAATTAAGAACTTGCATTAAGAGAATAGCAAATTCTCTGTGTAGAACATAGAGCGTTCTTAAAATTACACAGTAATCAGATCTATAGAGCTTTTTTATAATTTGAGATAATCACTAGCAGTTTGTCTAGCCCAGCTCATAAAAAATTTAATTACTAGCAACAAAGAAGAGCTGATTTTAAATAGGAGCAATATTGGTATTTTAGAAATATTTTTGTACCTTGTAAGATTGAGTTAATGTCAAATCAAACATGCAATATGGCAAGTAATAACAGTGTCCACTGCTAAAAAGTATGAAGTAGATTTGTAGGTCCAGAAATGGCTTCCACATAATCAGTGCTTTCTCCTAAAATACCTTCACCAAGACTGTGGTTATTTTCTTATCATACAGTTAAGAACTTCACAGTTCTTACAGGACTTCATAGGGATTTTCAGTTTAGTGTTTTGCACCTACTGCTCAATGAAATTCTTCTTCAATATGTGTTATGTTAATGGAGTTATTTTGTGTATTTAGTTTTAGTCCAGTTGTGGTAAATTTTGAATCGCAGATTTGTACTAGCATTTTTTTAAAACATCATCTGCTCTCAAATGCCTGTGACAATGTGCTGCGTCTAAAACGTTTTGCATATATTTTCAGGAACCTTGATTTCGTTCCACAAATTGCCCTTCATTTTCTGTTACTAGAAATGGTGATTGTGTCACAGTTCATTAATAGTAGTAGATACATACACCATGTGCAAGAATGGGCATTGGTATGATTTAGAAAGGTACTGTAAAGACAAGCTTAAATGGATAAAAGAAGTACCTTGGCTAGATTACAAAGGCTGTGTATTCAGTAGTAGTAGTAACAACAACAATAATAATGATAATTTTTTTTTCTGAAGACTTGGGTTTTGAGTGTTGTAGTTTTGATGATTTGAGTATCACAACAGAATTTTGCAAGCAGTTTTGCAAGCTCAATTTGAACATTATAGCTATTCTTCCTAAGTGTCTGTAGCTTTGGTGTCTCTCTAGAAAGGCAGGAGAGCTCACAGAGTGCTGTCTTTTAAAGTATTTCTTAGTCGTATTTGGTTTTTATAAGGCATTGTATACGTCCCTTATTTGTTGTTTTAGCCAAAATTGAGGAAGTCACTTCTGCTGCTTTCCTTGTATTTTTCTGACATGATACATTATATCTTCACAGCACATGAAAATAATATTCCTGGTAGGTCTTACCTCTCACAACACACTTACACAGTTCTGTAAGGATGCAAAAGTTGCTAGGATGACCCAGAGATTCGGGTTATCTGGTGAATCATGTTTCTGATAGTGACCTCTATCAAAGACGAAATAACACCAGAACAGAACAATGATAGATAAATCTGCCAAAAAACAAACTTTCACAAGATACCTAAAAGGGAAATCTATTTTCATATTGGAAAAGGACTAAATGCGAATTCGCATCCAGCTCCTGTATGGGTTCTTCATTTTTTTGGGCTGCCTGCACTTCATGTCTTTGAAGAATAATCTCCGTAGGATGCTCAAGAATATCTGTTTCAGGACATTGCAATCTGCCTGATGTAGCACTGATACTTTTTTTCCTCCTTTGCTTGTCCTAACTATTGTAGATTTTTTCAGTCATGGGAGTAGGAACTATGTAGAATTATGGAGTCTCTGAACCTCAGAGTCACTCAGGCTATCAGGGAGATCTTTCGTCCAACCAGCTTCCCATAGCAGTGTTAACATCAAGTTCAAAACAGGCTTCTCAAAGCTGTTTTCAGTCATGTCTTGAAAACCTGTAACATGAGAAGTGGCACAACTTCTCTGCCTGTTCAGGTCCTTCTGAGGTGCAGCCCAGCCCTCCATCCCTTCCTCTGTGTCACTGAGAGACATGTTTAACACAACATGACCCAGGATAGACCCCTGCAGTATCCCTTTTCATACTGTTTTCAAAAGTTTGACCCTCTACCACCCTGCAGAGAGGAACTGGGGGGTACTGGTTGATGAAAAGGTGGACAGGACCCAGCAATGTGTGCTTGCAGCTCAGAAAGCCAACTGTGTCATGTTCTACATCAAAAGAAGCATTGTCAGCAGGCTGAGGGAGGTGATTTACCTCCCCCTACTTTGCCCTTGCAAGACCCCATCTGAACTACTGCATCAGTGTCTGGCATCTCCAGCATAAGACAGATGTAGACCTGTTGTTGCAAGTCCAGATGAGGGCCACGAACACAACCAGAGGACTGGAACACCTCTCTTATGAGGACAGGCTGAGAGAGTTGGAGTGGTATAGTCTGGAGAAGAGAAGGCTGGGGGTAGACGTGTGACAGCCTTTCAGTACCATAAGAGGGCCTGCAAGAAATCTGGAGAGGGACTTTTTACATAGGTATATAGAGATAGAACAAGGGGTAATGCTCCTTTGACACTGTCTCCCACAAGATTCTCCTGGAGAATCTGGGTGCCCATGGTGTGGACAGATACACTGTTTTGTGGGTGAGAAACTGGCTGGATGGCCAGGCCCCAGCAGTGGTGGTGAATGGGTTTGCATTCAGCTGGCAGCTGGTCACCATTGATGTTCCCCAGGGCTTAGTACTGGGGCTGGTTCTGTTTGATACCTTTATTGATGATCTGGATAAGGGCACCCTTAGTTTGCAAAGGACACTAAGGCAGGAGTGTTGACCTTTTGAAGGTGGGAAGGCTCCACGGAAGTATCTGAACAGGCTGGATCAATTGGCCAAGACAAGTGGTATGAGGTTCAGCGAGGCCAAATGGTGGATCCTGCACTTGGGTCACAACAACCCCAGGCAGCACTGCAGTCTGGTGAAGGAGTGGCTGGAAAGCCTGGAAGGAAGGGATCTGGGGGTGCTGATTCATGACTGAACATGAGCCAAGGTGGCCCATGGCATCCTCGTCTATATCACAAATAGTGTGTCCAGCAGGACCAGGGCAGGGTTTGTCCCTCTGTACTTGACACTGATGAGACTTCCCCTAAAATCCTGTGTTCAGTTTGGGTGCCTCACTCCAAGAAGGGCATCAAAGTGAAGGAGCATGTCCAGAGAGGGACAACGGAGCTGGGAAAGGGTCTTAAGCACAGGTCTTATGAGGAGCAGCTGAGGGAGCAGAGGTTCTTTAGCCTGGAGAAAAGAGAGGCTCCAGGGCATCTTATCACTGTCTAAAACCACTTGAAGGGAGATTTTACCAAGGTGGGGATCAGTCTCTGTTCCCAAGTAACAAATGATAGGACAAGCGGAAATGGTGTTAAGTTCTTCCAGTGGAAGTTTAGATTATATTTTAGGGAAAGCTTCTTGACTGAAAGGGTGGTCAAGTATTGGAACAGGTTGCCTAGAGAGGTTCAAAATGCATCACTCAAGACTTGCATGAGCCTAAATATCTACTGGTTTCCTTACCCTCACAAATATATAAACAGAAAGCTTTTTGCATTGAAAGCAAACAGACTTTCTGGAATCACAGAAGTTGGAAGAACAGGGATCATCAAGTTCAGCTCTTAAGTGAATGGCCCATACAGGGATCAAACCCATTGCCTTAGGGTTCTCAGGGTCATGTAGATGTGGTGCTTAGTGATACAGTTTAGTAGTAATGTTGAGTTGATGATCTTGGGAGTCTTCCAACCTTAATAGTGATTCTAAGATTCTCTGAAAGAAAGTATGTTTTGGGTAGGTATTAGGAAGAAAATCTTTGTTGTTAGAGTGGTGCAACACTGGAACACATTACCCAGAGAAGTTGTGGATGCCCCCATCCCTGCAAGTGTTCAAGGCCAAGTTGGATGTCATTTTGAGCAACCTGATCTAGTGAAAGGTGTCCCTACTTAGAGCAGGGCATTTGGAACTAGATGATCTGTAAGGTCCCTACCAACCCTTATGATTCTATGATCTGTTGATACAAATGTATGGCCCTCTGGGTCTAATCATCCAACAAGTTCTTTTATTCATCTAGGCATCCCTCTATGGAGATGGTAATTACCTAAGATAACATTTGATTATTGAAATAGGAGATGGATGATGTTTCTTTGGAAGCATTTCTGTCATTGATGTCTGTTTTGTATTGCTAGGCTGAAGATGAAGAAGGCTACCGTAAACTGATTGATCAAAAGAAAGATAGACGCCTGGCCTACCTGTTGCAGCAGACGGATGAGTATGTGGCTAACTTGACTAACCTGGTATGGGAGCATAAACAGGCACAAGCAGCCAAGGAGAAGAAGAAGCGAAGGAGAAGAAAGAAGGCAAGTAATAACAGCTGATATTTTCAAGTGATTTCTTCTTCAAGTCCAATTTTAATGTTAATAAATGTAGTGATGCCCAATTGTCATATACATACCAACCAGAGTACATGAAAACACCTATGCCGCCAAGTTCATAGCTCAGAGGGAGCTCATCTCTCTCTCCATTAAAATATGTATATGCAGTCATTAACTCAAAAGAAGGTGAACAGGAGGCAGGAATATAAACTTCTGGGCTGTTAACATCAGTTTCCTAATAATATTTGCTCATAAGCTTTCTACAGGTAAAATTGGGACAGACATGTAAGTTAGGATTAATGTACCCAGAAACGGTCCAATGTGTCTTCCTGTGAGGTAGATGGGAAGAGTTTGGTTTATGTAGCTGTTTCATGCAGGGCACCTACTTTAGACTTCCACATTCTGCACTTGGCTCAGTCCATTTTGTAGGACCGTTGGAAATTGATATAGAGAAAGAACTCGGGTAGGTTTATTATAGTAAATGGGTGATTTGACAGTAGTATTGTTCATTATGCATTTTAAGCCTTTAATTGAAGCTTTTCAAAATTACCTTTCTTCATATGAAATGTTTTCTCTGCAAGAGAGACTTGTTGAAACTGAACAATGCAATTTTCAAAAGAAAATTCTGTGTATAAAATAGTTACTAAAAAATGATTTGTCACTTTTTGTGACCTCAGAGTACCTTTCATCTCTTGCAGGATGTTTATAAATCATTTCCATGCCTGCCTTGCTACTAATTGCCAATAGAAATATAAAGATTATGTTTACAGGGTTTACTAGCTGTACTCGAAATAATGCTAGTAAATACTCTAGTAACTATGGATTTTGGACATTAATGACCCATAAAAGGAGTTCATTTTTTCTCTTGCCCTCTCAAAAACGTCTGTACTTTTTCTGGAGTGTATGTTCGTAACACAGGAACAATACCTTGTCTAAAAAGTTTAAATATCTTTTAAATGGGGTTCTTGACCTGTACTACCAGTGAGAACAGACCTGATTTAATATACAGAATGCACAGTAGAGATAGTCATTAATGAGACTGCATGTGAAATAAATGCACTGCTCTAATGAAAAATTAGAAGTTCTTTAACAATCTGCATTTGATACGGTTCTCCTTCTGTGTCAGTAGAGCTGAAGTATGTAGGAATATCTTCTGGTCATGTCAGTAGAGACATAGTTTTGTGTCACTGAAGTTGAAAGAAAATATGCCCCATATATATTCAGTGTTCATAAAACATAAAACCTAAAGGAAAACTAGCAAAAAAAATAAAAATCTCTGCTCTGTCTTGATCATCTGCAGCTTTTTGTTTGTAATTAACTTCTTTCCAGCCATCTTCTGCTCATCTGTGAAGGATATAAGAGTTTATTCAAAGATTGCCCTTTATTTTAATTTAGAATTCTATGAATTTTTCATTGCATGGCTGCAGAACTCATTGAAGTTAGTGGGCACTCTGCCTTTGTTCCAAGTCATACGTTTTTAATCCTTAGGCTTTTATATTTTGTCATCCATGTAGAAGTGTAATCTACTAACACCTGTAGTTAATGTTTTGTACTTAGAGAGAAATGAGAAAAGAGTTCTCAGGATTTGCTCATAGAAATGACAGTGAGGAAGTAGATGGTAAAGAAATACTTCTAATCTTTGCCAGACTCAGATAGAATATGCAAGTGAACCCTACATTCTTACTAGAGTAAAATTTGAGATTAGTCCATTCTCTCTCTGGAATACAGTTTCTGGGATCTTTATGATAGATTTTCCCTCTTTATTTTTTTCACATTCCTCATTTTTTTTTTTCTGTCTCTAGCTTCCTGTTATAGTCATGGATTAGAAAAAAATACGTCATGTGAAATATTCATCTGATAGGCCAGTTCAGCTTGCTATGCAGCTTTCACCTTTATCAGTAGTAGTTTTTTCTATCATTATGCAGAGAATGAAGAAAATGTACCTTCCTACTTCTATAAAATTGGGTTTTCCTTGTTAAGGATTAAATTGTCAACATTAAAGATACATTTGCATAGTCCAAAGTAAAAATGCAAGATACCTGTCATTATTTACATTTGTCTTCTTTGTAACATATGCTTCTGCTTTCCAAAATGCTGTTTAGCTGTAGGTTTTAAATGTTTTTGTTCTCAAAGGTCCTGATCTTTACACAGTGAACAGCACTGATGCTTACTGCTTTTTTGTGATTTGAGTTGTAAGGTTCTTCATGGCCTGTAGCTAAGCTCTGACAATCTTTATGTATTAGAGGCTAGTCTCATATGCAGAAGCGTGGACCCCTGTTCTTGTTTGTCTAAGGAAAAACTATTGTCAGTCAGTATAATGTGTTCAGCCAAGGCCAGATACATCCTTTTATAACTTATCTTGCCCTTCTGTTTATTTAAACCCTTCAGTTCTGGTACAGTTCCTTTCCTTGTCAGTAGACATACCTGCTGCCTAGAAATGCTGAAGCAAGCAGCCTTGAAGCTCGTATTGTTGTTGTTCTTCCTGAGTATCAGCTATTCTATTGATCAGAACCAATGACATTTGTGTAGCCCACTGAAGTGTTTATAAGCCTTTCCTGTATATTAAAGCATATTATTCTTCATAATCATTTTAGATTAGAATTAAGCCTAGTCATGTTTTCATTTTTGGTAATACTAGTGGAAGAGTAGCTAATAAAAATAATTAGGCATGTGTCTTGAAGAGTGAAGGCTATGTGAAAGAAATAATAAAATTTTAAATGTGGAATTGATGGTACCTGCTGCTACATGTTCATTTGAAGTTCGTGCCTTGAATAATGGACTTTGATGGCAAAGAAAAAGGCTCAAGACTTGATTTGAAGCAGGTATTAAGGATTATCTCAATATTCAGAAGTCCAGCTATTCCTTAAATACACTTCTTAAAAAAGATATAACTGGATGATCTACATTTATCATACACTTCAGCAACACTTGGAAGCTGTTTATCTCTAAAACACAGGAGATCTGTTCCTGTTAGTCTGATCTGTTTACACTGGTATCCAAAATAATATATTGCTATAGTGCTGTGAACTCAGCATTGTGACATACGCAGGAGCTCTGTAATGTCATTTCTTTTTCAGAGTAGTTTGAATAAAGAAGCAAACTATGTCTTTCATTTCCTCATGCTATTTTGATATTTTTAAGTTGGGTAAATGAGGACAGGCTCCAAGGAAAATACTGCTTATTTGTCAAGGGTGAAAAAAATCTAGCTTACTCCAGTGACGAATTGCAGAGTTCTTTTTGTTTGTAATTTGGGTAAATGTGGTCTACACATGATTAGGATATAGTGCAAAGAACTCCCAAAATGCTCCTTCTCTTTCGTTGTCAGACAAAAAAAAAAAAGTATATATCCAAGATAATAGTGCCCTGCATGAGTTTGCAGTCTGCGATATCTACTGACACTTTCAAAGCAGAGATTAAAGCAGTTTAGAAGAAATTCATATTTAGTCATGTGAAAGTAAAGATCTGTTTTACTTGCATAAGAGCAGTCTATAAGCAACTGAGCTGTCGGTCTGAACCAAAAATTCAGTGGGCCAGCCACTTCTTCCATTTAGATTTATAACACTGACTAGAGGTGTGTAGGTACCGTCTTAATATTAGTGAATGGTTTATGTGTGGTAGTAATGCTGTGCCTACTTCTATCCATATCTGTCACACCTTAAATAACATGAATCCCAGGCTGTTCAGAAATAAGTGAGGCATATTCATGATCCAGAATGCTGACATCATATATTCTTTCTGTACCTGTAATCTGACCATGATATTTTTCATGTCTTCATTTTTCATAGAAAGCCGAAGAAAATGCAGAAGGAATGGCATCTGGTCTTGGTCCTGATGGAGAGGTATGAATTTTACAGTGGGTTTGTTGTTGTTTAGGTTAAAAAAAACCCAAACCAAACCAAAAACAACCAAAAAAAACCCCCAAAAAACCCCAAAAAAACTTTCTGGTGATTGTTCTGTGTGTCACTGCTATAACTTAATATCATGATTGCAGATGTTATACAAGCTGTTGTTTATAACCAGTAGTAAAATTTACCTTGATTGCCTTTATACTAGCCTTTTTTATTCAGAAAGCTGAAAACTATAAGAAAAATTACATTGAATCTATCACTGAGTATGCTGAAGGTCTCCCTCTCAGTTTTGCAATATGCTTAAAAGTGATTTTCTTGCAGTCTGTATAGACAATTTACTTCCTCATATGAGCTTGTAAACAGCATATATTCTGTCTACTTATAAAAGTATATTGTTGACACTGCATGTAATTACCTTTCAGCCACAGGACAGAGTGTAGTATTACGATAGATTAAGACATCTGAAAGTTCTTTCTTTCTCAGAAACAAATGGAAATGAGTAATTTTTCTATGTCATTCTTTGAATAATATTTTTTATTCGGTAGTGTAGCATATGCTGCCTCATTAAGAGCTGTTATGTTAGTGCAATTTTTCTATTTAATTTAATTTTTCTATGAAGACTTTAGAATTGTATTTATTGTTTTGCTTCTGGTCTTTATTGTGCTTGAAAGTAATACTTCTGATGTAGTTAAAGAGTTACAGCAATATATTTTAATAAATTAATGGTTGCACAAGGAAAATGCACGTAACATTCCTGTAATTTCAGTATTTATGAAAATAGCCTAAGTTTTTTACTCTGTCAGCCAGTGTATTTATAACTGTTCAAAATTAGTGTTTCTTGCTCATGGATATATGTATTTGGGAAAAATTCTTTAGTAGAAGCAGTATTAAAAGGCAAAAAGGTTTTAAAGTAAAAATCTGTGATTAAACAGGCCAAAGAAGTAACAGAAAAAATAATTTCACTGTTCCAGTTTTGTTAGGGCACCAGAATAAGTGAAATTTTGTTCTTGCAGGTGCTTCATCAGCTTAGCTGAATAAGCTAGGGCAGTGAGTCTTTATAATAGGCCTTTAATTAAAAAGTCAACTAAATTTTTACACCCTTGTTTCTCAATTAAAAAAAAAAAGGTCATAAAGTCACTATGTTATTTGTTACGGATGTCCATTTGCATAAATCACAAGATTAAATGCCTATAAGAATACATACCTTGTGTCTTGATTCACAAAAACCTATCATGTATTCTTTTCCATGCTGTTCTGGCTAATTTACTTGGAATTGTGTGATATATTTGTGGTTGCCACATAGAATATATTACACACAGAAACACTGTGACTCAGTGTTTGCTTGGTAGTCGTGGGAAAGTGTGGCTTCTGGTAACAAAACTTTGCTGGTTGTTCAGAATTTCAAAAGTTCCGTTAGTTCTTTTTGTTACGTGAGACAAGGATGACTTTCAGTTGCCTGCTAGCATAAAATTTCATTTGAATTTTTAGCCCATAGATGAGAGCAGTCAGATGAGTGACCTTCCAGTCAAAGTGACTCACACTGAAACAGGAAAAGTTCTGCTTGGACCAGAAGCACCAAAAGCAAGTCAGCTGGATGCTTGGCTGGAAATGAACCCTGGGTAAGCAGTTAGCATACCAAATAGGTTGTTTTTTCTATTTGGATTGATATTTTCAAGTTATACTTTTTTCTTATTTACCTATTCTTTATTTTATGTAAGCTGAGTAGAAGGTGTAATGAACTGAATCCCTCCTCTGGTTAACTGTGACTCATAATTTTTCTGTCATCTTTGTACAGCTATGAAGTTGCCCCCAGATCAGACAGTGAAGATGAAAGTGGTTCTGAATATGAGGAGGAGGTATGTATCTTAAAGAAAAAAGACTTTGATAAGTAATAAAGTAAAAACAAGTACTTCATGTGATATTTTCACCTTTTTCATAAAGGAGGGGAAGTAATAGCAGGTGTGTAGTGCTTTAAGGCTCATACAAAAAGGAAAATTAACTGGTTTTGTGATTCTCCATTCATAGCAGGTGCTCTTTATATATGCTGTATATGCTTAACTGGCAATCGTGGTTAGGAAGAGTGTATTTTACTCTGACTATTAATAGTCATAAACCAGAGAATTAAGCAGATTCCTGTTTTAAATATATCTCAGAAAAGACTGCATTGTGGCTTTGTGTTGAATAAAATCAACATCTTTAAAGTTTGTGCATTGGAGGTTTTATAGGCAATTCTGACTAACACAGTTATTATATATATATATTATGTTTATTAAAATGTTAGGGATTACGCCAAAAATTAACATTCAGACTGTTCAGGGTAAATTTATTTGATTCAGTACTTTAATAGTGATTTAAATACTGTTACTACAAAAATTCTAAAAAGAATCTTAAAATTAAGACACAAAAATCCCATCCTTGCAGGGTCATATTATTAGGTACTATGAATAATGAATACAGATACTTGCATAGCATTTTTCAGATAAGTACTTTCTAAAGGAGACGTGAAAAGTAGAGAAGGACCATGTTCAATCAAGAGCCTGGTAGCAGAACTAGGTATAGAATTCAGATCTCATAAGTTTAGCAGTCTTTACAGTACTAGACCAAATGACCACTGAAACTGACTGGACTGTATGATGTTATGGTGTGTGCCTTTGTAAGGTTAAATTCTGCTAATATAATTCTAGATTACTTTCAGTATTAGGAGAGGAGGGCCTGATCCCTGTCAGATTTTAGAATCTTACTTCACTAGTGAGGTTTCAAGGTGGTGTCAATCTGTTGCAACTATAGCCAAAACCAGGTTATTTGAAAAAGAGTAAAAATAACTCGGTTAAAAAAAAAATAAACCTAGAAGCCTAGACGAGTAGCTCTTGGCATTTTTTCAAGCTTATTAATTTATCACACATCTAGAGTATGATATAAAAATAAGCATGAATCCTCCCCACGAACATGGTAGCTACAGAAAGCCTTTTCAAAGTAACCTTATTAAAGGGGACATAGTTTTCATTTCAAGGTATCATGACTTTCTGTTGGTTAATATATGTAAAAAAATTACTCATCTTGTTATGCTGCAGTGCAGTGTTATTGCAGAATAAGAGTAAGTTGAACTCCGTAATTCAGATGTGTGTCACAAGGCTTTGACCAGTGAAATCTACTGGTATGTGAATGCCAGTTGAAAGTATGACTGAGGAACATGTTGCACTTTCCAACATCTCTCTTCTTTTTCTGTGTTCTG
>JAWWEW010000088.1:45552163-45563801 GCA_035583185.1 Anabacerthia variegaticeps | reverse complement strand
TGTTCTGTAGGATGAGGAGGAAGAATCAAGCAGATTAGAAGCAGATGAGAAGATACTCCTGGATCCTAACAGCGAGGAAGTTTCTGAGAAAGATGCAAAGCAAATTATTGAGTGAGTGTTCCTTAGGTGCTGATTTTTGGTTGTTTTATAAGGGATCTTGCACCTTTTGGTGTACTCACCACAGTTGAGACTTGCACTGTTTCTTTAGACATACATATGTAAGCTGAGGTAAAAAAAAAATTTGTTTTTTTGGGAGTTCATGCAAGTTCTTTTTCTCCTTTTCAGGACAGCCAAACAGGATGTGGATGATGAGTATAGCATGCAATATAGTGCTAGAGGGTCTCAGTCCTACTACACTGTTGCTCATGCAATCACAGAAAGGGTGGAAAAGCAGTCTTCCCTTCTTATAAATGGCACGCTAAAACATTACCAGGTGAGAAGTCAGTAAACCATTAATTTACTTAAAACATGGAATTATGCCCAACATTTCAGTGTGGTATTTCAAGTGACAAACTGAAAATTGGTTACGATATATGTAGTAGGTTAGATATCTCTAGAAGGTTAGAATTTGGGAATACAGACAAAGCAATGACAGTTACCTGTCACAGATAATGTTTTGTACATACTGTCTTAATAATAATACCAGCTTTCTGCCTATACCTGTACCCTTCTTTCATTGCACATGAATAGTATTTTGATTTTGCTATTCTTCTCATTGAACTTAATTTCAGTTCTTACGGCTTTAATTTGTGGTGGGTTGACAATATTTTCATTCTTCCAGTATTTAAAAGTTTAAGATTTTATTTTTTAATTAAGATCCTAATACTTCAGGGCAGTGATAGGTACAATTTGGAAATAAGAAAAATAGTTGACTATAGAGGTTGATGTCACATGTTCTTTACAGACTTCCACTGGATTTAGTAACTAGGAACTTCTGTATTCTGACATAAGCTAGATTCAAATGTCCTTGACACGTGTTTTCAACAATTCTGCTATTGCACAACTTTCTAGGAAGTTCCAAGAACCTGCATCTTTTTTCTAGTTGGAACATTATTTCCATATCAATATAAAATAAAGAATAACGACGAAGACAAGACAGCTTTCCTATTTCAAGTTCTGAGACTACTTTGTAACTGGGGCATACAGTGGCAGTACAAATTCTGATCAGCTCTTGGTGGTTTAATACATAAATCAGTCCACATGTGGGTAAAGCCAGTGAATTGGCAACATTATTTTGGATACTGTCTCATAGGGTCAACAGAATGTTACTTTAGGCATTTAGAGTTTTCCCTCTGAACTTTCTCTTAATTTCCTGCTTTCTCCATGCATGAGACACACCAGAAGTCTGGATTTTAGAAGCAGAAACTTACTTCACACATCCAGTAATGTGATACACACATATGTGGAATTTTATCTGACAAGGGAGTAGTCCTTTCTTGCAGTACTACTTGGAGTGTGAAGTTCTGTTACGTAGACATTGCTAAGCTACAGTGCTCTGGCTTCCTTCCAGCTCTGGAATTTTATACACAAGGCATAATTGAATGAAGCTGGCCTGCTCTGACATGTGGAGGTTTGGATAGCAGACACTAAATGGACATGTGCTACAAGAGCTTTAGCATGCCAGTGATGCAGTTGGCAAGTGTGAGGCTTACATGTTTTGCACAGATTTGATGGTTTTGAAAGATTTTAATTGATGCAGGCAAATGGCATGAAGTATACACAGAAACTTCTAGCATTTGACAGTAAAATTGAAGAACAAACTCTTGGAGTGGTGTTTATTTGCCTTATATACGAGTCCCTTTGTTGCTTTGAGTGCAGTACTAAAACCTCCCTGTATGAAATCCAGCTTCATCTTACAGAGTCTGCTAAACAGGAGTGATGATTTCTATGTAAAGATAGACAGGGGTCCCCATGCATACGGTATTTCTAAAGGATATGCAACATTTAAGTAAACAGGGACTTCAGAACATTAGTTCTGTACCACTGATGTTAGTTATTTGTGTGGGTTCTAAAGAACAGAAACTATCATTCTTCATTTCAGCTCCAGGGACTGGAATGGATGGTTTCACTCTATAATAACAATCTGAATGGAATTTTAGCTGATGAAATGGGACTAGGAAAGACAATACAGACTATTGCACTCATTACTTACCTGATGGAGCACAAAAGACTCAATGGCCCCTATCTCATCATTGTTCCCTTGTCGTAAGTAATGGATCTCTTTCCAGCATTAACATCCTAAACATTGCAGAGTGTTTTTTTTGGGATGCAGCACATTGACAAAACCAGAAAGCTGATAAAGCACTTGAGTCTATTAATTTTGGCAAATTTGAGTAGTTAATTTACTGTAATTCACTCTTAAGCCACAAGAGGGGGATGTTTTTTCTTTCCATGCTTGCAGTTTTCCATTGATCTTTCAACTCGTGATACTAAAAATCCGGTGCTTAATTCTTTAAACAGCAGGAGCCTCATCTGATAGTATGTAAGCGTGTTTCGCTGAGGTTTGATGATCTTTTAAGTACAGTGTAACTAGCCGTGGATATATGTAGCTCTGATGAATGACTAACTCTTCTTTCAGGTGTCCAGATCATGATTGTTTATGTGCTGCCTTTCTTTGGCTTTTCCTTAGTTTTCATGATGCTGCTTGTTTTATACATTACTTTTAACCCATTTTCCGTTCTCTAAAGGTGAGATGTGGGTTTTAGTGATCTGAATAAAAATATTCCAGGTGTTGTGAAATTGATGTAGGGTGTTGAGGGGTTGTTTGCTTATTTTTTGTGTGACCTGATTGATGTGCAGAAGCTCCCTGGCCTTCTCATTAGCTTATCTGTCCATCAGTTGTACTGAGCATGTAAATTTGTTGTAGGATTATGATAAATTTGATTTGTGGTCATCTTTTGATTTGAGGTGTCCTGCCTTTCAGTTTTGCTGCAGTAGTAACTGATTGACTAAGATAAATGCCACAGCTGTGCCTAATTGTATGAATATAGATGATGGGCTCTTGTATGAAAAGAAACATCTGGGAGAAGATCTATAAAGTAAATCAAAGTAAAAAATAAGAATGTTATTAATGTCAATTTTCACGTGAGCAGAGTAAATATTTCAGATTTCTGTTAAGTATTCTCTATTGATTTTTGGTATATTTCTAAAAGAGAAAATCTGAAATGTCTTTCTTGTATAGGTTTTAAATGCTGCCTTTCTGTGCCTTTTCTAATTAGCTAGTAATGCTGTCATGACAGGTCCAATAAGAAGACAAAAAAAAAGGCAAGCAGCTGAAAAACCTCAAGGTTATTTTTTGATTTTGTTTGATGATATTTTTGAATGATAAGTAGTATAAAATAACTTAAAAATCTATAGTTTTATTCGGAGTTATTGTTCTTATCTGTAATAGTTTCCAAAATACAAACTTACATTACTTTTACTGGTTTCAAAGAGATCTCTGAATATAATCTGAAAGAGTGTTTCACACCTTTTTTATAGTTACTTCCCCCTGAGGTGCTTGTATTTTATTGCAGCATAAAAAGTGCGCTTTTAAAAATATGCCGTTATTTGTGGTGTTGGATTGCATAAAATATGTTGAAAAATTGGCAACCACTTGGAAAAACATTTATAAAGTTTGACCTGCAAATGATGAAATGTGTTACCTTTTTTTTGTAATTTCTGTGATAGGACTCTATCCAATTGGACATACGAATTCGACAAATGGGCTCCTTCTGTGGTGAAGATATCATACAAGGTTTGATTTGCTTGTTATATGACAATAGAATTGAAGGAGTTTTTCCTCTGTCTCTACATACATTTAAACTGTTTGCTCTTAAGATTCTGTGGTGTATACAGGGTACTAAGCATAAGAATTAATCATACTAAGAAGCCTGTAATAAGCTGTAAAATACTAGAAGAAGATGACTGTAGACAACACTAAAAAGTGCAGAATAAAATTGTTGTCACGTTACAAGGCTTCCAGTGAGACTAATACAAATGGTAACTACTTCACATTTTATACATAACTGAATTGCCTACTGTAGTAGGGATATGGCCAAACAATTTGTAAGAAGGCTAGACCATCGGCTACATATTTTCACAGCCCCCATAAACAGCTTTACAGTCTGGCAGCTATTTAGGGAAAGCATTCTGAAGAAGTCTGCAATGTATAAATGTGTTATTTACAGAAATGTAGGATTATGAGTTCATGGCATTAGTCATTGTCTGCTAATTCATAAAAACGTCTTTTCTTTATGAGAATAAAGAGCAACTACTAACTTCTCTCTCTCTTTTAGGGTACACCTGCCATGCGCCGCTCCCTTGTTCCTCAGCTTCGAAGTGGAAAATTTAATGTTCTTTTAACTACTTATGAGTACATAATAAAGGACAAACATATCCTTGCTAAGGTAATATCAACTATCGTCTCTTTGCAGCAAGACCAAGACACCTTCAAGTGGTGCATAACAGAAAACACATTTTTGTTTTATAGGGAAGTTCTCAGTGTTCTGTCCTTCAGTAAAAGTTAACACTTTTATTTATTTTTCTGTTCTTCAGTTTATGATTGTACTCAATCACAGCTCTTCCCTGTGTGAACAAAAGGATTTTCCTGAATGTGGCCAGGGGACTAATTGCTTTGTGCAGTTTTGTCAGTGCTGTATACCTATTTGTCCTTGGAAGAACATGACTGATCTCACCTCTGAATAATATAATTTAGCCCTGATCTGCAGCAGTGACTTTAGTTTTTTTCTGCGGCTTCCGACCTGAAGCTCGCTCTTACAAGAGCCTTTCCAGCTATATGCTAACTTTTCCCCACATGACTAAATAGTTACCTGTATCATGGCTTTGCTGTTGCTCACTGGCTGTCTACAGGTATGCCTCAATGAGTTAAATTGAAAACTACTGTACTGGAAGACTATTTCATGTGTACACAAAGCAGACTAAGGAGGTATTTTGCTATACAGAGAAACCATATGGTTCTTCTGTCCTTTTGTTGTTAACTTTCAGTTTTACTTCCTGCACATTCAGATTACCTGTTTTTTCTCTCTAATACAAAGGCAGTGCATTTTCTTAGCCTAATTCAGTTTGCTTGAAAACAGCTTGAGACTGCAGTATTTCTTTTCTGCTAGTTTTTCTCACCCTTGCTGAAAGATACGAAGGACAGCCACTCAACCTCTCCTGATGAATGATAATAGGTATCACCTATAAAAGTACAAACCAAGGACTGCCTAGTCATATAGTCAGTGCGGCACTTGTATTGACTGGCCATGTTGTAGTACACGTGATAAGAGAGAGTTTGAGCAACACCTTTCAGTATCTGCTGTGACTGCATTTAAACTTACATCTAAGGGAATAGAAACTTCAGTTGAAAATGCGGTTAACAGGTGATAGTAATCATCCTGCTTTGTTCTCAAGTAAAAATGTAGGATTAGATGAAAAAAAAAAAAATCATAGTTGCTGTTGTTTATGAGCATGCTTCCTTTGTCCGAAAATACTTTTGACTGCTTCCAAGATCCTTCTTTGCAGCAGATTTATTTGGAGTTTATGTGGTCTCTTTCTTCCACTATGAACCATATTCTGGCCTTGAAGAGGCAGTCATTTTAATGTCTTCCCCAGAAATTGAAAGAATCTGCTGTTTGTTGTTGCCATTCCAGTCAGAATTCAACATCAGATTGAGCATACCTAATGTGTGTTTCTGTTTTTGCTGCTTGTAAGGACACTGGTATTTGCATAAATCTTGGTTAGGCTTTCCTCACACTCAAGAGTGACTAATGTTTCACGCCTGAAGTATTTTTGTTCTTTTGTTCTACAGCTATTGGGAGGGATTTGACAAACTCTGACCTGCTGTAACTTATGCTGACTTTTCTTTTTTTTTTTTTTTCAGATTCGGTGGAAATACATGATAGTAGATGAGGGCCACCGAATGAAGAACCATCACTGCAAGCTGACTCAGGTCTTGAATACTCACTACGTGGCCCCTAGGCGAATACTGCTGACTGGGACTCCACTGCAGAACAAATTGCCTGAACTTTGGGCTCTTCTCAATTTCCTCCTCCCAACCATTTTCAAGAGCTGTAGCACCTTTGAACAGTGGTTCAACGCTCCATTTGCCATGACTGGAGAAAGGGTACTGTGGCAAGTTTTTTTAACAGATCAGGAACAAACCACTTTGGTGAAAACAGAAAGGAGCATATACAGAAGGATTAGCATTTGAAATCTCTCACTGGTATTTAGAGGGTTAAGATAGCTAAAAGTCACATGTTTTATAATACCAGAAAATTATAGCATTGGTGTATTTTCTGACTCAGAGTCAGTTTGGTTGTAAGATGAAAATAATTATTGCACATACTTAACCTTTCACGTGAGAGAAGACATTGCATAATATACTGAATTGCTTTGTAGTGACTTCTCTAAACTTCGGTAGGTGGACTTAAATGAGGAAGAAACTATTCTGATCATCCGTCGTCTCCATAAAGTACTTCGGCCCTTCTTGCTGAGAAGATTGAAGAAAGAGGTTGAATCTCAACTGCCAGAAAAGGTTTGCAATGAGAGGAGTTTTGGAAGGGGTTTAATATTCCTTTTTAAGCATTTAATAATGTTCCCTCTTCAGATTTACTTTGTGGAAGAGAACTTCTTTAGCTTTTTTTATTGCTGTTGTTTGTTTATAACTCTTCAAAGAAAACTGTCCACTGAGGAAGCCTGAATACCTGAAGTTTCTGGATTTTCAGGATTCCTCACCAATCTTACTGCTTTAATCCTCTTCACTGTCATCATTTTTCCATAGTGTCTGGTTTCAGATTTGTAAGTGAGTCAGCCATACACTAAGACTCTGTCTTGCCCCACCCTTCTTGCACTGGTTAAACGTTTGTTCCCTTAGCTAGTTTGGTGAAATTCTTAAAGGACTACTGGACTTTATAAAGCAAGCAGAATTTGGTCCTGCATTATCATTCCAGAAGCTGTGTGAATTGTCCTGTTGATATTGCACAATTTTTTTAAACTAGTGGCTTTTAAATTCAGAACACAGAATTATCTTCCCATTTCAAAGGTTATTGTTTTTCTGTCCAATTCATTTTGTCCTACCACATCCTTCTCTACAATTCTACATCAGTCTCCCCAGAATAAAAACAGCAAAGTAAAAAAGCAAAATAAAAAAGTAAGTTTGAAAGTATGCTAAAGAAAATTCAGTGTGAAGGTCAACTGAATTAAAATCATATCAAAATGAAATATTTATAAGCTGTGTTATGAGCTGAGTAACACTGGCTAAATGAATGAAGAACTCTGTACAGATGCTTATTGGCAATACATGAAGGGAAGGCATTTTAAATTTTTTTTTCCTCTTTATAATGTTGTGAGTGCTGTTACCGTTGTAACTTCCTGTTCATTGAAATGTCAAATTCTTAATATTCTCAGAAGCATTTATTTGAGAATGAAACATGCTTGCATTTGAACATAATAGTGAAGTCAGCCACTGTAAGTAATAAATCCATGAATAGGCATAGGAGGATTTTGAAGTTGCATACACAGTGGCACTCAGAGGACTATGTTTCTTTTTGTTTTCATTATCTTGAAAACAGCAGTTTGTCCCACCATGAGGACTGAACTTGTGACCTGTCAATCAGATTCATTTGATCTTACAAATCTTGGTAAAGAAGCCATTGAAGAAAGTCACTTCTCTTTAAGGAGTTCACACTCTTGTCTTTCTGAGAAGAAAATAACCTGATAATTTCCTTTCTGTTCATTTATTAAATATTAGGAAGCTTATGCTTTGTCTTCTAGTCACAACTCGAAATATTTCTAGCCATTAATATGGCTTTATTATGTGACTGTTATTGTTTGACATAACTTACTAAAAACATAATTACTGTAATCTGGAAATTGGGCAATAGAAAAAGAAATTGGTTAAGTTGGGTTATGAAGTCTTTGTGTTATTGTGTTTAAATTTAGTGGGCAGTTAAAAACTACTTCAATAAATCCAGTTTTACAAAGCTAGACAACAAGTCATTCTGAATGTAGTGGTCATACAGTACTTGATTAATTGCCTGTGTTTTAGTGGATGTTGAGAAAATGGCATATTTCTATGACAACCTGGGTAAGCATTATGCTAATTAGACACTGAGGAATGCTTATTTGCTAGATATACAATGATGGCATTTTTATAATGCTTAACAGACACAATAAAGTCCACACAAAATACTTTTTTAATTAGATGTTAAAGTTAATTTTAAATTATTTTTTAAATTCTCAAAATTAGAGACTGAGAAAAAGTATGTTTTGTAATCCTTCAGTTACTTTCTTAAGATCCAACTGTGTCATAGTAGTTGTGACTCACAGATGATCGTTTTAGATGTTTGTTGCTGTGCTTTCAGTTGAATTGCTGGTTACAGAAGTTTTGTGTGGTGTTAGAGTGCAGATAAAAGATTAGTAGTGTCTTTGTTTTGTGTTTTAGAATGACAAGAACCTGCAGTTAGATCCTACTTATATTATTATGTTATTGTGTTTATGTTTTTTTTTTTTTGTGCTAGGTGGAATATGTGATCAAATGTGATATGTCAGCTCTTCAGAAGATCCTGTATCGTCACATGCAGGCCAAGGGGATCCTTCTCACAGATGGTTCTGAAAAAGACAAGAAGGTACAAAAAAAGAACTAAAATATGTAGGAAATAATATATTATGATTAAACATGTTAGCAATATGATTTCTGTTTTATAAAATCAATATGTAGGCTCTTACTGCAGGTATCTCTAATGGAAAAGTAAAACTTTATCAGGCATGCTTTTCAGTTACAAGGCTGCAGCTCATACTCTCTATTCATAGGAAGGTATTACTTGTATTCGCTGTATTTGCAGTGCATTGCTGCAAAGAGGGAACATTTGAGAAAAAACAGGTTTTCCTTTGGCTGAGTTTAATTCAATAATGTACCTGAATAATTGTGATTGTGGCAGCAATGTCTACAGAAAGTTATTCATCTTGTCTTTCAGAGCAATTAGTTAAGTCTTGTTTCAGCCGGCTAGGGCTGTACACTTGCATTCATACTTACAGGATTTGTTGATGACAAAGTTCTTTAGAGAGAACAGTAAGATTCAATGTCATAGTCAGATTTGGACTACACGTTAGTAAATGCTGATTATGCCATCATGGGACTTGATCCAGTCAATACAGGGTAAAGCAGTTGTCATTCATGAACTTCCCACATTATAAAAAATGTGAAATGCTGTAGTAAATGTGAAATATCTTGAACAGGGACTGCAGAGCATCTGGTATGTTATAGTTGGGGGTTGCACCCTCCTATGTATATTGCTGATGTAATGCGATTACCACATGCAGTCTTTCCATAATCCTTTTTCAGGTTGCATTGGTACAGTGGATGACTTTCTACTTAGTATCTTATTTTACTCTCCTTGCTTTGTGTAGTCAAATTGTTTTCTTTACTGATTCTTTTCACTGAACATTGAAACTCATTATCATAGTTTGAATACCTTTTAGACATTAGTTTATGTTCCACAGTTGTATTTTTGATATAATTCTACAGTTTGTTCTCTTTAATTTTGTCCTAAAAATTTCATTTTGTATCACAATCTTCTTCCCTTTCTGGTTTCTTTCTTTCACCTACTTAGAAGATTTTGTCCTACCTACTTCTCCGCCCAACTTTGTGCTTAACCAGTTCACATTGCTTTTTCTGTCTTCTGAACACTTCCCTCTCTTTCTTTCTCCCCGAGGGTCTAAAATTTTTCTTCCCTTGCCACCCTCTCTTAATTTCTTTTTTTCTTTAACTGTTTCATCAAACTCTGTTATCCCTACTACCTGTTGTCAGTAGAGGGAAGTGGATGTTAAGACCACTTGGCTTCAGTGACCAAATAACTACTGAATTAGGAAAAAATCCTGCCTTCCTGCAGCTCTGGCCTGGATCCAAATGAGATCAGAGAGGTCATTAAGCTGGAAAACTCTGGGAAATTACATTTGTTACAAATATGAACTTCATTTTGGAGCAAATTTTAGAGGATTTCGAAAAGAACAAAACTAAATTTTAAATGTATAGAGTGTTCCCTTCAGAAGGATAATCTCTGCTGTAGATGAAAGTTATGATTTCAGTATACTTTCCAGAAAAGACTAGACTATTTCTAGTATATGTTATGATCAAGTGATGTATTTTCCCCTAATTTTACGAATCGAAATTGCTAAATTATTTTGGCTGAGATTTTTAATCTGAATTAGTCATACAGTAAGATTGGAATATTGGTGCCACTCTAATTACATTTTTATAAAATTGCAGTTAAGCAAAATGGCATTTGAAAGCATCAAGTCTTTGACAATAAGTTATAATGTTCTCAAACTTTTACTCACCTGTTGAAATTAGTTTTAAGCTTAGTTTGGTCTGTCACAACTGACCACTGTCTGGTGTGTGTCATGGTTCTACAAAAAGATAAACTGTAGGGTAAGTTTTGCAAATATACTTCTTTAAATAATAAGGTGAGAATATATTTCATTAAATGATAGGATGACTCATGAATTTGGTGGCCCTTAGCTTTTTAGCATGTGTGGCCTGGAATGAGAAAACCATTATGTTGAGTTATCTGATTGGAGAAGATACTATGGAGTTGAAAAGCATCCAGTTAGAGTCACTTGCTGTTAGAGGGCTCAGACCAGTTTGTGTGGTTTCATAGTAAACAGTAAAAATAAGCAGGACAATAGATCCTCTTCCCACCATGAATACTGCAGAAAGAAACATAATACACTTTATGGATTACTTGCAGGTTTCCTTTTTCATTACAGTGTCCTTACAACAGGTAGATTTATACAGCAAGGCAACTGCACAATATCTTCTAGACTTCTGCTGTCATGGTTTGGTTTTTTTTAATTATTTGAGGGGAGGGTGTTTTTTGGGGTTTTTTTGTTGTTGTTTTATTAGTGGTGCAGCATTCAGGTGTGGGATAAAAATATTTTAGAAGTTTTATTCATAAGCTAATAAATTAATAATTCATTTTGCATTATTTGTACCCATAGGGAAAAGGTGGAGCAAAAACGCTTATGAACACTATTATGCAATTGAGAAAGATATGCAATCACCCATATATGTTTCAGCACATTGAGGTAAGACTGACATACTTGATTTTGAAAGTCGTTTTGTTCAGATTACTAACAACAGAAAACTACTGTTGAAGCTTACGTGTGTGGGAGGGAACATCTGTGTCCACATAATCTATACCAGAAAGTACACATTTGAAGAAAACCAACCATTACAGTCAACAACTGTTAACTTTTTACTGGTATTCAAAGCCTAGTTTTAAAGCATTTCATCATATGGAACACTGTCTTAAAAAAGTGAAGGTTTTTTTGTTAATTTAATATATTCCAAAGCAACTTGGTCTCCACATGGACTAAATTTGTGATTTACAGGCACTAATTGAAAATGTCATGTGTAGAATCTTTGTAACTACTAATTAAATCTTTGTAAGACAGGTCATCTTTTACAGTGTCAACTAAAATTGTCCTATTCCATCCACCTTGTTTTTTCAGAAAAAATGTACTATCTATACAGCATTTCTCAATAGGACTTAAAGTACATAAATATGATATATCTGGAAAAATAGAAAGTGTCATAAATATCTGGAATTAGGAATGAATAATGAAGTTCCTACTGTGATGTTTTCACTCTTTGTTC
>JAWWEW010000088.1:45535238-45546565 GCA_035583185.1 Anabacerthia variegaticeps | reverse complement strand
CAAAAACATTTGTGGCCGGTGTTTATTCTGTGTGACATAAGCTGTAGCAGAGGTGTCAAAGAGCAGTGTACTAAACCTGTCCTTCCACATCTACTTTTAGCTACTGACATTGTACTTATATTACTTCAGTTCACATCTTTGTTATAGGATATTGTTATTTTTTTCTTTTCAGGCACAACAAAATCAGAGGATCGGGCTGCTCTGTTGAAGAAGTTCAATGAACCTGGATCACAGTACTTTATCTTCTTGCTGAGTACAAGGGCTGGAGGGCTAGGTTTAAATCTCCAGGCTGCTGACACTGTTATAATCTTTGATAGTGACTGGAATCCTCATCAGGTTATTTTTATTTTCTTACCTTCACAAAATGTGCAAGGAATTCATGATGGTTTTTTGAGTTGCTTCTTTAAACACTGAACTTACACTGGACTTATACTGTAGGTGGAGTGGTTAGTACTGAATATGAATCACCAGGAAAAAGGGGCATCAAAACACTTTGGTTTGTTTCAAAAAGCCAGAAGACATAACTCAAGTGTGGCCTTACTACTTTTTTTTTTTTCCTTTTGTTTATAAGAACATAAGTGAGATACCTCTGGAAGTACATAGCTATGTGTGTGTTTTCTGCTATTTTGCATATCTGTGCAAATCACATAATAGTCAGTGGCCACATGTAAAAGTAAGGGAGGAGAGACTAAATAGAGTTTTACTCTTTCTCTCACTCTCTATGTTCTTTGCCTCATAGGACTTGCAGGCCCAAGACAGAGCTCACCGAATTGGTCAGCAGAATGAAGTTCGAGTCCTGCGACTGTGCACTGTGAACAGTGTGGAAGAGAAGATACTTGCTGCTGCAAAGTATAAACTGAATGTAGATCAAAAAGTTATTCAGGCAGGAATGTTCGATCAGAAATCTTCAAGCCATGAAAGGAGAGCCTTCCTACAGGCTATTCTGGAGCATGAAGAAGAAAATGAGGTAAGTTATTTAGAATTAATTAGGAAGAGAATGTTTCAGGAAGTACAGATTTATTTTTTTTTCATCATTAACAAAGATTGTAATTTCCTTTGAAATTAGAAATGTCGTCATATTCTTACCATCCAGTCAAAGAAATAACTTAATTTTTCTCTTTTTTATGATGACAGTAATAGATTATAATATGATGGTTATGATGTAATAGTTATGATTAAATCTTAGTGTAGAATTAGGTATTGTAACTCTTTCCACCTCTTACAATTCTGACAAATAATTGCATTCAAAAAAATATTTTTTCCAAAACAGTTTATAGATCAGTTCCTAAATCCCATTTATGTTAAAGTAGGTAATCTGATTTTCAGACATGTTGAGCAATAGTACTACATAGGTTCAATTATGAAAGACCATGCTTACTGTGCTTCTTTTGGAACCTGGGAGAGAGTTACGATTTGCATTGAAGTAGTTTGGGATTAGGGCAAGAGAGCTGTTTCTTTCTAGTGCTGTAACCAGCCTGGACTTCTCATCACCACTTCCTCTTCAAGAAACAATTAACTGTTTAAAAAGAGCTGTCAAGTCTTTTCTTATAATAGTGGGAAGTGAGATTACAGAAGCCCTGACTCTGTGTCCCTGTCTTTTCATTTTGGTGTTCTGTGGAACTGTGAGTGTAGAATAGTGAGCATGTTCTTTTGCCTGTCACTGGAGACTCTTCTCTTAATTTGAACAAAATAGAGCATTTGGATGCAAGCAGTATTGGGAAAGAGTAAATAAATATATCAGTTATACTGGTGCCACACACGCAATAAATCCAGATCTTTGGTGACTTTTTCTCAAAAATAATATGTACTAGTTAGAGAGACGGGGAGACTGCTTTTGCATCTGAGTATGCCTTGTATGTCTGGATATGGCACATACTGAAAGAAAGAAGATTCTATAGCCTATGTTTCACTGGCATCCTTTATACTGTGTAAATTTTCAAAGACTGAGGAGTTTACTTCTTCAGTCATTAATCCTTCTGTGTAAACTCTGTCTTGTACATTTAGAAAATGCAGTACATCATTTGGATGGAATTCTGTATTGTTTTAGTATTTCTCACAGAAATTAAAGAGGAGTGACAAATGCTTTTGTCAGTAATTGTCTTTCATTTATGGTGTTCATGCAGAAACAGGGTTATATGTATGTACCATTCTCGATTAAGTAAAACTGTAGCTCCAAAGCAGCCAATGCTATCTATATGAGTAGATAGATTAACTTGAAATCAGAAGAAAATTTCAGTAAACCTGTTGATTTCTTTTTTTTTAATTGCTATAAGTTTGTTGTTTCCAAAGCCCTAGAAAATATTTATCAAAATGTTTCAGAAGTTAGGGCTGCAGCTTAGGACCTACTTGACATGCCTTATTTCATAGATGAATTCAGAACAGTCTGCTTCTTGTGTGTTATTCAGACACACTTGGTCTGCCACCCTGAACCAAGTAGATCTGAACAAGGTTTGTTTGTCATATCCCAGCATCTTTAAAGTAAGCACTGATATTGCAATTGCTCCTAACAGCCAGACTGAAGTTTTCAAGCTATACTTCTTTGTGAACAAAGACTATGGAAAACTTGCCCAAACACTGAAACTTTTGAGGGACTAAGAGGAATTGAATTTGCACCGTTTTTCACATTGCTGCTTCATTGCAGTAACCCTGAAAACAAATTTGAGTATCATATGGGAGACTGACAAAAAAAAAGTAAATCTCTCAGTTAAAAGTTAAAATATCAACAATAATAGTCACAATATTAGAACAAGACTTGCAAATATGTACTAGCATGTCTAGTAAACAGATCGTTTACTGATCACCTGGTTAAATATTCTCATGCTAAGCATGCTTTATACTTGTCACACTTGTATGTAGAGCACTATGTTGTTTGTATTTCCTTAGTAGTTTTTGTAAGTTTAGCGTCAAAACTCCCCGTATTTTTCTTTTTTGTTTCCTCTTCTTTTTGCTCTGTTTTTTCTTTCATCAGTACTCGATAAAGCAAAGACGTAATTTCTGTGTATTTAGAAAGATTTGTTAGAATAATAGCAGTGTATCACAAATTATTAGAAGTAACTTATTCATGAAGTAATTTTTTGTTAGCACTGGTGTTTATTTACAGTTTTTCTTCTGCCTCTGAACCAGTTGGCAATGGAATTATTCAGACTAATTGCAGATAATATGGACACAGCGTCCGCTGTGGGATCCCTGATTGTTTTCAAGTCAGCAGTTAACTCTGAGATGACAGGAAGTGTGTCCAACTTTTGTGATGGTCACATTCATGAAAAAATCTTTTGTTCTCTCTGTGTGTAACCATGTGACTTTCTTTTCTCGAACATGGGAGAAGCACTGACTATAAGTTAGAAGAACAAGCTATCACTTTGCAAGTTGCTTTGTTCATGTTAAATTTTATGTTCTTTAAGGTACAGGGATGTTCTTGAGAATTGCATCAGTAAGAACTGGGGTTTTTTTCTGAGGTTTAGAAATCCTGTCACTGGAGGGAAGATGAGATGTGTGGATGTATAAAGGCATTTTCTATTTATTTTGAGAAAAAAAAAAGCTACATGGTGTTAGGCTTTGGGGTTATAGAATATATGTTTTAGAATATACGCATTCTATACTCCTATTACACTGGCTTCAAAACATGAGTTTTTCTGAAGAATTATAGGTCTCTAGCATACTGTAGTAACAGGTTCAGAAAACCTTATGAAGGATTCACTCTGTAGTTTTATTGTTTTGAGTGACATGTTGTCTGAGCTTTTTCAATAAATCAGGGAGAGAAATGGAAATTGTGGACTCTGTCTTAAAATGAGTATCATAACTGTTCAGCTTTAACGTTTTTCATTGAACACTAGCGTTGTAAATTGTTTTTCCAGTGTCTGTTTCTGTTTTTATGAAAGAATTTGATTCTGTCTGAAGTAAAATTCTCACATCTCAAATTGTAAGCAGACAATGGTAAAGAGAAAGGAATGCAGCAGGGTTATTTTCCAGTATAAAGACATATTTATTTTTTTTCATTTAATTAGGACTTTTTTATTCTCCTTGCATTGACAGCAAAGACCTCAAAATGTAGAATGGTATATCTGGAGGGTACACTTTAACCAAAGTACTAACTGTGCTTCTGACCCAGGAAGACCACAATTCAAATTTTCCTGGTTGTGTATTTGTTCATTTCCTCATTCTTGAATTATGAAGGTGATAATAAGTCCCAGTTGTCTCTCTAATTATGTCTATTTTGTCTTACTTCGGAATAGCTGAACATTTTAAAAGTTTAGTTTCACTTTCAAGTGTATCACACGTGTTGTCAGAGAGGGAGGGTCAGTGGAGCACTGTCTGGATGGAGGCTGTTACTTCAAGTTGCATGTAACTTCTTTCTAATAATTTTATCCATCTTTTTAACAAGGAGGAAGATGAAGTTCCTGATGATGAGACACTGAATCAGATGATTGCTCGACGTGAGGAGGAATTTGATCTCTTTATGGTAAGGATGAATTGATCATAAGTAGATTATCTTGTCTAATGTTTTTAACTAAGGCCTTAACTTTTTTGTCATTCAAATTTTGGAAGATGTATTGAAGGAATAGGCTTTATTTACTTGCATTGATTGTCTGAGGAAAGAAGTGTAGTCTGCTTAAACACAGAATTTCTCAGATGACAGAAAGACTTCAGAGACCCTTGCTGTCAGTACAGTGGAATAGTGACAGTCTGGAGGAAGAATCTGACACAACCTGAGAAATTGGTAGTGCAGAAATCAGTCACAGTTTAGCTTGCTAATTCTACAGCATACTTTTGCTATTCTATATTTCTTCTTCCTTTGGGGCTTTGATGTTGTCAAGGACAACTACAGGAACTTAACAAGATAGTAAATCGGTAGTTTTACAATGTTGTTTCCTTGGTGCGTTCCCTGGTGTTCTCTGATAGTTTTGTCAGGGGCCCTGTTAGCTGCATCTCTGCTGCTACAGCTGTTGAACAGTTCCAAAATAGAGCTAGTGACAGTAGTTCAAATGTGAGCCACTCATTTTTATTAGTACTTCCCTGTTTGTTAATGCTGCTCCAGCACTGATGGAATAATTACTAACATGTCTGTGTTAGGCATGGCGCTTGTCTCATTAAATGTTTCTTCATTAAAAATGAAAACTGTAAAGCCAGGCTGCACAGAAAATGAGTGCTTACAAACACCTGTCTTTTTAAACTTTCCATCAGTGATTTGGGTGTAAGGAGATTTACATGACAGGAGGTGACTATTTAATCCAAAATTTTAAGGAATTAGTTTCATCTGAGTTACTGACTGAACATACCCTGAGTTCTTTGAAAGGAGATTTGCTGCTGGAAGTAGAAGAGCTTCTCAGTATTTCTCCTTCAGACCCAGAAGGAAAGAACTAATCCATGGATTGAAACTAGATGATGAATTTGTTTGTTAGAAGGAAATTTCCATAACTTCATCTTTTAGTATTAAATTGGAAGGATATTTACATAAAAGAGTTGAGGCGCCTAGAGTGAGGACAGTTTTAGCATTGTGTGGGCTGAATTTATGTTTTTCATATTAATTGACATGGAAGTTTTTAAGGGAAAGTAAAGAGTTAGTAGTAGGTAATAAAAATTTGAAGAGGCAAAACTAATACGTTTTGAAAGCCAGGGTTTGAATATAGTAAGATAGGAAGAATGAAGTTAAATATTAATGGCTAAGGAATATTTTTAATTGTTAATTAAAAATTATTTTCAGTTTAGTAAACTGTTTGATTATAAAATAAAAATCTGAGAAGAAAGTTTGGCAGTCAGGGCTGCTTGTCTTCTTTTTATCAATATTTCAGGTCTTGTATAGTCAGATAAAGAGCACAAAGGTAAACTTTATTCTCCTTACCTTAGTGGTACCTGTGTTGCCTCAGAGATAATACCTCTGAATTCATGCATGTCCATGTCTTGGGTAGGACTGTAAAAGCATGATATGTCTGGTTAGCCTCCTGTGTCAAGTGCAGCGTCCTGCACACAAGGAAGGGATTTGAACATAGTTGAAAACATTTTTATGAGGGTTTGCTGGCCAAAGCAGTAGCCTGTTACAATGCTACAGCCAATTCTGATGTCAGTCTATTTATGTTATTTTTTTCAAATATGAAAATTAAATGCTTGGTGACCATCTGTTTGTTTTCTCTGCTTAGCAACTAATTACTGTGTGTTAAGTACTGTATGACTCTACAAAAAGCCTATTTGAAATGGCTATTCATATTACCTGATTTGGGCACTTAAGGAAATGCAAATAGGTTTCACAGAATGGTAGTAAGCTAGGTCAGCACATAGTCAATACAGTGAGGTGGAGGCTTCCCCAGGAGGATTATAAAGCACCTCACTGCTGAGTCTACAGTAACCCATGGGAATGTATCCTCAGTATCCATATCTGTTTTGAGTTAATTGCTCACCACATTTGAAATAAATTTATATGATTATTTAAATTTCAGCTGAAAGTCTTAGCACTAACTTCTAATATTCTTAACACTTTACCTAATCTTATCTGATATTTTTGTGTTTTGATTTGTGTCTGGTACAGCAGTATGATCAGGAAAAATTCAGGTTTAAGCATATTTCCTTTCTGGTACTGCGTGAGCAAGTTTTTCCCTGAATTTATTAATTCCATTTTGAGTCTTCCTTTCTAATACCAGCTTTTAAATTTCCTTCTTCTGATGGAAGTTCTGTGAGTTCTGATATTCAGACTCACAAAACTAGTGTGTTTTCAGTTATTCTTTTTAGTTACATAATAATAACACTTTATGGAGACATTGTGAGGGAATGATTAGTATTTGCAGATCACATACAAAATTGCAAAAAGCCTGTGCAAATAAGGAAGAGTTGTTTAATTAACAGAACACAGCAGTGTTCTTGCGATCTGTTTTTTTGTTGTTTGGCTGCTTAGTTGTCTTAGTTCTGTGAAAACTATTTATGGGGTAGGGAATATGGCTGAAAATTAACAATCGAGGGTAGCTTCTTCTTATAGTTGCATTTTAGAATTGTTTTGGAGTATCATGAAAGTCCCTGGGAAGGACTTGGTTTAAAGTTTCAAGTATTGTTGGATAGCTAAGCATTTACATGTTACATTTAACTATTGCCCTTAAAACTTTTTTGTCATTTCCCAATTGCCATTGCAGCGTATGGACATGGATCGTCGCAGGGAGGATGCCAGAAACCCTAAGCGTAAGCCACGCTTGATGGAGGAGGATGAATTACCCTCCTGGATTATTAAGGATGATGCTGAAGTTGAAAGACTTACATGTGAAGAAGAAGAAGAGAAAATATTTGGAAGAGGATCCCGTCAACGCAGGGATGTGGACTACAGCGATGCTCTCACAGAGAAACAGTGGCTGCGGGTAGGTTGTACCTTTTGGTTGTTTGGTTGTTTTTTAACAATTGAAAGTTACTCATTTGTGGTGGTTTTGGGTTTTTTGGGGGTTTTGAAGACTGCACCAGCAAGAACACAATGTATTGGTTAGGCCTATAATACCCTTATTATCCAACTTTTGCTGCTATGTTGAAGGCATAAAAAAGTTTTGAACCACACTGTAGAAACTTAAATCGGCATTCCTAAGTGCTGAATCGGGACTATGATAGCATTCAGTTGGAACTATTCTATTGCCATGGATCTTGGCATATTTCTTAGATCTTTAGACACTTTCATAAGTGTCATCTTTCAGATACATGAAGAATTCTTTTATGGTAGGGAAGACTAGTAATCGGTGTACATTACAGCTTTCTGTGCTTGCAGAAGCTTACTATGTTTTTAAACACCTGAATTCAACCTTTCTTAGATTTTGGAAACTTTCACATACATTTTCTTTCTCTCAGGCTGTTTCATTTTCAAGTCTTGAGCATTTTTTGGCTCCACTGAGATCAAAACACTTGATAAATAATTTAAGTATTTAAGGCCTGAAAGCAAAGATTCTAAACTTAACTCATACAAAATCGGTGATTTTGTTGTACATGAGAATTCTTGTGGTTCTGTGAAATGCTCCGGAGTAATACTGCATGTGTCTTCTCAGAGTGGGAGTAAATATGGTAAGGAGCATGTTAAGGATTGATTGTTGGAAGGTCTTTTCAGAACCAGGAAATCTGATAATTATGATTTCAAAAATTTACAGATAAAGCATTTTAAGAGCAAAACTATGCTTTGTGGTTTGACAGAGTAAGTTTTATTGTAGAGGAACTACAGACAATACCAACATGAATATACAGTGTAGTTTTTTTGTGTAGTTTGCTAAAGATAGCTAACAATCTCAACCTCCTTACTTTCAAACGCGATGTTTGTGGGAGTGCATTGTGTAATACTGCGCTAGGAGCTAATCCGGATTGTGGTGCTTGGGGAAGAAAATCTTTGAATTATACATCAGCTGTAAATTTCAGCAGGTCTCTGAAACTACAGGAGTTTAATGCTTGACATTTTCAAGTAGTCAGTGGAGAAGAAAAACCTAGAAACATAAACTCCGTTCTGGGTTCTTGAATGTTTACCTTATTCTACAGTGAATGTATTTACAGTACATTTGCGTACAGTGCTTATAGTGTGCATCTGCTCAAGGTCATTTTAAGGTAATTCTTTTTAATTATGAAATACTCTGTCTGTGACAACATAGAAGTTTACTTTGTCTTTCAGGTTATGTGTCTTGAGTTGGCTCTAATATTTGTGTTAAGTCCTTTAGTGTAAAAAAGGCAGCCCTCAAAGAAATCATCCCTCTTCCTAATGCAGGCAGAATGATCCAGTCCATCTGCGTCATTTATAGTAGAAGTTCTTCTGACCTGTTCTTCTAGACATTCCTGAGCAGTGAACTTAGAAGTCCACAGGGGAGTTAACTGTTTGGCTTTCCTTTACATTTTACCTGAATTTTCCTGTTGGATTTTAAGCTAATTTGTTCGTGTCCTAATTACTATTCGTGCAGAACAGGCTACAGGTTTTTTAACATTTTGGATCGTAGAAGAGTTGTCTCACTGTTCAGTAAAGCCGTAAGAGTAACAACCACTGATTGGGCAGTCTTTTCCCATAGTTCCTGTTTTCTAGATCTCTTGGTTGTTTTCACTGATTTCTCCTAGTTTTTCTACATGTGACTGATGTCTTTCTGTAAGTTTGGTCAAAAGCTAGACATCAGAATTCCAGATGCAGCCTCTTTTGAATAAGGCGGCGGAGTTGTTTTAAAAGCATAACTTCTAGGATACTTATACCTCACAATCCAGTATTTCATTTTCTTAACATGAAATGTATTGACTCATGTTAAATTTTGATCCAGTATAAGACCTTAATCCTTTTCCGTGGATCTACTTCCTTGCCAACTTTTGAAAATCATGTTTCATATAGTCAATCTTTCCTTCCTGGTAAGAGGATTTAACATGTGCCCTTGTTGAATGATATCCAAGTTTTCTTCACCAAAATTACTCTGAATTTTAAGCCTGTCCTTAGGTGAACTTCTGGTCAGTTGGGTGTTCTTTTGAGATTTAGTAGGCATACTTTCTGTTCTGTCTTTCTAAAGACACTAAAACCACTGAAAATGCTGGACCGTTTAATAGAGAGTCATTAAGGGCTACTCTGAAAACAATTTCTTATCAGGTCTCCATATACTTGATAGTAATTGTTTTTATTATTTACTTCTGAGAGTGTTTTATGAGGCCAAGTTAGAAATATTGCTAGTCAAGATGGTACATATACTGACCATTTTTCACCATGGCTTGTTATTCTAGTGAGAGAAATTTTTCTCCATTTTCTATTGAGTTGTTAATCATGTTTTCAAATTAGCTAAGTTAAGTCAGATTGCTTCATAGTGCAGTGCAGCCACTAAATCTGCACATAGTTTAGCATGCTTTCAGATGCACTTAAAAGTGTGCTGAAACAAATGCAAGAGTAGGAACTACCAACACTTTTAGACTCCTTTCAGTGGAATTACATTTATACCATAACACTGCTTGTATACATTCATAATAAAACTCCTAGTTGGGTAGATAATGAAATGTAAGACAAGTTTTCTGAGTTTTTTTCACTATTTTATTTTCCATGTATGTAAACCAGAGTTCTTTGTCACAGCCATTGGTCTCAGAAAAATCACTTTCATGTTTTGTTTGAGAAAGTGTTGGATTTTTCTGTAATGACATCTCTAAAAGATGTCATAATAATTGTGTACAACATATTCAAGGAAATATTTAACTAATATAAACATGGAAAAATGGTGGTATATAGTTTATCAGCGCTTGTATCTTGTGTTTTTGTCACTGTAACCTGCAATAGTGTCATGCATATTGCATCAAAACTGTGAGTGTTTCATGTTCACTTGTGTGCAGTGAACTAGTTACATCAGTAGAACTCATAATGATAAAAATAAAGACTGAAAAAAGTAGAATTAGTGAGTTCTGAATTGAGTGATACTTTAATTCATAAGATACCCTTTTAACTGTGTTCTGCGTCATGCCATTCTCCAAGGGTAGGTCTATTTTTATTGCAGTATTACAGAAGGAGATTTATTTACCAGCAGCAAGGGATGCCCCCCTCCTTTTTTTCTCTTGCTGTTGCTGCTGTTACAGCTTTATAACTATCTTCTCACAGGGATTTCTGAGTAAAGCTGTGCATTTCTGACCACTAAATGAGTTTCATAGTATCAATATCTAGTCCTCAGCTGTCTCCTTTCCTTTTTTGTCATGTGAAGTTGACTAGATTTTGCCTCATGGAGCAGCCACAACTCTGACTGTGGAGATAGTTACCTGCTCCTTTTCAGTTAGACCCTGAACCTTCTGCTGATATACCCAACACTGAAGAGTCTAGTTCCCCACAGGATCTGCCATACACCTCAAGGTCTGTATGCATGTGTGTATACTGGCTAAGTATGTTAACTCCCTTCTTTCTAGGAGGTCGAGTACCTGAGTTTGGAAGGGGCTAAATAACTACAGAAGCCAAACCTATGATCATAGACAGTATTTAGTGAGATTGTGCTGCTGCCCTGAACAGCCTGTAATGAACTGACAGTCTCCCAGGAAAGTTCTAAGCCACAAACAGCCTTCATCACTAGCTGTCGCTGCAGCCTGCTGTTCTCTAACTGTTGGCATGACAACCATATTTCCTTAAAAAAAAAAAAAAACCTGGAAGGAGAAGTTTGCTTCCTGATTCTACAAAGCATTTATATTCTACAAGTATTTCATGCTCTAGCAGATTCTGTCCCTGCGCCACTCCAAACAATACGTTGCTGGATCCTATAGCATATTATTTTCCAGAGGGGTCATCTACTAAGAACTCTATTGCCTAGGACAGGCTTCAAGAACCAGAGGATATTTTTAAGTAGTTACAAGATCCTTAAGATACTTGCATCTGATTTCAGCTTCTCATTCAGCTTAAT
>JAWWEW010000088.1:45508975-45523117 GCA_035583185.1 Anabacerthia variegaticeps | reverse complement strand
CGCATGCCCTGCTTTAGCCAGATGAATATTAATGAATTTGTGTGCAGGTTTTTTTTTCCTTCTCTTTTCTTCCTAACTCATTAGATCTCGAGGCTCCTTCGTAGTGGTTATCTGGATGCTGTGGAAGCATGATGTAAATTGTCTTTTGATTATTAAGGCCTAGTTTCAGGCTGTCTCTCAGGATTCTGCGTTTGTGTTTGTTCTGTGGATTTGCACATCGGAGGATGCATAGGGAACAGATTTCAAAATCCCAGTGGTATTTTTAACATGCCAGGTTGTTTTGTGTTGTGCATCAGGTTTTGTTCACAAAATGTTTTTGAAGAGACGTTGTACACAATTCAGAAAAATTACGTCTGGGCTGTAATCACTTTTTAATATTGATTGTTGTGCTCACATGATCATAAATTTTAGCCATGTTTGGTGCTGTGGAGAAATGAAGGTAATTGCCTTAGGATTAGAGCTCTTTCAGCTGCAAGAAAGGATTGATTAGCATTTGCATGTACTCAAGGCAATATTGAGAGCCAAAAGCAACTAATATCAACATCAGCTATGTTCTGAGAAAGCATTAATCAGAAAGCCTTGGGTTTAAGATTTTTTTTTTTTATTTTTTTAATTTCGGTACTCTTATGACCTGGTATTTTTATTTGTTTTCTTTTGTTGGCTTTCTCAAATCAAGAAAAGTTCAGCTTCTTGCTCTGTGACATGGACTTGATAGTGTGTGTGAACAGGTTCCCTTTATTCCTAGTTTGGTTTCTTTGTAGCAATTTTTTTATCCCTCTGCGTAGAGCTGCTGTGTCTGGTTAAAAGCATACATCCAGGTAATTGAAACTGGTGTTCATTGTCTGTGACTGTGTGAGGTTTGGTTTTTGGGGGGGGGGGGTTTCTTCGTCCCATGTTATGAGTGCTTTTTACAGTAAAACACTGTGATGCTTCTCTACCTCGTGGTTACTATTCTAGAAGAAAATGATATGTTTTAGAGATTGTTTTAACACTTAGGTAATTTAAACATAGATTAAAATATTTGGAAGAGAAGTTGAGTTGTTACTGTGTAAAGCATCTCTGTGTTGTTTGCATACACAAAGAACTGTGTGTGAACTGACTGTGGGAGCTGAGCACAATTTAGATTGTCCTGTTCGAAACATGTGATATCAAAGTCTGTTTGGCATGGAACTGTGTAACCCAGAACTAGCACTGATATGAAAAAATTAGCGATCTGTTGTACACTTTCTGAGACTATCCTGCATTGTCTGTGCTTTGGTGCGGAATTCAAGGTTCAGATAAACAGCGCGTCTACTTCGGGGATAGTGGGATTGTTAGGACAATTAATGTTTAGTGTCTGTTTGATTGCCAGTAACTCAGTTTCACATTGTACTTCTGTTTATAAATAAACTGAACATTTTGAGTTGAATTATCAGCATCCTTGTTCTTGCATTGTTTTTTGTTGTTATAGTTTTAAAATACAGTTTATTTCCCTATGCAGTATCTCTTTTGTTTAAAAATCATACTTTTTGAATCCATGGTTGTCAGGCAATTGAAGACGGCAATTTGGAAGAAATGGAAGAGGAAGTTCGACTTAAAAAACGGAAGAGACGAAGAAATGTGGATAAAGATTCTGGGAAGGAGGATGGAGAAAAAGCAAAGAAAAGAAGAGGCAGACCTCCTGCAGAGAAGTTGTCACCCAACCCACCCAAACTGACTAAACAAATGAATGCTATCATTGATACTGTGATAAACTACAAGGATAGGTGAGCTTGGAGACAGTCTCTCTCTATTGCATGTCCTCTCTCCTTCTCTGCTGATACTGCTCTCTACATTTGACAATGGCTCCATTTTTTTCAGTCTTTAGAAAGACTTGCTGACATATAACAATGGTGAGACTTCTTTTAAGACCCATCTGATAGAAGGTTGTTGAAACACCATTACAAAAAAACAAGCATAGAGCTTCTGCTTAGGAATAATGTCATTCTCCTCAAGAAGTGTACTTAGCATACAGCCTGAGCAGGATTTTCCTTCAGTGTAGTGGTGAAGCATGTGTTGAGATTAATCTTTTCAAAGGTACGGCTACAGATTCATTAATCTAAGTTTACATGGATATCACCATGACCTGAAAGACTACCCAAAATATATAGGGCTCATATCATGAGTGTCAAAGCTGCCAAAGGAAAAACATATAGAAATACTGAGCATAATATGTTGTCCACAGCAGAGATGGAAGCGTGTTTGTCAAGAAATTCTTATTTTCAGCATAAAAAAATGCTAGTTAGCTGGACCTCAGGAAAAAATATTCCTTTGAATATGAAATGTGATCTGAAGGCTTTTGTTTTGCAGGTTTTCAAACTGAAAAGCATCTGTGCTTCATGGACAAGAAATTAAGAATTAGTTCATAACATCTTTGTATCAGACTTGATTGAGAAAATTATATTTTAACTCAGCTTCTATCTGCCAAAAATCAGTGTACTTATCCCTTCTTTGGTGTACATTGAATTACTTAGTTCATATAGGCATCTGTTATAAATTAAATTAATAATAAATGCATTCCAGGAAGATCAGGAAGCATTTGAATTAGGTGACATGCACGGGTCTAACAATTTATTTTTTACCTCTAAACAGCTTTCAGTCTGTGACTTTAAATGGCGACTTATGCTTTGCCCCTTTTTGCAGCTGCTGTTCTGGCTCTACCTGTACAAGGGTAACTTATATGGTACTCGGCAAAGCACACACTGCTGTGGTACATGACTTTTTTGGCACATAACTGTTAAAATGAACCTTTCTGTGATCTGCAGGCTCTCTCTAACATACATTGTAAAGTTTGTTGCATCAGAACAGCATTCACAGCAACAAACATGATGAGCAGGAAGCTGACTACAATCTCAGTGTATTTAGCTGACTGTGACTCTCAACTAACAAAATAGCTCAGACAGGAGAAGTGTTTAAGTTCAGGTATTGCAGTCAGGGCTGCAAGGAAGCATCTTGATCCTTCTTCTGAAGCCAAGCGCTTCTGCCTGGAAGCCAAGCCTACTTCTCACTTTTAGAATAGCAAGCAAAGTTACTTCTGCTGGCCTCCTGTAGGGGGTAGCTACCAAAGTAGCTGCTAGTTACTGGGGAGGTTAAAAATTGTTGCCTGACGTTTGTGTCCCAGGAAGTTCTTCTTCAATTTCTGTTGAAAAAATAAACCACTGAGCTATTATGTAGTTACAAGGCATACTATTCCCTCTCCAAGGAGTTCACATTTATGCAAGACAGATTGGTTCCCAATTTAAAAACTGTATGAAACTCTATTCTGTAAGGAATTAAAAATTTGTGCTAAACTGAGATGTTCAGTGCTTTAAGCTATACAGAGGAATTCCAAGTTTCTGCATTCTGATTTTTTTGTGAGCCAACATCAAACTGCCCAATCCTATGAAATTTGGGATAGAACAGAATTCCACATTTAGACATCAGGAAACTTTAATGACTAAAATCTTTGGGGCTAGCTTTGCTTTAGAGTTTGATTAATATTTTCAGGATTTGCAGCGTTAGAATTAAGTGGGTTTTAGGTATTGGAACCCTTCAGCTTTGTTGGGGGTTCATGTTTGTTCAGCTCTGGGCTTTTGTGTGTGTGAAAGCAATTGGGGCAAGTATAGAGGGACAGGTTAATTGGAAGAAAAGTAGGCCATCAGCTTCATCTAGGGAAAAAAAATGGTTTTCCTTGTATTTAGTATTTGAATGTTTGAAATCATCTTTGTCTTTAGCTAAAATTTTCAGTGCTAATACATGTTTCATTGTTTCTTCATGGTAAGTCCAGAGGGATGATCCAGACTATGGAGAACTGATTGTGTCCCAAAAGGTGGTCCAGTGATACCCATCCAAAATCTTACTGACTTTGGCCTGAGTTACTTTGTCAAAACCAATTCTACAGTCTTTACTAAGTTTTGTTGCAGTTTAAAGGGAAGCATGCAAAAAAATCAAAAGAATACATTACTAAACTAGTAGTTCTCTGCATGCCTTAGCTCTTGTTTTCCCTTGCTTTTGAGTTCCTTGAAAATACAGAACCATTTTTCTGCTCTTACTAAAAACATTTCTTTTAAAAAAAAATTAAAATGCATGATGCTTACAGAAATCTGGGGTACTAGTTGGTTGCTTTTCTGTGACAACACTGTATAATGTTGAAGCAGGGAAGAATTCTCCAGTGCTTTGCTGCCTGTCTAGTACTTGACTGCTGTTGTAGGCAGCTGGGGACAAGTACCATCTTTGCCTTCCTTATTTAAAAACCATCCAACAAAATAGGCTAAAGGAATGCTAAAGGTTACAATAATACAAACAATAATCTTTAGTAAATTGAAGTTTGAACTACATGATTATTATGTAGATGTCAAAACAAGTTTAAACAGACATACTTAGCAATATTTGAGGTAAATGTTCAGTGTGGAGAAATGCAGCATATGATTTTCTGAAAATGAAATTCAGAGGTAGTTACCTGGGTATTTGTAAACCTCTGTTAAAGAACTCCATGCAAGAGTGGAATTTAGCATTGAGGTTGGGTTGCTCTTTATCTCTGTTGTGTCCTCAGTGCAGTTTCAACCTTTTTATATAGATTTTTCTCTTTTATGCAGTACACTCACCTGTCTCCTTTTATTACCATCATGAATCCCAACATGATGTTGATTTTAATGAAACATTACGTTGACAGTAAGTTTAGTAGTTCTTAGCATTGTTTAAGTAAAAGCTGATTTTCTTTGGATCTTTCTGGAGAGCTAGGAAGACACTGAAGGAGGGAAGGTGGCAGTGAGGTTTGACTTGACCAGCAGCCACCATTGGTTTCCTGAAATTGTAGTACCTGGGGTGTGTCCCATGTAATAAGGAAAATAGTTAAAAAAAAGTACAGACATGCAAGGCACTGTGAAAATGTTCAGCTTGGACTGCTTAGATGTCTTTGGTGTGAGAGTTGTTAAGGCGCTTGTCGAGGTGACAGTACTTGTATCTTGCAGCATGTTTTGCTTTGGATTCCAGTATTGGGTGATGTGCTTCAAGCTTTTCTTCATGTTGATAAGAATTCCTTTATCTTACCTTTGTATTTGTTAGCTAGAAACAGGTAGTGATACCTCAATCTGAAGAACTGTCGGTTATGTGCTCCAAATCGTTAACTAAAAATCACTATTGAAGACACTTTAAAGTGCACCTGTGCTCTTATTACTCAGCTTTCAATATCAAACCATAAAATGTTGCTAACTGTAAATACAGAGCAGTACTACAAATGCAGATCCTTTTTGACTCTTCTACACTGCTTTGCCATCACAGGTAAACCTGAATTAGTCTAGGTTTCATCTATAATGGTTTAAAATGGAGAATAAATCTGTAATGAAGCAAAAGTAAGAGAGAAAATATGGTCAGAATCCTCTTCTAGTCATCTGATCTAGTCAAAGGATGTCCCTGCCCACACACAGCAGGAAAGCTGAACGAACCCAAACTGTTCTGTGATTCTATGATTTTGGTAAATCAGTTTTTAGGGTGCCATGGGAAAATGATAAGTTAATATGAAAGAAAGAGTAAGCTTAGTAATGTGAGTGAAAATGAACAAAAATATCTAAACTGAAGGCACTGTTAGAAATAAATTGGAAAGAAGATACTGCAAAAGTTCTTGGAGAATTAGTGTTTGCATAGATCACTATATATTTATGATACGTATTAAAAACGAGGAGTATCCCAGCAAAAATCTAAAATGTTAAAATACCAGGAGTGGCATGATACTCATAGCAGACTGGACACAGTTAAGCCTGAAGTAAAAGAAATGGCATGAAATGCAGTACCTCAGGAGTCCATTATATGATACTTACAGGCTAAAAATAGGAAACTTTTCTTTTGGTTCAAGTGCCAGTTCAAGTGGAACAGATAGAAAAAGAATTACTTGGGCAGAGAAGCTACTGATCAAAGCCAGCTGCAGTCCATCAGTATTGTGCAGCCGTAAGAAAATGGAAACCTCACCCAGATACTATTGCCTGCGTGGATGTAGAAATACTCATTATGTATGTATGTCGTTATATGTGACACTGTTAGTGCTTTTGAGTTGCTGTACTTAGTACTTGAATGTTTTTTCATTCAAGAAAGATTAGTTTACACTGAGACAAGTATAAATAATTATTTCAATGACAAGTAGCATGGGAAAGCCTTGCAAGAGGAAACGGGTTGGTTTGTTTATCCAAGCAAAGCATAGTCTTGAGGGGGGAAGATGATTGCTCTCAATAAACTCACTGGAAAGAAGGGAAGCATAAACACAGGAAGAGTGTAGAAACATGTAAAAATACAGGATGGTGGTCACAAGGTTATATGAGCATATGTGAGCATTCGTTAATACATACAAGTTATTAATTAAAAGTTGTGGAACCTTTCTGTATGAAGTAGTGAGACAGAAATAACTAGATAGACCTTAGCCTTTGGCCTAGATCGGTGATTAAAAAACTTATGTATGAATATTTATAAGACCATGACCCTACATTCAAGGTCATGAAAACACCTGTCCAGTTACACATTGATCCTGATTCTCCAAAATTGTCTGTGCATCATCTTTACGGAGTCCCTTTGCAATAATACATATTAATCTGAGATTTTGTTGAAATTTCTTAAACTAAGATTTAGGTGCCCTTACAGCCCTGTATCTTGTTCTAATCTTGCAGTGTAAAACACCTGTTTAGAAGAGAGAAGTTGAAATACATCAGTCCAGCATTATTGTCACACATTTTTCCAGTTCTGATGCTTTTAATCTGTCTTTCCTTCTCTCAAAAATTAGGAATGCCCATAGAAATTAATATCATAGAATCACATGTGTAGTATGCGTGTTCTGTTTTCAAAAAGCAAAATCACAGAATGGGTCAGGTTGGAAGGAACCACAGTGGGTCATCTGGTTCAACCTCCCAGCTCAAGCGGGATCATCCCAGAGCACATGGAACAGGATTGCATCCATATGGTTCTGGAATACCTCCAGTGAGGGAGACTCCACAGTCTCTCTGAGCAACCTGTTCCAGTGCTCAGTAACCCGCACAGTGAAGAAGTTCTTCGTCATGTTCAGATGGAATTGTCTATGCATCAGTTTCTGCCTGTTGCCTCTTGTCCCATTCCTTGGCATCACCAAATCACTTTGACATATAAAAAGTAGTCTGTATGTGCATTTAAAATGCTTTAGCCTTTTGAAAGCAGCAACAATTTTACAGGAGGTAGATTTTCTTTTGAGAATAAAGAATTTGTGTGCCAAATTTGAGGCCTGGCTGCTGATTTTGCATTATGCACATGCAGGCTCAGTCTCCTAAGCGATCTTTTTCCTCTTTCAAAGCTTGTTCATAATGTTTTCTTTCAGAGGAAGACAAGCTGTAAGTGTAGCTTGCTTTTCCACATTGTTAAGTGGAAAAAACTAATGACGGGCAGCAAAGTGAATGACCCCGTGTATTCAGAACTGCTGAGGCCATACCTCACATCTGGTGTTCAGTTTTGGGGCTCTCACTCACAGAAGGACACTAAGGTGCTGGAGCATGTTGCGAGAAGGGAAACAGGGCTGGTGAAGGGTCTGAAGCACAAGTCTGATGAGGAGTAGCTGAGAGGGTGCAGGTTGTTTGGAGAAAAGGAGGCTGAGGGGGCATATAACCACTTTCTACAACTGCCTGAAAGGAGGTGGTTGCGAGGTGAGGCCAGCCTCTTCTCACTGGTAGCAAGTAACAGGACAGATGGAAATTGCCTCAGGTTGTCTCAGGGGAGGTTCAGATTGAATGTTGGGGGAAACTTCATTGGAAGGGTCATCTGGCACTGGAACAGGCTGCCCAGGGAAGTGATTGAGTCACTATCCCCAAAGTGTTGAAAAGGTATGTGGTGGCAGTTAGGGACACAGTTTAGTGATAGACTTGACAGTGCTGGATTAGTGATTGGACTGGATGATATTAGAGGTCTTTTTCAACCTAAACTATTTTATGAGATTTTGATTCATAGCTTGTAATCCTCCAGATTCCCCTTAAAAACCCACTGTTTTCTTCTGCCTTGCCTCAGTTTGGTGTTTTCTGTCTGTATGCTACTTTAATGCTACACCAGTTTGCATTAGCTTTGTTTAGATAGCAGCAGCTGAATTCAAGAGTCCTAGAATGCTGATAGCTCTGTTCCATACAAGTGATTTGCATTTGTGCTCTCCTTGCTGTTGGCTCTGTTCATAGTTTTAAAGTAAGGACTTGAATGGTGTACTGGTTAACTTCACAAAGCCTTCTCCCAGTATCAGGTAGCCGTTGACTGCATTTTAATAGAACTGGTAAGAAAATTGAGAGTGGAGCTGTTGTATTTTTTCCTGTTTGGCAAGGCACTACCACTGTCTGTGGTGCTTAGCATTTTGATCACTGCATCATTAAAGCCAACATGTTTAAATTTGTGTCCATAGTACTCTAATTTTGATGACATAGCTCAGGGAGAGGGTATTTTCCCTGTATGTGAAATGGATTTTATTCAGACTATTTTCAGCTGTTTTCTCAGGTTGCCAGTTTTTAACTGTTGTAAAATGAAGAGTAACATAATTAGCCATTACTAATCTGACTAGTAATTAATTATGCCAACTGGTACTCTGGGGCATTCAAACACACAAAGTAAATAATTCCTCTTTATAGGCAAGCCCAAGTTACGGAGTACATAGCCTTATGTCAGACCCCAGGAATTATATTTTTAACTTCCATTTCAGTGATTGGGACAGGTCCACCATGTGTTACTGCAGCCAGTTCCAAAAAGGAACCATTAAATACATTTAATGAATATCAGTCATCTTCTTTCATAGCTGGGTTACTGTTGGAAGTTTTTAAATAGAAAGGAACCACCTCACTATGTCCACTCTTCTAATTTTCCTCCGTGACACTCACTTTTTATTAAATAACATCCTTGTGAGTTACATTAGATTGAAAGTTGTAGTTTTCAAGCCATAGTTCTCGTTGTGAGCACCCTGACTCAGGCAAGGGTGCAGAACTCTTCATTTCTACCCACTCTAAATTGAATGTTAGTATTTGTTAAAAGTTTGAAATTTGCCAAACGTACAAGAACATGTTACAGTTTCAGCTTCGTAGTTGTCTCTCAATATGAATTCAGAGGAGAAAGAGTGTTGATCAAGTAATACTTTTGACAGGTCTGTGGCAGCTTGTTTCTGGCCAAATACTGCCAGGGAAAACAAATATGAAAAGAGACTTGTACAAATAAGATTCTTGCATTTCATTTCCCTGAAGACAATACTGACTAAAGAGGTGACATTATATGATCATATGCACCTTGTAATTAGGGTGACAAAAATGAGAGAAAATCTGAAACATTAATCACAAATATTTTTCAAACCAAAAGTATTTTTGAAATGAGCAGTATTTTTTAATGATTTTTTAACTTGCAAAGCATGCAAGTATTTTTAATGTAGGCACACATAGGACTGGCATGTTGAGCTGATGCAGTTGCAGTGAACTGTCACTCACAGTTCTTTCACAGTCAGGTCTTTTAATTTATTCTGGTCTTTCTTCCTTTCAGCACGTAGCCTGCTAGTTGCTAGGCAACCATAAGTGATTTTTACTGCGCATGATTTTTATGGGGTAGTTGTTGTGCTTATTATTTTCTAATTACATAAGTGGGGACAAGGATTAAAATCAGAGTTGCATTAATAATTACCAATTTTCTCCTGCTATATTCACAACACAGCAGTTTGAGATTACGTTAGGAAAGATAACATTTTTTTATAGTATGGATGCACATATACATAGAGTGTACAATAGATAGTACTTCTTTGTGAGAGTAGGTTCTTTAAAATTATAGAACAGAATAAGCTCTTATTGATCTGAGTAGACAAAATCAGGCTCTAGTCTTTTGTCTGTTGTGTATTTCATGCCCTTAATGCTTTTTCTTTCATGGTCTTATAAGAGTCTCATTAATTATATCAAGCAAAAGCTTGAAGGTTTGTTCTGACAGTTTAGTAAAATGTGTGAATAAATCACAGTTGGCTGGTTTTATACCAAAAAAAGTTTCTGTTTAATAATAGATTACTGTTAAATTTTTAAAACAAAATACAGCATAAAGGTGTTTGTGTATATGTAAAAAGAAAAAAAATACAGCCATGACATAAAAAGCTATAATCATCAGGAGCTCTTTCACTAGGACAAATATGCTAAACATGCTTTAAAATTTGGTCAAAATTAGTTTACTAGTAGCTGTTTCCTTTACACTGAAGTCATTCTGTCTGGGATTAGACTCTGCAGCACAGCTGAAGAGTAGCATGAGCTTCAGTGGTTTATTAATTTTACTCAGATATTGCTGTTAAAAGAAGGCTGCTGAAATTAAACACAGCAATAACTCAGTCCTTCTGCCTAGCTAATCCCCATTCAAACTGTGTAAAGGTGCAGGAAGGTAAGTTGCAGTGTGCCATGGAATGGCGCAACGGAATACTACTTTGCTTTGGTTTTTCTCAGGATCAGTGCCTTGCATTTATAAGGTGTGCACTGATCCCCTTAATGAATAGCTGAATTCCTCATGGGCTTTTTTTTAATTATCATAAGAAGTCTGAATGTTTTGCAGATACGATACTTCTTTCACAGCCTTTTATTCTCATTTTACAAATGGAGAAATGGAGAATAGAAACTTAAGATTTAACATTTGGGTACCAGAGATCTGACTTCTATTTTTCTTAGCATTGTATGTGTTCAGAACAAATTTCAGTTATCTCAGTTGCAGCTGTGACTGCCCAGTTAGACTGCCCTCTATTAATTAAAAAAGAAAAAAAGTCCTCAACATGCAAAGAAATAGAAACATATTAATTTAGCCAGTTGTGTAGTGTGTACTCAGTGCATTGCTTTCAGTTTCACTTTGTGAGGGCAGTTTTTTATGAAGACAGGTTCTGTCATGTGGCATGATGTCACTGACACTGGTCATGAACAGTGCCTTTAAATCCATACTATAAACACTGACAGGGAAAATATGAAAGTAATGAATTTGTGAGTCTGTACCAAGGGAGATGGCAGGTGCAGTGACCAGAATTTCACAATTATTTGCTGGCAGGAGGCAAACAGTAAGACTTGGCATGACACTTACCTGGTCACTTTATGATTCCCTCTATTTCAGTAATAGGGTGCTTCCCAAATAAATTAGACCTGTTGGGTTAAATTTCTAGTAGCTACCACTGAAGTGCCAGTGGCCTCCTGGAGTATCTATCCCAAGAGCTCTATGGGGTAGATAGACTTCACTGTCATCTTCCCTGAGAGACATGCACTGTCCGCCCACCCACCGTGTTGTCCCACTGTGCAGCAGCACACCTGGGAGTGCCCTCAGGCATGTGCCATAAACTTGCTGGGATCGAGGAGTTACTGCTGAGCACGCAAGGGGAGTGGCTTCTGCTGCTGCAAGTCAGACAAAACTTACCAGAATGAGACAGAGGCTTTTGGTTTTTAAGTCTTCATTGAACAAAAAAATACTCTAGCTGCTAATCAGTGCCCAGGATGTTGGTAGAACAACATTAATTAGCAGTCTGCAATTAGAGAGCATTTACACTGTTCTCACTGGTGTGCGGAGCGCCATTGTCCCATGACTAAACTGAGAACAATAAAAAACATTCCTGGATTAGGTGAGCCGTTAGTTAGTTAGGAAATGATAAAAATCTGTTTATTTGTACATGTTCATTAGTCTATCAGGTACATAAGAAAAACAGTGCCTTCTTAAATTCTGGTGTTATTGGAGGCATTAAGAAATGCGTAAGGTATAGTAAGCATTCATTAGGTCCATAAAGGGCAGAGCTGTTATGTGCTTTTTCTCATCCTTGTCCTCCACTGCAGAAGTACTTCAGTTAACCTTCAATTCAGTTTTAGTTTAATGTGTCTGGTAAGATCCTACACCACTCTGGAGGGTTAACTGCAAGAAAGAAGCTCAGTTGGAGACGAGGACTTGGCAGCCTTCTTGTCCAACTTCTGCGCAGGTTTGGTATTCCTAAGTTATCATCTGAAGATGCAGCTGAGAAAACAGGGCCTTTTCTGAGTAGCTGTGAGAGGAGGAAGCATTTGAATGTGAACTGGGAGATGTTTTTGAGTGCTGTGTACAGTGAATTACAGTTCTTCACAGCAGAGCTTTTTTCTGCTACTTTGTGAGAAAAATTGTATACACACAGGAAAAAAAACAAGACCAAAACAAGTCCATAAGTGCCATCGCACATTCCCTCTCCAGATGTCTTACAGATGTGTTTTATCTGGGAAACCACAAGTAAGAAGACTGAAAAAAGATCCTCAATTTGAAAGTGTAAAATAGCTATTAAAAAAGCATAAACTATGGGAAATATGGAAATCTGAGAAACTCTGAACACCTTTAAGTGATAGTCAATGTTCTTAGAGTATGAAAGTTTTATAGATAACCTGTCACTTTATTTCAGATGACTGAAAGGGTACAAATTGCAGTAATGATTTTCAATACAGTTGCAATGATCTTCCCAGAATCCCAACAGTAATTAATAGAAGTTACTAATTCCTTTTTTGTTGTAACATTTAGTTAGTCTAATAGCAGTCAGCATATAGTATAATGGAAATCAGTTTGAACAAATGGTTTGCTATCATGAGGAATTACAAAACCAGCTATAAAGTCATCAAGAAGAAGATAAACTGAAGAATGACAGAAGAGACACTTGCTAAAAATTACTGAACAAAACCAAGGAAAGGGTAAGAGTGTACTCAGAAACAACTATGGAATTCAGATGCAAATCCTGATCCTGCTTCCATAAGGCCTTTTATATATAACGATCTAATGATGATAGTATGTTAGGACAACAGTTTTAAATTGTAAATTAATTATCTGTACCAAATTTAAAAATTCACTTTCTAATTATTTGAAAGAAAAAATTGTGACCATTTTTTTTATTTTCATTTCTTTATTATTATTAGATTGTGTGTGTGCTTGTGTGTTTTGTGAGAAAGTTGAAGTAATTCTTTTCATTATTGTTTGCTCTTCTCAACAGTTCAGGACGACAGCTAAGTGAAGTATTCATTCAGCTCCCATCTAGGAAAGAATTACCAGAGTATTATGAATTGATTAGGAAACCAGTGGACTTCAAAAAAATAAAGGTAAGAATGGAGATGTCTCCATTTCTTTTTATTATACAGAAAGGTGAGGATAAAGTAATCTTTAAAATGACAACATGAATATTACATGTACCTCTATTTGTGGCTTAGATTTTAAACATTGTTACACACCTTGTTAGTAATTTTGTTTAGTGCATACTGCAGTGTATCACTGTAATTTCAAAGTCACATCAAAACTGGCAGTGTGACATGAATGATAGTCTCAGAGATGACATCGCAGTGCCTTTTTTGCAAAGAACTTACTGTGAGTCTGTCAACAGACTTGATAAAAACAGTGTCTGCGAAGATTTAGTTGGGTCTAGGGGAATATAGTCATCCATAAGTTTAAAATCACAGAATCATAGGTATCCTAAGGTGGAAGGGACCCAAGGATCATGGAGTCTAACTCCTGGCTCTGCACAGGGCCATCTCCAAGGATCACATCATGTGCCTGAAAGCATTGTCCAAATGCTTCTTGAACTATGTCAGGCTTGATGCTGTGACCACTTCCCTAGGGAAGCCCATTCACACTCTGGATCCAGTCTAAATTTCCCCTGACACAACTTCGTGGCCTTCCCTTGGGTTGTATCGCTGGTCACAGAGATCAGTACCTGCCCCTTCACTTCCCCTCATGAGGATGTTGAAGACAACTGTGAGGTCTCCTCCTCTCCAGGCTGAACAAGCCAAGTGGTCCCTCAGCTGCTCCTCATATGGCTTACCCTCTGGACCCTAGCATCGTACCCTGGAACAGCCAGGTCAGATCCAAACACAGTTTAGTAGAAGAGGTTTAGGCAGCATATTACGTGTTAGGTGGTGTCATAATCCTGTAACTTTCATTTGTGTCACAAGTTATTTTGTTTCTTTGCTAGAAAGAAGAAACTGGAACTTCTTTTACCAAAAGAGCTCCATTTCTCTTGCTTTTAACCCTTCCAGTTCACACAGAAATTGCTTCATTTTTGCTCTAGTAACCTGATGCATTTTTTCTAAACTGATGCCTTAAGGATTGAGGAAAAAACTCCAGGCAATTTTAGTAGGAGATAAGATAAGTGAGCAGGAGCTTTAATGAGCCTCCAGGCTCCAGGAA
>JAWWEW010000088.1:45494744-45505560 GCA_035583185.1 Anabacerthia variegaticeps | reverse complement strand
CAGCTCTAGCTTGAATCGTTAACAGAAATATGCATATCCATGGCGGCCTTTGTTAACCACTGTAGTTATGCTAATGCGTTGCCTCCAAGCTTTTGGAAGGAATTTTGACTCGATTTGAAACTATAACACAAAGATACTTTGGAAACTACAGAATGTTTGAGAAAACATTTTAAGTTTCGAACAAGCCCTGATTTTTTTTTCCCCCCAGACTTTTTAGATATGAAAGGAAGGAAGGAGTGAGCTACTTGGAATAAATTATTTTCCTTGTAGCCACTTTGAATTTCAGAAAAAAGCTAAAGATAATTAAATGATGGTTAGCCATTTGTCTTTCTCAACTCTGTCGCTAGACTATAACCCATGTTTAATTAAGTTGCTTACTGCTGAAGCCTGTTCCTTTGCCAGCTTTTCAAGGCTGTTTTGATCTAATGAAAATGCATAATAGTTCCTGTGGTAATAGAAATAATAAAAAAAAAAATCGTTCTGGACATTTAGATGCAATACATTGTAAGAGTTGTTTCTTTGCAGCTCACTGTTTAGAGAATGAAGAATTAACATTGGCATTTCTTGTACAATTCATGCAACAAGTATTTGAAAAGGCCGTATACTCTGTATGTTTGCACTGGAAATTAAGGTGTATGGTGTGAATTTTTGATATTGCTTGACGTTATAGTTCTGACATAGATTTGTATCCATACTGTAGATCTATGAAGATTCCATTGTTCTTCAGTCTGTGTTCAAAAGTGCACGGCAGAAGATAGCCAAAGAAGAAGAAAGCGAGGATGAAAGCAATGATGATGAAGAAGATGATGACGAAGAAGAATCAGAATCAGAATGTGAGTCCCCTGCTAAACACTGGAAAGAAAGTATATCTGGGGATGGAAGGGGAGGTTTTCCTGTTTCTGCATGAAGACTGATTGTGAGGTTCTGTTTTCCGTTAGTGGAAGTAATTTCTTACTAAGTTTGCAGGTCTGTATGTTAACATTCAGTTAAGTCTTTCTGCTGGATGTTCTGGCTGTACTTCTTAGAGTACAGTAAACTGTTGTTAAGCCAGAAACAAATCACTGAAGTGCTTTTTAGACTTTATAAAACCTTCATCTCCTGTTCATGTTACTTGTCAATAGATGTGCCTGGAAAGGCTAAAGACAGTCTTTATCCATGAGGGGTCAACCTTCAGGCATGATGTGCTATATGAAGTTCATCACCTGGTTAAGAACCACATGATGTTGCAAATACTCTTCAGTGTGACAAGGACTAAGTGAAGCTCCGATTGTTTCGGAACACTCAGTCCCTGCAGACTTGGAAACATGATGAAGTAGAGAAGGAGGGATCCCTTCATAGCACTTTGTACTATCCAGTATATCGACTCAAACTCTCCAGCTACCTTTTCTCTGCTTACAGAGGCTGCAGTACTTGGTACTGAGCTACTCTTCCAGGTGTGTCACACAGGCGTGCAAAGCATGCAATTTTAGTAGTTCATTTGGAAATGAGTGGATGTTCTGGAGTCAGAAATTGAACATGTTCTTCACAAGGGTGTCAGCTCAAAATTTGCCAGTCACCTCTACATACCATTTCTGTAGTTTAAAAATTAAAAAAAAAAGTCTGTTTGTACAAAGGTCAGACATTTCTGTTGACAAGGAAGCAAGTACCTCTGCTTCATTGTTCCACAGTCCATATAAGGTCAGAGGGGAATATCTGCTACCAGAGGTGAATCTTCGTGAACAGAGACAACATTTAAAAGTTGATAACTGAAAGTTACATTAATGGACACTGTTAAATATTTTGCAGCAAAATCAGTGAAAGTCAAAATCAAGTTAAATAAGAAGGATGAAAAAAGTCGGGAGAAAGGAAAAGGCAAGAAGCGGCAAAGCCGAGCAAAAGCCAAGCCTGTCGTGAGTGATGATGATAGTGATGAGGATCAAGATGAAAATGTAAGTTTTGTTCAGTGAGACTGTGGAAGTGGTTGCAGTGATTGCGTCTCTGCCCTGTCCTGCTTGCTGTCAGAATTCTCAACTATTCATGCTTAAGCACATGTTTAATCTGTAGTGATCATCTTGAGGGAACCGGGTGGGGGTGTTAACTGTATCTGGGTGTGCTTGTGAGATCTGGTCCCAGTGCTGGAAGACAAGAAGTCTAAGAAGTTTGGAGCTTATTTCTTCAAACTGTTACTGCATCCATTAAACCTTTAAGTTTTATGGCCTGTTTGCTCTTGTTCACAGATGAAAAACTTTTAGCTTGATTTTTTTTTTCCACCCTTTTTATTTCTTTTTCTTTTTTTTGGTGGGTGCTTCTTCTATTGCAACAAATGAAAATAGATGTCTTCCGAGTTGTTTCTAAATGTCTGGATAGAAAGAAAGAACTGGTGTTTCCTGACTCTCTATCTTTCCTTCTCTAAAGAAGTCTAAAACAATTAGCTGAAATGTCACGGAAGAGAAATATTAGATAACATAGTAGCTTTCTTAAGTCTGTCTTGTCATTTTGTCATTTTTCTTCCCTGTACTTCCTATTTTTTTCCTTCTTTTACAAATTCCACAGAATAGCTGGGAAAAAATTCTGACTTGTCTTGTGTCTCTTACCTCTAGGACCAGTCGGAAGCAAGCGGAAGTGATGATGAGTGATCCATAGGGTTTATTTTCTTGGCAGAACTGACCCCCTTCCCCTTCTCTTCTCTTTTCTCCCATTTTACACCCAGTGAATTCTTTTTGTCAAATAGACATTGGGTTGTTTCTGTATTCTCATTCTCTAAAAATTAGCTTTAGGATAGTGCCAGACAAACATATGATATCATGGTGTAAAAAAAGAAAAAAAATATGTAACATATTGTGACCAAATGGGCCTCAAAAAACAACAACAAAAAAAACTTTTGATGGAAAATGTGGGATGACAGTATATTTCTATGGGCTGGTTTTGACTTGGTAATGATTTGATTGTGCCTGGTTTTATCATTTGATAGGGTATTTTTCAGTGGCCTCAGAAAGACAAAAAAGAAAAAGTCTTTTGTAGCATTGATAACCAGGAGAAGTCATTAAAAGCCACTGGTTATTTTATTTTTCATCAGGCAGTTTTCAAATTTTTTATTTGTTCTGTATTGGTTTTTTACACTGTGGTACATATATGCAACTTTGTTTAATAGCTTATAAATGTTCAATAGTTAGCCTTCATCCACCTTGTCCCATATACGTTTTTCCACTTTACGCTTGACGATCTTCAGAAAAATGCTTTTTGAATTGTATCAGATTTATGTCTACTGTAAACTTTGCTTAACTTTTTTTTCCTCTATTAAAAAAGTTGGGTTAAAAAAATGCTATTGAATATTGCAATCTATATAGTGTAATGTATGGCTTCTTTCATCAGACTGATCTTCTATGTTACCAATGTGGATTATCACCTTTTCCCTAAAGTGTACTTAATCTTTGCTTTCTTTGCACAATGTCTTTGGTTGCAAGTCATAAGCCTGAGGCAAATAAAATTCCAGTAATTTTGAAAAATGTGGTGTGGGTGCTTTTCTAATAAAGAGAGAATTTAGCACAATAGGTGCGGCCTTTCATTATGAGTTCCATGAAAATCTTTTTATAGCAAGAACAAGAGGGCAGGTGTGTCTCCTGTAGAGAGGTCCACTGTGGTCCTTCCTGAATGTAAAATTCAAGTATCATAGAAGTGTCTTCTGAGATGGAAAGCAGATACACAATACATATTAAAATAAGAATAATAAGACTGAAGTGGTAAATTAATACCTTGAAGTAAAAGCATAGTTCATTACTTAATTACAATTTAAATGATAAAGCAATAAAATAAACATTTTTTTTTTATCAGAAAGTTTATGTCCATATGCCGTCATGGGCATGAATACAATTAGTTATGCAGGCTGTCAACCCACCTGTAAGTCAGTTTATTTAAACTATTATTTTGAGGTATCGGGGTAGAGATGCACTAAGATGTGGTAGTGTAAACGTTTGAACTACTTATTTGCAGTTAATATTGCTGGTCTGGAAAAATCAAAACTTCTTATATTTGAATATATATAGTGTAAAAAATGTGCAAGTCTAGGAGGCTATTGGCAAACAGAACATTTCTTGTATGAACTTCATGGTTCTCAGTGTTTCTACGGCAAAATCTCTTCATACTGCCTTGCAATATTGTGTTGATTTAAAGATAAACCGGCAGGAGAAGTGAACTCAACTTGAGAGATTATAAATTAGAGTTACAATTTACTGAAAAGATTACAATAAATACAGTGATACAGAGAAAAATTGGTTTTAACCCACAAAAACCAGGGATACAACCCAGCACCCTGGAGCATGAACAGAATGGTGTTGGTTGGCCACATGGTCCCTCTGAGTGCAAAGTAAAAGGAGAGGAAACCCTGTTGGTGAGGATGATGGTCACGGTCCGGTCGAGAGTGGCAGTCACAGTCCTGTTGAGGTTCTGGTGCTCCTCTGGATCCGACGAGTGGTACCAGAAGTCCCAAACACCAAGATTATATATGCTCAGGTTCAGGAGAGAATGCCCAGTACATCCCCCAGGGCAGGGAGTTTCACAATAGATGATTTAACTCTGTGAGTCATGGGACGTTTTTGGAATCTTTGATGGTCTAGGTCATTACAGCTGCCTATTGTGCCTGTCCCTAATGGCCCAGTACAGGCATGACCCCTCGGGCTGGGTGTGAAGGTGCTGATACCTCCCCAGAGGGAAACTATCACAGCTGAGTCACTGGTGTGAAGACAGAAACATTCTCATGCCTCCCAGGGTTCCTTAACACCCATCTTGTATCTTGAGGGGTCAGGTGTGCCCTGGGCAACTGCTGCAAATGATCCATTATTAAAAGTTCATCAGAAGTTATACAGTGGGTGTAGAATACACAGTTTTGGTTACACTCACACAGTGATAAATGGGTCCCAGCTACTCTAAGTAGGACAAATATGTTAATTGCTTCAGATTTTTATGGCTCAGTTGAAAAGTATCCATAAGTTTATCTGATGCCAATTTACGTACAGTAGCTCTGCACTGAGGTAAGTCAGCTTTACTTAGTTTTGGCAGTTTCAAATATCGTATGCCTAGTGTGTGCCCCATCTGAATGGAAGACCCTGTATTTTGCAGAGGTGCCACTGATCTCAGAGGTTCACATTGATGAGACCAGTGTCTGAAGCAGCTTTGCAGAAAGCAATTTGGTGGTCTTGGTGGACACAGAGTTGAACATGAACCAACACTCTGTCATTTTGGCAAAGAAGGTTAGCAGTATCCTCAACTGCATTAGGAGGAGTTTTGCCAACAGGTCCAGAGACGTGATCTTTGCCTTCTCCTCAGCCCTGGTGAGATGTGTCTGACATGCTTTGTCCAGCAGTGGGCTCCCCAGTAGAAGAGAGATATGGACATACTAGAGCAAGTCTAGCAAAGGGCCACTAAGATATAGGACATACACAGGAAGCCTGAGAGAGCTGGAACTCTTCAGCGTGAAGAATAGGCTCTAAGGCATCTTGTCAATGTGAATTAATATCAGGAAAGGGAGAGTGCAAAGAAGGCAGAGACAGGCTCTTTTCAGGATAGGACAAAGGCAGTGGGCACACACTGAAACACAGGCCATTCCCTTCGAGCATGAAGTGCTCCTACTGTGAGAGTGACTGAGGCCTGGTGCATGTTGCCCAGAGTGTTTGTGAAGTCTCCCTTGGCGATGTGTAAAAGCCATCTGGATGTGGTACTGAGCAGCTGACTGTAGGTGGCCCTACCTGAGCAGGGAGATGGATCAGATGACCTCCAGAGATGCCTGCCGAACTCAGCCATTCTGTGTTACAGGGTAGTTTGGTTTGGAGAGACTGTTCTGTTTTCAGTGACAGTTTCATGACACCATATAGAAATGTTATTTTTTCACTGTAAAATGAACTTAAGTCTACCAACCTGTGATGCATGACAAAAAACATCTGGCAGTCGGTTTTGGTCACTGCTGGCCTAGACTGGATTTAAACTGGCAACTTGGATATAAGAGACACAGGATCACATTACCCATCCCCAGAGTCCCAGATGACTTTACAGTGACCCAGTTTGATTAATTTTTCATTATTTACAGATGAGTGTTTAGCTGGAGAATAAAAATTAACTGAGAAGACCCAACATATCTGTTATGATTGAAAGTAGCTTTGGTTTTGATCAATAACTGTAAGTCATATGAGCATATCAGTTTGCATGAAGAAATAGCTTTGACTTTTTAGCTGCAGTTTATCAGGTTTAAGCAATGTCAAATTATTTTCAATTTCCCCTTTGAATTTAAAAAAAAAAAAAAAATTCTTTTTTAACATTAGAGTAATGTAGATTTGTGTCTGTAAATCATGCCTATGCCTCCACTGCAATTGGTCCTGTTATTTCACTTAGGATTTGAATTAATTTCTGCCCAGAGTAATATTCTAATTGTTATCTTGCTTTTCTGTATGAATTTACTGCGTTTTTCAAGATGAGTTGTTTTTCTGGTAATCTCAGCACATCACTATATGAAGAAAAAGGTACCAGGGAAATTGTTGTTGTTGTTGTTGTATGTAACCCTCCAAATTTTTTACAAAAAAGAGGAGAAAATCTTCAGTTATGTACAAATCTGTGTTAAACATGGAAACACTTTGTGTTTTACATCATTCCCTTTCTAATACAAAGTGTTATGCAAAACACTTGAAATACCTTTTGGACAATACCGAACTAAAAACACAATGATACACTCTATATTGAGGGAAGTTAGCTAATTTCCTACCTTAATTACAGAAAGTTGTACAGCAAAAATTAAAAACTCCAGCTTGGGCACTGAGGAAGACAAGCAAAGTGAAGGAAATAGCAGGAGGTTTTCTTGATGCATCTGTTTCTCCTGGGAAGTAAGCAACAGTGTAAGTGGGCCAGATGAATAACGTTTACAACAGCTTTTAGATATTTCAGATGCCATTAATATTTCTTTCCCCTTCACCTTCTGAAAGAAACAAAGAAAATGCAAGCCCTTTTACTTATTAATATAAATGCCTTCCTCCGTAAATGTGTCTGGTCCTCAGTGCAAAGTATTTCTCACTCCCTTAGCTCATGAATAAAGCTGGCAATTCCGTGATTGTGCAGGCAGAGAGACACAGCAAATACTGCCACAGCTTCTGTGCACGCTGAGACAAAGGCACAGCTGAGGCAGTGGTAAGCCTCAAAGCTTTGTGTAGTTACTGAGTTTTTGGTACATGCTCAGTCCTGTCAACTATCTAAGCATTAGTAGCTTTCTTAATAATGCCCAACCTACTGTCACTTTTTCATTAATGATTGGACAATTGGATTTACTGAACACATTGTCTAGTCTAGAAAACAGGACACAACATGTTAAAAACAAGATTTGTTTTTATAAAGGAATTTTTAGGCTGGTCTCTTGTTTTCCCTTCTGCTCATCCTTTGGAAAACCTCTGAAATGCTTTTAAATTCATGGAGTTTTTGATTAGGGACTTGAAGTGTAAACTGAAAAATTACTGTGAATGTAGATTCCCAGAAGGGGCTAGCAAAAATAGTTTATGTGGGTTTATTGACCTTAAGGAAGAAGGAGAATTAGGTTAAGGGTAGGCAAAGAGGTGAATGATACACAACTTTTACTCCTTTGCAGTAATGGTGTATCATGTTAGGAGTTTCTCACCCCTAATCTTGCTGTGCTGTTGAAACTCTACATCCCATTCAGTAGGTACAGAACTTTGGGACTGTGTAGTCATATGTATTAAATGTTTAAACACCAAGGGCCATGTTTGTGCAGGTGGTAAATGCCATGAAGGATTATCCAGATGCAGCCTGATTGTTTTGTGAGGGAAGTTTAAATGTGATCTAAACCAAAAGTTAACTGGAAGTTGGTACATCACTCTCTTATTTCCAGTTAACAACGAAGAGCTCAAATGAGCGCAGGTTGGTGCAGGCCTATTTCTACTTCTCTCTTATATGGAAGTCACACCTACTGTCCATACACTAGTCCTTTTATCTTCATTAACTCTACTCGTGAGAGTTGTAAATATGACAGTATTTACCATATTTTTGGCCCTGTGTTCACCCAGGTCTGGGTGTGCTGAAGAACATGTTGACGTCTCTGCCTTGCTCTGACACTGTTACATGGTAAAAAAGTTTTATTTCCCTGCCTTTATTATAAAGAGCTTGTATTTCAATCTGTGTGGTATTTTACTTCTATTTTCATGACCACAGCAGACACAGTAAGAACAAAATTCTTTCCACTTAGGTGATGCTTCTGCTTTCTTCCCGTGTATGCCAACTTGCTGTCAAAAAGGCTGAATCACAACAAACAGTAGCATGAAGTCCTTACATTTTCAAAGGGACCAGAAGACTTATACTGGAAATTATACATAAGAACTGTTTTCGTGACAACTTCCAGCCTGGGGAGCTGCTTCCTGGGTTTGTGTGGGCTTGATATTCAGTGTCGTGTTTTCATGCACAATCCATTGCTGTGGTGACATATACCAATGCTTCATTATATTTACCATTTTTTTATGAGATTGACAGTTTTAAGTTATGTATTGCATCATCTGCCACCTGTAAATGCAAACTTTACAGAGGCAGTTCTCACACCAAGAGATGGAGATAAAAATGAAGAGAGGACCCCAATACTGAGACATAAATTCACTGAAACTGAAAGAGAACTCTTTATATGCCACATATTTCTCTGAAACAGACATGGTTTCCTGGTAGAGGTGAATTGATACCCATTCATGTTATTTGTATTATGGTTTATATTCCATTTTGCTGTAGGAGTATCTAATATGTGCATTCTCCCTTTGGGATTTCAGCATAGTTTCTATTCATCACCTCCCATTGGAATAAATTTTGTATGTAGTTGGATGCCTTGCAGACTCGAAGAAGTTACTGCTTTATTTTGCAGCATTATTTCCCATTTCTTTTGTCCTTCTAAAATTAAATGAGAAAGAAGGAAAAAAGCATTGTCTGACCATTCATTTATGACTTCTCTTTCTCTGAGATCAGGACCCCTTGTTGCTATTAGTGTTGTTGTCTGCTGCTGTGACCCTAGGGACACGTCAGTGCTGCATTTCTTGAACTCTTTTTGAGCCGTTCTTAAGGTCAAGGAAGAAAGCAGTGAAGCCGAGCATGTCTGGCATTCTGCAGATGCATAAAAGACGGTAAGTGTTCCATGTCAGTGCACTTAAGCCCTTAGAAGCAGTAATTAGGTATTTAAAACTTCACAATTAATTTCAACTGCATAAGGGACAATCTCATCAAAACAAGAACATTTTACTTCTGCTTTAGAAAACCTTATTAGACCAATTTCCATTGCTGCATCACAGAATGTAATTTTTTTGTGCTGTTTCTTCATTACATCCTTCTACTGTTGCTTTGTGATAGGAAAGATTTAAATCATGGTCATCTAGAGTGGTTATGAGAAAATCACTCACCCTGGATGTTGGCCAATGTGCACCCATTTTCAGGGAGGGCCAGAAGAAGGGTCAAAACTACAGGCCTGTCAGCTTGACCTTGGTGCTGGGGCGGGGGGGTTATGGAGCGGATCATTGTGAGTGCAATCACACAGCATTTACAGGAAAACCAGGGGATCAGGCTCAGTCAACATGGGTTTGTCAAAGACAGGTCCTTCTTGACCAACCTGATCCCCTTCCATGACAGGGGACCCACCAAGTGGATGAGAGAGAGACTGGATGTTTCCTACCTGGACTTCAAAGCCTTTAATACTGTCTCCCATGGCATTCTGCTGGAGGACTGGCAGTGCACAGCTTGGACAGGCACACTCTTTGCTGGGTAAAAGACTGGCCGGATGGTCAGCCCAGAAAATGGTGGTGTATGGATTTACATCCAGCTGGTGTCTGGTCACCAGTGGTGTTCCCCAGGGCTCAGTACTGGGGCCAGTTCTGTTTAATACCTTCATCAATGGACAAGGAGATTGAGGGCACCCTCAGGCAGTTTGCACTGGACACCAAGTTGAGTGGCAATATTGTTCTGCTGGAGAGTAGGAAGGCTCTGCAGAGGGATCTGGGCAGGCTGGATCAGTGGGCCAAGGCCAGTGGTGTGAAGTTCAACAAGGCCAAGTGCCGGGTCCTGCGCCTGGGTCACAGCAATCCCAGGCAGCGCTGCAGGCTGAGGGAGGAGTGGCTGGAGAGCTGCCTGGTGCAAAAGGACCTGGGGATGCTGGTTAAACAGCTGGCTGAACATGAGCCAGCAGTGTACCCAGGAGGCCAAGAAGACCAATGGCATCCTGGCCTGTATCAGAAATAGTGTAGCCAGCAGCACCAGGGCAGTGATTGTCCCCATGTACTCAGCACTAGTGAGGCCACACCTTGAATCTTGTGTTCGGTTTTGGGCCCCTCACTCCAAGAAAGACATTGAGGTGCTGGAGCATGTCCGGAGAAGGGCAATAGAGTTGATGAAGAATCTGAAGCACAAGTCTTAGAAGAGCAGCAGAGGGAGCTTGGGATGTTTAGCCTGGATAAGAGGTGGCACAGAGGAGATCTTATCCCTCTCTACACCTAAAAGGAGGTTGTACCAAGGTGGAGTTCAGTCTCCAAGATAACTAGTGACAGGACAGGAGGACATAGCCTCATGCTGCATCAGGGGAGATTCAGGTTGGAGATCAGGAATCATTTCTTTACTGAAAAGATAGTCAGGCATTGAAACAGGCTGCCCGTAGAGGTAGTGGAGCCACCATCCCTGGAAGTGTTAAAGAAACAACTGGATGTGGCACTTTGTTTTGTGATCTAGTTGACAAGTTCAGTCAAAGGTTGGACTTGATAATATTAGAGGTCTTTTATAATCTTAATGATTTTATGATTCTGTTAATTTTTTCATTTCTAGGGAATATGGA
>JAWWEW010000088.1:45483626-45494096 GCA_035583185.1 Anabacerthia variegaticeps | reverse complement strand
GAGGGGATTGTCCTGCTCTGCTCTGCACTGGGGTGGCCTCACCTTGGATATTGTGGGCAGTTTTGGGCACTGCAATACAGGAAAGATACTAAGCCATTAGAGAGCTTTCAAAGGAGAGGGAAGGGGAAGGGCCTTGAGGGGAAGCTGTATGAGGAGTGTCTGAGGTCGCTTGGTCTGTTCAGCCTGGAGGAGACTGATGGGAGACTTCATTGCAGACTACAACTTCCTCATGAGGGGCTGACACTGATCTCTTCTCTGTGATGAGCAGATACAGGACTTACGGGAATGGCTTGAAGTTGTGTCAGGGAAGGTTCAGATGAAATACTGGAAAAGAGTTCTTCACTCAAAGGGTGACTGGGCAGTGGAACAGGCTCCCCAGGAAAGTGCTCATAGCATCAACCCTGATAGAGTTCAAAAAGTATTTGGACAATGTTTCCAGCACATGGTATGATTGTTGCATGGTCCTGTGAATGGCCAAGACTTCTACTGTATGATCCTTGTAGGTCCCTTCCAACTCAGAATATTCTGTGATTCTGGCATACAGTCCCTGTAATAGAGACATTCAAAGCAGCTATTCTAGGTGAACATCCTTCTCTGGATGGGGCACAGGGATTAATAAAGGAGACAGCCTTTTCTTAAGCCCAGCTGTGTGAGAGGGCAGCTCATCACATCTCAGAGCTCAAGTGAGTGCATCCACCTCATCCCTGCCTGTGGTGTCCTGCTGAATTCAGAAAGTAGCCTTAGTGCCTGTTCTGCCTGTGTCGCTGTTCCTCTGGCCACAGAGTGCTGTCTGTTTCCTTGCAACTGTTTTTTTTTTTAACGGCCTAACAACTATCTGATAAAAGACTTCTGGCCCTGGGGAACAATCTTGTTACCTCGCTGATTAGAGTCAAGTCATGACTAGCTTCCTCACCACTTTTCAAGGGTTCAGAGCATTCTCCCTGGAGAAGACCATGTCACTCTTTCCTTTTCTATTGCTTGCTGCTGTAGCCTCCTTTAATGTAACTCTACAGGATCAATCAGAGTAACAGCAGGTAGGTAAGGTGAATCACAGACACTAATCCCACAAAATAACAAAGGCATCACCTATACGGTGTAGATGGTGCATCTCTCACCTCCAGTCACCTCACCTGCCCTAAGCCCATTGAGCGGTTGATCTGGGGCTGTTCAGCCTTTGGAGTCACTGAGCAAAAAACAACGTCTAGTTATTTTTAAACTAAATGAGCTTTCACACTGGAATATTTTTAACTCATCCCAGAATTCTTCCTGCCCAGACACAGGGTGACCAAATACAGTGCCAGAGAGTGGCAGCTCATGAAAAGATAATTTCAAACTCAGAAAAAGACGTACCATATAGAATTCACACAGTTAGCTTTTCAAAACAGGAAATTGTTTATGTAAGACAACTTTGCACTTTGCTGCTGAAAAAGAGAGCAAAAGGGCTTCTGAGGACTTGCCAGGAGAATGTCTCCAGCACATCATGCCTCCTAACCTCTTGTCAGCCTTCTCAACCATCAGCCCCCACCTCAGTCTAATGGTGTACTTAGATAATAAGCACTGGGATTCATCAAATGATAGCCGTGTTTGAGTGAGCACAAGGTCTAACAGTATGCCATGTGATGTCACTATATGACTTGACTACAGCATACAATCTTGAAAAATGCTGGAAAGATAAACATGAATTTCAGTGCATTTTCTTAGACCTTAGTATTACAGAGAGGTACAGAAAATAATCTTCTGTGAAGGCTGCATTCACTGCAGTTGTAAACATTTCCAGACAGGTCATGCATATATTATCTTTTTGCATGTTCACTGGTGGGACCTATTTTTCGCTGTAGTTTTGCCTGAAAATACTCTCTGTCTCACATAAATGTACCAGCTGCCTTCTGAAAGCCTGTACACACAGTAGTCCATGTCAAGGTTTGCACTGGGCTCAATCGTATCAAAGGCAGCAACCCATCAAATGTGTATTAAGAGATCTCTCTTTGAAGAAGATTGAATTCTGCCTTTAAGATTTTAGATAGCAAGGACAAATTGACTTTCCTAAGGGCAAACATTGGGAGATTGCTAAAGGAAAATGAAACTCAGTAAGTGAGGAATGAGTGGGAAGTTTAAAAAATACCTATTTTCATGGCCAAGAAAGTAGTTTTTGACATCTCTACTGAAGCATCTCTTGCTCTGTTACACAGAAATTAATTTCAGCCTGATGACAGGCCTTGCAGACATGCCTTCAGAGGGCTGGGAGGAATGGTGTTAGTCTGTAGAGCCTCTGAAGGCCACCTCTGGCTACTTGGTCTTTCTGTTTTCCATCAAGGAGCTTTCTCATAATTTCAGGGGAGAGAAGGAGGTAAAGGTCAGGGAAATCTGCTTTCTCAAGCAGCTGACCTCAAAGAGACAGGTCAAGCAGCCTTTGTCAGAGGGACTCAGGCTGGGAGATAGGCAGATAGAATTAATGCTAAATAAAATCCCTGGTCCTATTTATGTAAGCATTAATGTCTGCATAGATTATTGCAAATTGCCAACAAAATGTTTGTCATGGGAGATGCATAGCTGAATTTTGATCTTTTGCCTGTAAATGATCAGGTACAGATGAAAATAATTTTGAGTCTGAATGGAGAAACCACTAGTATAGGCTGAAGGAATATATCTCTTCAGTCATGGATCTTTTTAGATGTCTAGTGCATCTCAGTCGTGTCAGCTTTGCACTGAGGATGCCTTTCCAAAAGGAATTTGAGTTATGCTGTCAATATTTAATGTAAACCAGCAAGCAAATGACAAATAGTTGTAATTCTTGTCTGAATAAATCCAAGCTCAACATTTGTTTCCTCCAGCCTGAACTGAAATTAAGTTGCAAGGTTTCAGGCCTTACTATTATTATTTTGAACCTTACAGTAGCCTTTTTTTATTGAACAATACTGTCTTCTAATTCTCATCTCCATAACTGCTCATATTTTCATGTGCATACCTATGTGGCATAAGCAGAGTCTAGACTTCAGCAACACAACAGGAAATATTTTGGGAGTACCAGCAACAATAGAATCTACCTGCCAATATATAGTGAGTGGAAAGCAGGCTGGTTTTAATGTTTCAGTGGAAAGAAAGAAAAGTCAAGCTCTCTGAGATTTTGTCTGAAATTCATGTTCTTCTCATGTGATAGGTTTCCATTACAAAGAATAAATGGTATCATGTATTAAAGGAATAGAAATGTTCCTGTACGCTTTTGCATTTGTATCTCTGTAGCTCTAGCTTGAAATTTGTTATTAAACTTCTGAATCTGTAGATCAGGACTTACAGTGATCATGGGCAAACACCTCAACAAACTGTCCCCCAGCCTGGTAGTTGCTGAAATCCTGTTGTGGAAGAGAAGTGAATTACAGCTAATTTAAAGAGAAGTTTATGTTATGTGTATGGTCCTTTCTTCTGTGTCATTTGTGGGCTCATACAACAGCTCTCAAGAAAGCTGCCCATACTCAGAGTTAAAGTTTGATTTGTGCTTGGGACATATGCTGTCCCAAAATGAGTGCTGTTCTCTTGCTAGCTGACATGCTTCAGCAGAGTTTCACTGGATCCCAAAACTCCTGTCCAAAAGGTGTAGGAGGAATGGGGGAAAACAATAGTTTATTAAAAAAAAAAACAATCAACCAATGAAAAAAACTCCCAAAAAACCCACACCGAACGTTAGAAAAGCCAGTCACTTAGAATCTATATTGAAAAACATTAAAAATATAAGTTGATACAATTTGAAATAGCAATATTTACATGCATGTATAAACTCCATTATAGAATCATACTGCTCCACCCTGAATACCAGATTTGCAACCTTTCCATCCCTCTGTTTATATTTTTGCTAAATGCCATGAAATTTAGTTTCCCTTCTCAGGTTCCCATGAACTTTTATAAACCTCAAAATTTTGACTGATTCTTCTCATTGACCTCCTTTCCTCCCAGATCGTCAGAAGACATGATGCTGGTTCAATATGTCAGGCTTTCCTAAGTGGCCATACATCCTTTGTAGCTACAACTGCAGATATTCTGGCACAACAAAAAAAATGTTGTTTTTTTCATTGGAAAATAAATACAGCTTATTCTGTGACATACATGCTGGGAAGAAAAAAGAAAAATAAAGCAAAACACAACAAAAAATGCAAAACTCTAAATAAAAAAAAAAAATCCAAAACCAAACCACCAAACCAACAAAAACAAACAAAACCAACCCAAAGAAAGAATTATAGCAGAACTGCCAGAAACATTTATGCAATGACCACTAGGGTATTCCAGCTAAGAGATTGATGGCATCACTAGATGCTAGAAAAAATATTTACCTTCTGCTTTACAAATATGTAATAAAAAGTTTTAAGAAGTAGTGAAAAAGTTGGCTTGCTCAGTTGTTAGCTTATATTTCACAGTTTTCCAGAGCATAGAATTAGAATTAGAATTAGGAATAGAATAGAACAGAACAGAACAGAATAGAATATTTCAGCTGGAAGGTGCCTACAGCAATCATCTTGCCCAACTGCCTGAGCACTTCAGGGCTAACCAAAAGTTAAAGCATGTTGTCAGGGGCATCATCCAAATGCTCTTTAAACAGTGACAGGCTCAGCACATCAACCACACTGTCTAGCCTGTTCCAGGCTGCCCTTCTGGTAAAAAAAATTGCACCTATTTCTTCTCTAAACTTTTATAGACCAAGGAAGATAAATCCCTGTACAGCATTGGTCTATCTCAAGCCTGATGAGAATCTATGAATTGTATAAAAATGCAAACATTACCAAAGAATATTGATCTAAGCAAGCAAGCAAACAAACAAAAAAAAACCAACTCCAACCTTTAGGCATGTAAGTATTTAGCTTTTTGGGGGTTGAGTGGGAGAAATATTCTTTACAATAATATTTCCTTAGGCAGTCCATCAGCTTCTCAGTTTTATGACAGAGGTGATCCTGAGTTTAAGCTCATACATAGCAATGGAATATAATTATACCATCTCAGGACATTGGAAACATAGCCCAGATTTTGGTAATGTACAACGACAGAAAATATTAGCAAACAGAAGAAGATTGTATGAAACAAGGACTACTTCACGACAATAGCATTTGATTAGTGACCATGTACTTTTTAATTTATTTTTTTCTCATTGTAAATTAGTGCAACAGGGACGTATTACTAGTAGAAATTAAGTCATAATTTGAAGTCTCGAGGACAGCCTTTTTGAAACAAACCCTGCTCTGGGTGGCAGCTATATGTACCAACTGGCTGATTATGACAATCCAAAATTTTACATCTCTGTGGATAAATGGACTCTGTAGATGCAAATTGCTGTTCAACAGGTACAAAGAGCTGGTGTTTCTTTAAACATCAGTTTTTAGAGCCTGCTTCCTTATTTTCATTAATACAGTACCTGTTTCCAGGGAAATGAACTTTTATCAGAGAGCAAAAGCCAGAAGTATCAAACCCCCCATCAGCAGGGAAGTGCAGAGGTCCCCAAGGTCAGTGCATGGATAGAAATCAAATTTAGGAGCTCTTAATTGCAAATTTTTCAGCTTGTGTTAGTTCTCAGCTGTTCTGGGTACTTTCTCTGTTTCTTGTCCTTGAGTCTGGAAAGAAAAGGTTTTCTCACTGTGATCTTCCTTCTCACTGGCAAGACAGCAACAATAATCATAATGCAAAAGCCAGTCTGTGAAATATATTTATTTCTTAACCCAAACTTCAGATGACTACAACTTCTCATTGATGCAGACTTCTTGCTTTTAACTTGTAGTATACCAAATGGAAACCTTGACTTCATTTTCAAGAAACTCAAAGCCACTTCACTATATCAACTCAAAGCCACTTCACTGTAGCAACAATGAATTAAAAATTATTTCTTTCATTATTTGCAAGTCAAAACAAGCTGAAATCTTCCTTCCATGACAGAACTCCAACTGGTGGTTGATCAAGGAACAGCACAGCAAAGCTGACCACTGTAACCTACAAATCTTTTGAACCTTTTAATGGTACAGAAATCTGACATCTCAGACAAGAAAGGGAAAGGCAACCTTTCCCTGCTTCTGCTTTTTCTGCTTGCATTCTCTAAAGACTGTAAGAAGACAAAATCCCCAAGGACATCCCTGTGCAGGACAAGCAACCTCCGTGTGGATGTGGGTCACCAGCAGTCCTGGAGTCTCAACCCGTGTCACTTGGTACAGTCTGTTGAATCCTGTTATGGGGTCCCACTGTGTTCAGCGGGATCTTTATTCTGCCTGTGTCTTAATTAGCTGGCATAATAAAGTTAGCTGACATTCAGATCTTGGAAGAGCCTGCTTGGGCTGAAAGAAGTTGCTTCCTGTCCAATTGACCTGGAGTCTGGAAAAAAGTAGATCAGCTGTTTCCTTTTTCTTTTCTGGCTGCAGCAAGTCATTGAAATAAAGTGCTTTGTTTGTGGCAGTGTTTTTGTACCTTAGTGCCAACTAAAGCCTTTCCAGGAGGTCTGTAAGTTTTCTCCTGTATAAAGTTGACTTTCTTGAATTTTTATGCTTAGAGCTCTATATATACAGTAATTAGAAAATAATGTAAGTCCATACAACCTTGTTCTGTTAGGAGCCATATAGTCCTGAATTTTCACTATGTGTTTCTGCCCAAGCTTCGTCAATGGGCTTGATTTTCTTTTTTGTGTGAGTTCAGCTGAATTGTTTAATCCTGCACTATATGTGGGTGTCTTTCTCCCTTCTTTTGTTCTCCTTATGCTTTATTGCAGCCTACCATTTCTCCTGTTCTGTCCTCTTCTCACAGTTTCCCATGAAGTGGCTTTGAGAATTAACTCATTTAGTTTGGCATCTTTGGTCAGCATCACAGCCTAGGGCCAAACAGTCTTAGTGCTAAGTCCCTGGAGCCTACGCTAGACATCATCACCAGACTGTGACCATTGAAAGGCACCGTTGCATACAGGCCTCTTGTTGATCCTGTAAGAGGGAATTATACCTCTAGTGCAGTAAATTGTCAGACAGCCTTGCTTTTGCCATATCCTCGTGTTTAGGCCTTTTCATTCTTAGTTAGCACAGATCTTACAATTTTCTTTCTTTTCCATATAGAGGAACTGGCATTGTCTGAAAGAATGCTTTTTTAGCAGTTAGAGAATTAAATGGCAGGAGTATCCAGTCCATACTTCCCTCCTTCACTGGCACTTCACCCAGCTTTTCTTGGACCTATGCAATTCAGTTTAATAAAGAATTGCATTCCCACTAGAATTGCATATGATGGTTCAGTAACCTACAGCACCCTGTTGAGCTTCTGTTTTCTGTGTCTGATAAGGCTTTCTCTAAGGAAGTGGCAGCTCTTTTCTGATGATGAGGCCATGCAAGCTAGAGGAAAGATAACTGTTAAAGGAATTTTATCCCAAAGGGAAGTAGCACTTTTAGTCAGTTGAAAAAAGTAAAACTAAAATATAGCCCCTGTGTCAGAGTGTCCAACTGATTGGATCTCATGCCCGGTATGCAGAGGTGCTGCTCTCCCAGAGTCCAATCCTTGTACCATATGGATGCCTCAATTCTTCTGACTGCTCTGTATCTGTAATCCATTTTTTATTAAATGTATTGTTCTCTCTAGTCAACCACATTTAATAAAAATGCTGAGTTCATTGTGGAATGTGATCTCAAGAGAAGCCTACACTGTCTCTATGGCAAAGTTAAGCCAAATAAATCTCAGAGCTGTTGTTTGCAACACAGATGCCAAGAGGTTCAGAAGGTTTGAAGAGGTTGTAGCTGTCATGAGCATTACAAGACTGACATGAAGAGATTGACTTAAAAGAAAAATGGATGACTGAATGACATCCTGCAGCCAGCGAAGAGCTTGGGTGACAGTAAATGCAACTAACAGAGGAAACCAACAGAGAGCAGTGGTTTGTGTAGAACACAAGGGCTTTTTTTCAGAACATCATAACTGTGTCACAACAGCAGCAAGGATACTAGCATGAGCCTGTGTCTATGAAGTAACAGGCTATTCTGTCCCAAAGGAAGTGTTCTTTTTCTACTGTGTTTTTGCAGCAGTGAACTCAATGTTGAAGATATTTTCAATGCAATAATAAACAATGTCTTCCCAACACAGGTGATTGAAAAGACATGCAGAAGAGGTGCTTAGCTGGATCTGATACTTAGAAACCAGGAGGACTTGGTCAGGGATGTGAAGATCAGAGACAGGCTTGGCTGCAGGAACCATGAGATGGTGGAGATTAGGATCCTGAGATTATAGAATGGGTCAAAGAGCAGAACCACCTTGGACTTCTGGCAACCAAAATCTCTCTTGTTCAGAGTTCTCTTTGGAAGAATTCCATGGGATATGGCTATGGAGAGAGGAGGAGTCCAGGAAAGCTAGTGAATATTCAAGGGCCATCCCCTCCAAACTGAAGAATGGTCCATGCCAACAAGCAGAACCCAAGCAATGAGGGTGGGAGGCTGCATGGTTGAGCAAGAAGCTCCCAGCTAGATATAGACATAAAAAGGAGGTATACAGGAGGTGGAAGAAGAGACAGGTGACCCAGGAGGACTGCAGAAATGCTGTCTGACTTTGGAATGATGGATTCAGGAAAGCCAAAGCTCATCTGGAGGTGAATATGGCAACACATGAGCAGCAACATGAAAGGTTTCCACAAGGACATCAGCAGCAGAAGAAAGACCAGAGAAAACACGGCCCCACTGCTGAAGTGAGCAGGGAGCCTTGTGAAAAAGAACACAGAAGTACTGAATGTTGTCTTCACCTCTCTTTTTATTGGCATGGCTTGCCCTCAGTAATCTCAGGAACAAGTCCAGGGCAAACTACATTTACTCCCCACTGGAGGATGAATATGTTAAGGAATGTATAAATAAACTTTACAGACATCTATGGGCCTGATACTGTGGATACACAAGTACTGGGGGTGCTGACTTATGTCATTATGGGCTGCTTGCAGTCATCTTTAAAAGGTGTGGAAGAGAGGGCTGTGAGGGAGAGAGGCCCTGAGAACAGGAAAGAGGCAGTCTCTCCTGTCTCCTCAAAGAGGAAGTGAAATCTGAGGAGCTACAGCCTGTGAAGTCTCGTCTCAATACCTGGATCCTGCTAATCCTGGAAACCATTTCTGGGACAAGAAGAAGGCTGCAAGTAGTCAGCATGGACTCACAAGGGGGAAAACATGCCTGACCAACTTGATGTCCTTCCACAGTGAGGTGACTGACTTGGTGTATGAATGGGCTGCAGGAAAGGAAGACTGGGAAATAATTACAAAGAGCGATGGCCATATTAAAAGTAGGTTTCTGCTGTATGTAATAGATTCAAGAAATGTTTATGTAGCATAAATTTGGATGCCTGTTGGGTAGTTTTTATATTAGCACTGACAGCTGCTTTCTGTAGCAGATGAAAGAAAGTATAGCGCTGCTGCCCTCTTTATGTTTCTTATTCTGGTGCTGAGTCTCCATTAGCATTTCTGGAGGAGTAAGTACGTTGATTGGTAGAAGATGACTTCCTTTTAAACATTTGACATGGGCGTGTTATCGAGACATCAAGAGGAAAATGTGAAGATAAAGGAGGTGCTGTTTGTCACTGTCTGCTTCTTCCGACACTCACCACTATAACAAATCTGCTTTATTTTTAGGAAGAAGCATAATAGAGCTGACTGCCACCAAGTCACATCTCTTTTATGAGTGGACAGTGTTCAGCAACTGAGGTGAATTTTACTGTAAGAGCTGAGGAAATGTTCCTCACCTTTGACCACCTCCTCCTTTTCTGCTTGGTCACTGTTCCCGCCAATCAAAGAAAGGCACAAACAGCCAGACTAGGACCTGTTCTCCTTCTGTGTTTCTGACAGAAGTTAGTATTAGATATATTAGAAGAACAGGCAGGGAAATCTGTCACTAACAACTCACCACAAAAGAGAAGCCTTTTGTTATTTTTATCATTCTCAGGGTGATGGCACAAGGATTTTTTGGATAGTAATTACTCTTTGACAGCCTTCTGTAGCAGGATGTCATGCTGCCAGTATATGTTATCCAGTCCTTCCATAATCATCCTAAACTATTGATTTTATTTTTAATTTGTGTGGTTGGGTTTCATATGGGTTTGTTACCTGCATGAAACCATTTCCTGATATTAATATGAAATGCTTTTTTTACCCATTTGTTTATATTTTACTATTACAAAGACTAGTTAAAGAAAGAGCTTTTCCCAGACCTCTCACTCTTATTTTACCTGTGATTCCCTGTGATTTCATCTTGGTTGAAATTTTACCTCTAGAAAATTACCACAATGACTTTTTGAGCCAAAACCACATATATTTTTCCCATGATTCTTGAGCCTCTGACTTTCTCCTTTGACAGAAACTTTGCCTAACACCCCAGTGCTACTTCACTCTTTTTGTTCTTGTGTTACTTCTGTATCTGTCTTGAGCTACAGTGAGCAAAACCAAATGTTTTTTTTAGACTGTGTCATCACTGTGGCTATCTGTTTCATTTGCTTGGAATAGAAAATACG
>JAWWEW010000088.1:45456856-45479672 GCA_035583185.1 Anabacerthia variegaticeps | reverse complement strand
CACTTTCTAGTTTGATTTCATACCCTTTCCATCCTTTATAACATTGATTAAAAACACATGAAAAGATCATGGACCACATTCTCTGCTTATGCTATAGAGAAGTGGAACTGATGGCTTCCAAAGAACGGTTCTAGCATAATATGCTCTAGGTGAAGATACAGGGTGAGAGATATGCTGTACTGTAGACAAGTAAACATTGTTGTCCTTACAAGTAACTAGCTGTATTCTTTTCTTAATACAGGATTAATTTTCTTGAAGCAATACAGCTTTCCACAGTGCTACAGAATGGCAGAGGCTGGGAGCTCTGCTCAAGCAAGGCCACCTGCTGGCTGCCCCAGATGTTTATACATGCTGATAAGATGGACCCTTTAAGAGTGTATGCTTCTTTAAACTTCTAAGGCAGCATGGCAAACAGTACTTGCGTTCTGACATCAGAGCAAATCAGAGCCAAGTGGTGTAAAGTGTTACCATGATTTCTTTCCTGGCCTTTGTCTCTTCTGTCAGTCCCGTTGGGCTAGATTGCCTGGAAATGTTAAAGTGATGCAAATTGGCAACACCCCCACCTTGGCAAACACCCTCTCCAGTTGCTGTTAGAGGTCTCAGAGATCCCCTTTCCATGAACAGATACTCAGTCAATTAGCTGGAGAGATTTCAATACAGGGTGAGACTGCATGAAAGGGGAAAGCCCACAGGAGAATTCCCAGGTTGGGTACAGTCTGCAAACAAAGTCCAGGTAATTCAGTTCTTCAGGGCAACCAGTGCTGTGGTTTAACTGCTACTAGTATAGATGGGCTGAGAAATGTTCCCAAAACTTTAATGTGCAATCAGTTAATGTAAAGCATGCTAAAATGGGCAGATAAAGCCTTCTTTCTCAACCCAAACAGCTACTCTAGTGATCCTGCACTTGGTCCAGCCTCCTCTTGCACTCTCTCTCCCAATCTTCTGTCCATCTGTCTGTCCACTGCTCACTCTGGTGTAACCAACGACTTAGTGGCTTTCAGTCCTAAAAAACATCACATTTGGGTGGCTCTGAGGCCTGCTTACCCCAGCCCATAATGTAAATGGTATTTATGTTATAGATGGGGGTATTCAAAGTACAAGCACAAGGACTTAAAAAGAAAAACTAAAACAAATCCTGAATTGCTAAAGCCTGCAGGTAGTCAGTCTTTCTTAAATATCAGATGGAAAGCTTTGTAAGGAGCTTTTGAGAGCCATGGGGTTTATCCCAGGAAACATCTGATTTTGATAAGTAGAAAGGAAGGGATGCTTTTCCTGAAGCAATAGTGGAACAGGGGACACATAGGCACATAGTATGTGCTGCCTTTAAGATGAGATTGAAAGATGGATTCTGGAACCATTGCTTCTAACTAACAGTGTTTGTTGTTTGTCATCCCAGTTTGTTCAGCCAGCTTGTCTTATGATCCCTGGCAGGTTGTCATCTGATACTCTCCTTCAGTCATTGTCCATAAATGTGGTATCCTTCTGCCAACTTCTGTCGTGTTTTGTTCCTTGAAGTGGTGGAATTATGTTGTGAGTATGTCACAGAAGTCTAATCTTTATCACAACTCTCTAATAAGGTGCTATTTTTGCTGGCTGACCAGGGTCAGTGTATGATGTAATGCCCTTGGCTTGGTAACAGTCTTAGCTACCACAATTAAAAACTGCTAGAAGGTCTTATTATATTACAAATCCTGTGGAGTCTACAATAAGCATAATCTATATTAAAATAGTTAAATTAAATGATTAAAAAATTTGAATTAGTTTTCTTCCTAAATTACTACATACAGAGTGATTGAATGCAGGAAGTTGCAGAGTACCTTGGGTAATCAGCTAATATTGTTTCAGTAACTGCTGTTTTGTGAGTACTTTTCAATGCCTTTTTATTTATCTATTTCCATGTGTAGTATCATCCCCTGTATTTGGCTCTAAGCTCTTTACTGATATTATTGTGATAGGCAAGAAAGAAATTATAGCAAACTGTAGAGAATGTTTAAAATGCTGAAGACCAGCAACTGAGGATAAAATACAAAAATTTGAGATATCAGCACAATTCTGTACCACCAAGATTTCTTCAGAATAATTTGCATCAAAGGCTAGAAGCAATCCTATGTGTAGGTATAAAAATCTCTAAATGTCTGTGTGAAGAAAATATTCTTTTTTTCTGTCAAATTTAATTTAAATTCCACCTGTACTGTAGCCTTTTGCTATTGCTAACTAGCTGCTGTCTCTGCATTTCACTTTAAATGAGGTGAAAAATAAGTGGTGTGACCTCTACACACATTGAAGGAGGAAGAAGGGTTGCTTCAGTGGATATTCAGTTCAAAAAAGAATGGAGCTGATTTCAAGAACTTATCCTGGGACCAGGGCTTACATCTAGGGAAGTTTTCTGTTTGCTGTCATGGGAAACTGCAAACCTCCTAATCAAAACAAAACAAAGTCAGATCAGCTCAATTTCCCCTGATCTTGTTATCCAGGGTGCTTTGCTACAAAACAAAAAGAGAACAACACAACAGAAAGGTGTTAGTGCTTGTCTTTTTTTCTGGTGTGAGGATACTGATGGGACTGTCTGAGACCAGGTGATGTGACTGTAATGCAAATTGCCAGGTTTTGAAATCTGTTCAAAAAACACTCTATCGCCTTCCACTAGCAGCATGATTCTCATTGATGCTGAAGAACTGACCCCTGCAAGGCTGAACTACTGCAGTGATTCACATGTGACTGCAGACTTCCAGGCAGCGAGGCAGGGAACCTGTCCATGCGTACCTGCTGCCTTCCTGCTGGAGTAGCTCTGCTGTCAGGAGAGCCCCTTCCCTTCTTCATGTCTGCAGGAGCCAGTGAGAGCTCAGGCCTGATACACCTGCCTAACATACCAGGTAGAATAGTGTTAATTGTATTAATCAAAGAATCCTCTTGGAATATAAGATGATGTTTTGACATTGTGGAGAAGATGAAGCTATTTAGCATTCAGGCTGCCATTCCACAGTCCTTCCCCACCCCCGTAAATCCTTGAGTGTGAGCTTTGGTTTGAACACATATTGTGTTGCATGGACTTACGTGTCCTCCTGCATAGACAATTCAGTTTATGTTTATACAGGGTGGGTATGGAATGTGTTTGATCTCCCATGTTTACTCTCACTAGCCTCTAAAGTCGAAGACCTGCTTATGCAAGCAATCTGCAAGGGAGCAGGAGGAGACTTAGTTTTAGGCAGCTCCTGTAGCCCATTCAGTTTTTGGCAATAGGGTAGTTTTGATACCCCCTTTGAGGTAGATTTTTTTATACCCACTTCCTGAACTCTAGCATTGTGACAGCCATGGTTTCCTGGGGAAAGCTACAGCACAGCCAAGTCTGATCTAGCTGTCTCTGCATCTAGACACGACTGACCTAATTATTCCAGGCATTTGTGCATCTTGAAGCTCTGCTGGTCACAAGTGGTTAGTAACGTAGTGTGCAAATGAAGCTGGCTCCCTACCCGCTTTACTGTTCTCATAGACAGCTCTTACCAGGGCATCTCCACTCTCTCACCCTCTTCCCCAGCAAGCAGCCTAGTCTGTGGCTGTCATTCTGTATTTTCTGTTCTTTCCTATTGCATGGCTACTTTTAGACTGCTTAGAAACACAGTATCTTCCCCTCCACTTCAGTTTCACAGCCTTCGCCACTGTCGGGTGCTGTTAAAGTAGCTGTGCTGTGAAAGCTATTCCTCTGAGGTGTAGGATTTGAGAAAGTGGTTTTTCCATTGAATAATGTATTTTTGCACATTGCAATCCTGTTTGTACAAGGGGGTAGGATGGAGGATGGTGGGCAACAGTCAGATCATCAATGAAACACCTTTCCTTATCAAATTCTGCACATGCCTAAGGAATGTAAGACCTAGGATCTGCATCTTCCCGTGATTCAGGACACTGCTACAAAAATTCTGTGGCAAAACCACTGAGACATTAGTGAAGCTCAGACATGAACCCTCATGCTCTATTTCTGTGACTAGTGTCCTAACCACTCACACACTGCTGCTTGATATGTAACTAAAGGTGCCACACAAAGTGAGGGGACTTGCAGTGGAGAACGGCTTCACCATTCCTGCAAAAGCCCTCCCTCAAAACCAGAAACTGGTCTAACTCACTGGTTAGAAAGAAGTCAGACCTTGCATCTCTGCTATTCTGCTCAGCCTTGAGCTTATTGCTGTTTCCACTCCTTTTATTATATGGGCTGCAAAATCAAACATTTTGGATTATTTGGAATACAAAGTTTATTTGGTACAAAAGGAAAATGTTCAGGTTTCCATCTAACGGGTAAGAATAAATGATCAAGAGAAGAATGAAACGATGGGGCTGGCTACCACACTAAGGATCAGCAATGGCAGTGTCCCTCCCACAATTCAGCTACTCGGACTCACTCCTCCCCTGAATTCCACTACAGGGTTGTTTTCCAGACTCCAGTGTTCATGTCTCCCCATTCATCTTCCATGTTGTCCTAGTCTGTAGAAATGTTAGAAATGTGCTAGCATCAGCTGCCATTTCACAACACATCTGTCCTCTCTCTCTGTCTGGCTCTCATCTCTGTTTGCTGCGCTGTTACTCTCTCTGCACTTTCAGATCTCCTTTTCATTTTTTTTCTTTTTTTTTCTTCCCCCCCTCCCCCCCCGAAATGTGTATTGCTCTATCCTCTTTCAGGTGAGCTCTGGAGCAAAATGAGGATATAGGGCAAGTTATTCATCCTGTTCACTCTCTTGTACCTCCATAAGAAAAACGTGTGAAGCAGCTATGGACCAAAGCTAAGGACCATCTCTTTGTTTTGTCATTTTCTTTGTGATTCCTTTGTGATCAGTAATTGTTTTGTGATTGGATTTTTTACTTGCATATAATTTCCAAACACCAACTGTTGCCCCACCTTTTATGTGACTGACATGCTAAATACTTTTCTAGAAGAAATAGGGGAGCATCCACAGAACTATTTAACTACCTGCTTCATGGACTTCCCTCCCTTTTGTTTTCAATTTTCTTTATTACTTTTGTTTTATAGCTTCTTTCCCTGCCAACATACAACACTTGTGACCACCCTCCCACACATCACAGGTGCCAGCTCATCACCACATCTTATCTTCAAGCTTTTGGGTTCTGAAAGTGGCAATACTCAGAACTGAGCAATCACAGGAGAATTTCAGGGGTTGGTTTGTTTATTTATGCAACTATTAAGTTTCTGGCACTTAATAGTTTATGCTGCAGGAAAAGTACTAAATTCCTCACCCAAGCTAAGGCCCAAAAAAAAAAAAAAAAAACCAAACCAAAAAACAATCCCTAAGTTTAAAATAACAGAATATAGCCATCTGTTTATTTGACTTTTTTTTAATCTACTGAAAAATATGTTTGTCTAGAATTTAAGTTGATTTAAGCAGATCCTTTTTGCTTCTCCAATTAACATATCATTCCTTTCCTTGTTTAGACATTTTGAAGTGAAACTGAACTAAAATAATCTGAGCATCCTCCTAGACCATCATTAATAAGTGACAATGGAGTCACAATATATATCTGAAGTTTCTGGATTCATTCTCCTCTTCCTCTTATCCTCTCTTTTCTTTCTTTGTGTCTCAGAGGCAGATAACTGCAAATGGAGATTTTCAAAGCAGTGCAAAGGATTTATTTTAATGGCAGATGCGTGTCTAATCTAGTGAAATGCTTTCAGATCTCAACCCTCACTTCATAGTAACTGTCTGGAAAAGGCTGCAGAGTTAATCTGTGAGCTAACACACAGGTCTGCTAAGCATTTCTTTTCAGTACAGTCATGTGGTCACTGTGCATTGTGGCCCAGGAGGGCTGGGGATCTAACAGGGGCTCCTGCAGGTCTGACTGCAGCATCCCTACAACCCTCTGCAAAGTGTGTTGGCTGGGCCTGGGGAAAAGCCCCATGTGTGGGCTCCTAGGCTGTCAGGCTGGGGTGGTGGACACCCCAGGTCTATGTGCATTTATCAGTGCAATCATGTTCCCTGGAAAAAAACAGATGCTATCAAAGGAAGGCCTGTGATGGGCCCCATTGAAGTCCCAAGCACTTACATCAGTCTGAGCCCTCAAAGAGCAACTTTTTCCCCCTCCACAGAGCTTTGCACTGTTCTGCTTCTCCAGCACATGCTGCAGTAAGCCTCCTCAAGCAGCCCATACACCCCTTTGGCTTGTTGCCTTGCTGCTGCCACAATTTTGTGCCTTTAACTGGCACATGTAGGTTTCACTGTAACCTGCCCCTCTTCCACTCACAGTGCCTGTCACAGCTCCTCTTAAAATGAGCTTTTGCTGCATTTTCCTTGGAGGATGTTAGTGGGCTGATGGGGAGTCCTTGCTTAGCTGCATGACCTGGCACAGTGATGTAAAGCTGCAAGGCAAAGTGACTGTGCAAAGCAGAGCAGCAGGAGGACAGCAATGTGATGAAATAGGAGTTCTGTTGCCTGTTTTGAAGTCTCACAGTTAATTGTAACTAATAATGTAATGAATCATAATTATGTCTGTTGTAGAGAGCTTTTTCTCTGATAAAGGAAAGCAACAAATGATATTAGCCATTTTGTGCACCATGATACCCACATTAGCTGTGGGGATATTACAGTGTACATTAATCTTGCCCTCATCACCTGCACACCTCTGGTTGGTGTGCAGGTAATGAGGGATGCAAGCAGAGACCGGAGCTCCAGGGAGGGTGCCCAAGCCCCAAGGGAAGAGCCAGGAAAGACCTGATGGATGCAAATGACTAGGAAGGGTCCTCCCTTGTACTGTCAGGTAGATGGCATTGCCTGCTTGCCTCTTCAGCGGCGGTGCCATCCCAGATCCCAGGGCAGCCCTTGGATTAGGGTGCTGTGGGAGTTGCTGAGATGGTGGGAATGCAGGCAGTGAGTGAGTATGCAAACCTGTTCCTGGGTAAGCTTTCCTAGGGAAATTAACAGGCTGCAAGGAGAGGCAGTTGAAATTAAATGCTCCCAAGGCCCACTTCTACAGTGGTTGCATCCATGTCCCCAGGGTCTTCTCTCATCTCTTGCATTGGGCAGAAGATCCTAGACTTGCACTTGTGGGCCTCCCTGTGAGGCCGGAGGAGACAGTTGCAGCATCGTCAGGTACAAACTGGGGTCACCGCCTGACTTGCTGGGATACACAGAGCCACTGGACAGAGTTTAAGCAGCAGGAGAAGCAGGAAAACCTGGTGTCTGTTTGTCACTCATCTTCCAGTGCTCAACATGCTTGTAACAGCATCAGTGTCCTTGAGATTTCCATGTTCTCACTCAGATATGTTTGAATTCTACCAGAAGACCAAAAGAAAAGGGATTATGCACAGACAGAAACAGCTGGTTCCCCCTTAGGACTTGTTTCCTTAGGACCCAGGCTTAAAATATGCAATTTTCAGCATCTGCACCTTGTTTCCAGATGAAAGGAAGCAGCTGCAAAGCTGTGATGGAGAGAGCACAGTTGAATGCCTCAGCAACTTGCCTCCATCTGAAATTAAATTCCAGATACCTCAGAGAGGAGCCCAAAGCAGGTGTGGAGGTTTTTCCCTGTCTTTTTTTTGCACATTTTTTCTCCAATGAGGAGCCACAAGTGATGCACACTGTGGTGCAAAGGCAAGCTCAGCTGCTACCAGAGCTTTTTCTTTTTAAGTAAGTTTTGGTTGTTTGGGTTTTTTTCACTTTGTGTCTTTTATGGGTGTTTTGGCAGATGTTTTCAAGTTGTATGAAGGTATGAGAGACATTTCTCTTCCCTCATATGCCCAGGTAATGGGAGATTTTGCTCAGATGAATCACAAGATACATAAAGTGCTATAGCCAGAATTGCATGGGCTGATTATCTGAAAAGCAGATAATTTGCAAACGGCCTTTATCACTTTAAAATATACCAAAGAACAGAGAAATGACTGAGTGATGCCCAAACTGCTCAATAAAAGCCTCAGTATAATCTTCAAATGTTTTTTATTGATGGTTGTCAGACATTAATTAGGGAAACAAATGGGTATTCACCAAGATGCCTGTATTTATTTCAGACTTAATTATGCTAACCTAGAAACAGGAATGGACAATCATCCAGTGGCTACTCATTGGCTTGTTGTTCAGCTGGCAATCGATAACCATGCTGCAGAGCATTTTTTAGAATATAAGGATTTAGAACAATCAACACAGGCTTGCTGTTTAGTAATTTATTTTTTTCTTCTTTGTGGAGAGATTTTACCTCAGAATTTGGAGAAGGCATATAATCACTCACTGTGAGACAAGAAATTATTTTACAAGAACAAATGCTAGTTGCCATGGTTTCCAAGAGGGAGAAAATCCAAGGTCATTCACTGAAAATACTTCACAACAGTCAGCACCAAGGATACTCCCTTACCTCGCTGAGTAACCCTCTCTTGTCTGTAGATAAATTCCTCCCATCTTCATTGATATGCAGCTTCCTGCTTAAGCTACAATAACATTGATAAGAATGCAATGTGGAAAACATGCAGTATGTCTGGAAACAAACAAATTCAAGCCTGGAATTGCAAGCCTGCAGGATTTCACAGTTGGTTGCTTTCTGACTCCCCTGTGCATCTCCTGGAAAACCTGATCCACCTGCTGTGTTTGTTGACCAGAGAGTTGCAGATGCAACTGTGAAACTTCCACTTGGAGGAAATGCCAGAGTAGCCCCATATGGACAGGCTGGTACATGGACAAGCAAATGGAAAAAAACACCAGAGATGGGGCCATACATTTACAGTTATGCTAGAAAAAAATGTCAAAAGCTACATTTCATGAGTTACTCCTCTGAGTCTGAAGTACAAAAAAAAAAAAAAAAAAAAAAAAGTTTATTTCAGTGAATGAGGTCTATGGCATCATAACTGGTCCTGAATGTCTCAATACTGACCTATTTGCTGGTGGCAGAAAAAAAACCAGCTCCAAACACCTGTGCAAAATCCAGCTCTACAACGCTTCTGCATCCCACCAAAATGCCCACAGCCTTTACACTGCTGTAAAACCAAAGTGTCAACACAGTGATTAGATGAAGTTTCTCCTTACATTGTAACTGCCAGGACAAATTAGTTAATAGACAGTTTTTTGTTTGAAATGACAAATTTTCATTCTGGCATGAATTCACAGAGGCAAGAACATGAGCTGTTTGCTCATGTTTTTACAAATGCAAAATCTGTGTGCACATTACTCCATAGCAAACTGCAGTTCACTAAACTCGGCTCATGTGAAAAGTAAATGCAACCACCCAATATGTGTTCAAAGCCTTATTAGTGTAGCAAGCATATTTCTTACACGATGGGGAGTATAAGGTGCTTCAGTTATCAATGCTGTAAAATAAATGACCCTTGACTACGTGCTAATTTCCCTTTCAGTCAATTCAAAAACAGGAGGGACGGGGGAAATCAGTGTATCAAATATTAGAAGTGGCAAGCAAAAAGGCTACATCTAAGTGACAGAAATAACATTTTGTAGTGGATCACTGGCTGCACTGTGTGCACAACTGCAAGTCAACTTGCCAAGTCACCATCTCAGCAACTCAGCATCTTTTGCAGAGGGAAAAATCTTTGTTATTAGAGCACTGGAGAGTGTGCAGCATGCCAGTGCAACCAACTCCTTTTTTGATGAAATTCTTGGAGCCAGATAGACAAGAATTCTATGAGTGGGACGAGACCTTCTGCTGCTAGGCTGCTGTTCAAGTCAGAAGAGATCGACGTATAAATTAATTACGGAAAAAGAGAAGGACAGACGGAGATTCAAGGACTGAATTTTACAAAGGATTTAAGGACCCAAGCTCTGCTTAAGTTCTACTTGCACAATATAAAATTCCCAACTATCTTCTTAATACCTCAGCAAAACTGCCACCTCCATGGGAAGCCTGTTAGTTCCATGGCACCACGGTTTTGTCATAAAGCTGCCTAAATGCACAAAGCTGTGTTTCTGCATCTGTGTACCCTTGCCTCAGTGTAAACAGTGCTTCAGTTCACTCATGCTTAACTCCCCTTGGGTATTGAGATGTCTGAGCCAGGCTCCCAGTCTTCGGCCTTTTATCAGAAGTGCAAATGGAAATTCCACAACTGGTAAATAATTAGAAATGTTCCTCATCTGGTACTGGAAGGGAGTCACTGTACCCAGTAGTTGTGACCCTGGCCTGGAAATCTGAACAACAACGTTCTCTGTTGGTCTACCTCTGCCTCATTATCTGTCCTTGAAGGAATCATGTTGACCTCTCTCTGTTCTGATTTTCCCAACATTGAAATAACTATGTATGTTCCCACACTGAAGCTATCAGGTTGGAAAGTGCTAACAATTATTTCTCTGTGACCCCTTTGTGAAAGCCAGGAGGACCTCTTCTATGGGAATTCAGATGCTGACCACTCTTAATTTCCTCATGAGAATGTCTATTGATCTGTCTGATCTATGTTTTCAGCCTCAGGTCAAAATTATTGAGTGAGTCAGATATATGGTTTTGACCTGATATATGGTTTTGACCTGTCATCTTGTCCAAAACAATTTTTGGTGAGGAAATTCACTTTATATAGATATAGATACTTTAACTGACTTATGTATTCATAACATTTGTACTGAACTTATTATTTAAAAATAAAAAGGGGGGAAAAACCCAACATAAAAAGTTGAAACCATAAATAGATTCAAAATATGTTGCTGATATATTTTTGGTTTTAATTATGTTACCTCTGTCTGTGAGTGTAAAATACTTAAAAATCTGCCTCTTTGTGTAAAACCAACCAATATTGAGGACTAGGTCATATTGTTCATCAGTACCAGAATTATTGACATAACTTAAAAATCCTAAGAAACAAAAAAGACCACAGTCTCAGGATATCTCTGTAATGAACCAACAAACTATTCTGATCTATATATCAGAAAATACTATTTCAGCAAAACTTTCCTTTTCAAAGTTTAAAAGAAACAAGTTTCATTTCCTTAAGGAGTCTGCAGAGAATCTATGTTAGGCATTGTAATGGTACCTGCTATGCCAGTAGAGCCAGTTATTTCCCTCCTTCTTCTAGTACATGTCTAAGATCAAATTCTTGCAGTTTTCCCTTGCTATTTTTCTTATCAGTTTTCTGCTCACTAAATCATAGCTTTTCCTATGTAAGGCTGTACCACAGTCTGATGCAAGCTGAGCTGAGGAGGGGCAAGGCTCACAGAGACCATTATCACAATGTAATGTTGCTGCTTAATGTTTAAAATGCCATTTATGTTGGCTGTCTTTCCCTTCCATGTTGTTTCTGTAGAAGTTCTTACTTTTCAAGGCCTTTATTTTCTCTTTTTCTGTCATATTTGTCCTTTCTTCCTCCTCCCCCACTATTTTTTTTTTATTATTCTTTTTAAAAGCCCTCCATTTCACAATTTTCATCTTGGTTCAGTCTCTCAGGTGGTATTTTCTCACTGGAAAATTCCCCCTTCCCAGCATGTGCATGTGCACAGCCCGTGGCACTCCCTGTTTCACGGGCCTTTCTCTGCTTACTTTTTTTTCACTGTCTTCCCAGCTCTTTCTTCCCCTTGTCCTCAAGGCCACTCTTCTCCTGCCTGCCCATCAGCGTCTCTCACCTCTCATGCAGACCCCCTCTCTGCTGATGCTCGCCCACTCATGAGATCACGAGAAGAGATCTTATAGGAACAAGACATTGAAAAAAGAGATGTGTCCACAAGACTCTCGTCCCTGCTCTGGTTCAAGTATAACCCAACCAGCTTTCTTCCACATCTCACCTGAGCTGTACCCCAACAAAATGTTGGTCAGTTTTGCATAATCAATCACTGAACTAATGAAGAGATATTTTCAGCTCATTTAAAATTAAGTATGTAAGTGATTCACTTTGTCTAACTTAACTAATTGATGATACTCCAAGTCCAATAGTCACCTGATACCTTATTTTAGTGCACAACTGATTTTTCTCTGATGAGGACAGGAAGAGGGCAGAGATTAAAAAAAAATATAAATAAATAAGCTTTCCAAAGCAAAAATGAAACCAAGTTCATGTAAAGATTTAGGTGTGTATATAATACCAAAAATATATGCATGTATAAAAACAAATAAGTAAATTTTGCAAAGAGATATATAAGTATATACATACTTTTAATATTGTTCATCTTCTGACCAATCATTTGTTTATGATCTATAAACACCAGTTTTCTTGTACAAATTACAGCTGCTTGTTAAAAATGCTCTATTATCAAGTAAATAGCCATCAATATGGCAGTTAAGTGATTAAAAAGAAAATGACTCCCACAGTTTTACAGGAAAAGTAACAGACTACACCTCCCAGCATAAAGTATAGACAGGAAATGAGATTCCCTCCTTCCAGCCACTGTCTCAGCATATAGTACAGAAACAAATGTGGGGTTTTTCACCCCAATAATTTGCTCTTGTTTACCATGTTGGAATTGAAGACAACTCTCGAGATGTAAATATTTTGAGATTAACTTCAGGTGGGTTTTTACTGACGCTGTCATTTGCACCCTTTAGGCTATCAGATTTTAGTAATTTAGAAGCCAGTGTAATTGGCTTTCTCTGGCCCCACTTTCCTCCCCTGGTGGTGGCTTTGCAGACAAGTTTGCACATGTATGTACACAACACGTATGCAAGGAAGATGCTTTTGTGAATTTTTCTATGTTTGATCTGAGAGTAAAATCAAAGGGCATAAACCAGCTGGGTCTGCAATATTATTGTACTGATCATTCACCTATTCATATAAAGGAAGGCTGGCAAAATGCCATGAAACAGCCTTGTACTAATCAATATATTCTGATGTAATAATTAAGGCAATGTGTTTTCAATTCCTGCTTCCTACATCAGAAAGACACATCATGTGGACCAAATCAAATTTTATACAAAACAAGGAAGAAGGAAAGAAGCAAGTCTGTCTGGTTTATGTCATCTCATAACAAAAGAAAAGTTCCCCCATTCCTGATCAAGAAAATTCAATTTAGATGAATATATCATATTAATAAAATCATAAATCCCCAAAGATATGAGGGTAATCTTCTCATGTTTATTTCCCCAACTACATTTTTGTTAACTGAAGTTCAGCTGATTTTACAGCCAAAAGACAAAATGCACTTCACACAGAAACATTTTGGGAGTACTGATTAGGAAGTAGATGAAGTTACCAGGATATAAAGCAAGAATAAGAGGAGAACTCAACTGTAACCATCTCCTGTCACATCTCATGTGAATCATAGCCTGGTAAAGAAGGGCTGTTTTTGTGATGCAGGCCCTGAACCCTCCTGTAGAGGTATGGAAACATCATCTCCTTAGTTGAGTTGATAACCTCGTGGCAGACTCCAAAATCTTACTGTACCACTTTATCCTAGGTGGTGAAATTCTGGTATGTTTTCAAGACTCACGTTTTCACTGTTGTTTGAACCAGCCACTGCTGCTTCCTCTAGCAGCATGTCTTTTAAAAATTATCCTTCTTGCCCCATTGGCCATGAATACATGTGGTTCTGGGTCTAGAATCAAGAGGGACTATGGTTGCCAGGGGAGGAGTGAATCCAAATTTCTCCTGTGCTATCCCAGCTGCCTAGGCAAGTTGATGGGGGATATGAACCTCTGAAGGGAAACTTGGCTGTGCCCATCAGTGTTGAATTAATTACTGTCAGGTGTAAAGAGCATCTGTAAAAGGCTAGAGGCTCCAGGTGCTGTTAAGGGAGCATTGACAGGAGCAACAGGAGGAAGCTGTGGAGTGATTATGAACATCTGGAAGATAAGCAAGGTCAAGGAAAAGACATTGTTTTAAATGTGTAGGCCTAGGGGTATGTGAAACCTTCTGCTTGTGGTGCAGATCTACAGAGCCCAGGGAGTCCCCAGGTTTTCCCAAGCAGAAGGGCTTGAGCCTCCTGTGGGTCTTGGATGCCCTGCTATTAGCAGTGAGAGAAAGAAAGGTCAGGAGGCTGCATAGGAGCTGTTTGGGAGCAACATGGATGATGCTGCACTTTGAATCATAGGCTCATCAGGGCTTTAAGCACCTACAGCTAGAAGAGGTGAAGGTATTAACCACTGCTGCTCATCTCCCAAGTGTGGGCATTGCAAGCAGCACTGTGCCCCTCGAGGGCACCTGGGCTGTGAGCTGCTCCCCTGAGATGAACAGCTGTGAGCAGCAGGGTCTCTGCAGAAGCCAGGTGAAGAAGTCTGCTGTCTGGCTTCCCTTTTTCTAGGCATATTCTTTATGCTGAACATGCAAAGAAAGGCTGCTAACAGCAGCACTGCCCTCTGGGTGCCCCATGGGAATCCCACCCCACTGACACATTTCACTGCCCTGTGCACTATTGCCTCTGGGTACAAAGCAGAGCTCATGGCCTAGACAATCTCCTCTTGTCTTACCCTTCTACAGGCAGCTGTTCTCCCCTTGGCTTGCACTTAAACTGGCATTTATCCTCTGTAACAAAACAAGAAATGTGTCCACCTTGGCCTCTGTCCAGCATTTTACCCAGTGGTAGTGAAGAGATCTGTGGTGGATACAGCCAGAGGTCAGGCAGTGGGGATGGGGAGAAAGGCCGTTTATAAAATATTAATTGCACTGTATGCAGCTCCCTCGTGTCTTTCTTCTGTCTTTCATGCTTGTATTTCTGAAAGGCCAATAACCACCTTATTGTTTCCATCTCTACAGCAATTCCATTCTTTCTGTTGCTCTTTCTGTAGTACTTAACTGATCCACAAGCTAGAAACTATTTGGCCTTCAGTGCTCCCTTGAAAGTATTATTTGGTTAAAGCTTCATCAGAAATAGAGACATTGTGTTTGATTTTATACAGTTTGAGATTTTGCTCCATCTGACCCGCTTTCTTCCAGAACAAAGCCTCAGCTTGATATGCCAAACTGGAAGGACACAAAGGCCTGATGCAAATGGAGATAGCATAAGCCTGATGAAGCAGAAACAAAGTCAAACACAGATTCTGGTTGTCCTGGTGGTTACTGCAAATAATAAATTTGCCTCCTGCAGCTTTTCTGCTTTTCTGCTGCCTTTACTCTTGCCAGTTCATAAGAAAGTTGCGTGTAATTGGAGGAAACAATGTTATGACATAAGTGCTGGATTTGCACCCCTTGCTGCCACTGTATCACACTTCTTGTTTCAGCCAGAGATCAGAGTAGGTTAATATCACACCAATCTCACATCTACCTTTTTGCTGTACTTGCCTCCTCTGCTTTCTGTCTATGACCTGCCACTCTTCTCACTAAACTGGTTTATTATGAGCTGACTAAATTACTGCTGATCATTTATCTCCCCTCAGACCACTAAGGTATGAAATTACAAGAGTTTTTGTAAAGAAGGTGTAGGATTCCTCAAGATGTTCCATCCTGGCTTAAAACCAAAAGCAAAGGGAGTTGAATAATTAGTGTTGGCCTGTATATCCATGTGAGCCTGGAGAGACAGAGCTGAGTATGGAAAATCACGTCACTCTGTATAAACATTAACAGCTCCGTCATATCTATTGGAACAAGTTCACTGAGGTCATGGATTAACTCACAAGGTTTTCCTCTTCTGTAATGAACTTCTATGTAACAAGATGTTAAATAAACATGCATACAAATGTGTTTCCAGGCCAAAAAATACATTATCTCCAGGTTAAGAAACTGAACTCAGGAAAGACTGAGGAAATGAGAGCCTTTGTTGTTGGACCTTTCTTTCAGTATCAAACTGATGATTCCTTCCACTCTAACTTGGCAGAACTTCTTGTGAGATCTTAACCCATACAGTGAAATGCTTTGTCTGTAAATCTTAGTATCACCACTGTCTAGGAAATGAGCTAAATTTTCAGGAAAAGAACACATAATACCATGAACATCCTTGGCAAATAATCCTGAAACTGATGCTTGCTGGGTTGAGTGTTGCTCTAAGGCTGAGTGAAAATACCAAACACTTCTGTGCATTTTTAATGGCTCATGTAAACAAGGTTAGCACTTGCATCTATATTACAATTTCAGGTAAGCTTGCAATTAAGAGGGGTGTCTTTTTGCATTAAAATCTCATAGACAACTCTCCAGGAAAGGGTCTGTTCCTGCATTCAGACTCCCTCCTAGTTACTGTAATGACTCTAGATTAAGACGTTGCGAACCTGAAATGCCAACAAAGTTGGCAAGCAGCCAGTTTGGGATACACAAGTGAATTCGGATATGCATAAAACTGTTTAACTTAAAATCCCCCATGCTGGGAAGAGAGGGAAAACAAATAGCAAGCCTACCATGCAATAAATCCATTGCACTGTGTTATTGCACAGAGAGAACTGACTGCATACTTATCAGTTTCCCTCTAAGTATTAAATCTGTTTAATTTCACATTTTTTCTATGGCCTAATCTGTTTTAGAAGCCATCATTTCATTATGCTTTACTGCTATTAATGAAATACGACTGTTGCAGCAGTGTGTAATAAGACATGACTGGAGGATGGGAACATGGTACCAGTAGCTGGAAGGAATGACTGCTTCCCAATAGAGTTTGCAAAAAAGGACCTTTGTTGTAGCCCTCTAAGGTGGACTGCAGAGGCTGTCATTCAAAAGGGCCCAAGTGCAGTGCCCTGTAAATTGTCACTGTCTTGTGTGAAGCGTTTCACCTACAACTGCAACACTGAAGTGAAAGACAGTGAAATACCTCAGCAGCATGCCAGAGGGATTCTATTGCTTCTAGGACAGCAACTCAGCACTCAGATGAAGAATATATCAGTTTCCCACACCAGAACCATAGGGTAGTTGTCCTTGGGAACTGAAGAGGACTATTTTTTTCAGGGATTAATCTCAGTGAGCCCTCATGTTGAGTCTGTCTGATCAGTTTAAGCTACAGGATTTGTTCAAAAAACCCGTATGGTGAAAATGTAACTATGGTTTAATGAAGTCTGATGTGCTGTTCTTATATCTCTTGCATTTAGCAGGAAGCAAGAGGGTTTGTGATGTATAAATTACAGTTTAACTATTAGTTCAACAAAGGTCAGGTGTGTATTTACTTTGTATGCAAAATATATGCTTTTCTGTCAACTTTTTTTATCTTTATATTAAAAGCTAAAGAGTAAGTTCTGAATTAGGCACTTAGAAACATCTACCCAGACTTCAGCATCAAATTGATCACTGATATAAGCACATCACTACATGATTTTAGGGTGCTACTGGTTTTGTGTGTAGTTTGTCACACATCCAGGTCCAAATAGAGTTGCCCCTACCTTCCTGGCTGTTGAAGTCATGGAAGCTGAGTTGATACTTGTGAATCTGCATGAGTTTGGTACAAGTTTGCTAGACTTATGCCTGAGAACAGTATTATCTGCATTAGAAGTAAAGGAGGAGGGAAAAACACAGCCTGCCAATTTGATGCAGCTGTGTTGTGTAGGAGTCTGATTTGCCTTCGTGCAGATGAATTATATAGCCAAGGAATTTGCAGCTCTTGGCACAGGCTGCTAAAGCATGGATAAGCTTAGCATTTCTTTGCTTCCAGCAAGGACTAAGGGACAACTGTCCCATGTTCGTGGGCTGAAACTCACAGATTGGAACTGATTCTTCCTGGGGAAAAAAAAAACAAAGGTAGAGAAATCCTTTCAACACCAAGCAATTAGCTCTCCTTGAAGAACAGTTCCCATTGCAGTTGACTAGTCTTCATGCCTCGGGCAGGAGAGGTGAAGTCTGCTTCACACTGATTTTCTGGTTCATTTGTGACTTAAATTGACACAAATCCATTCAAACACCTTCGGTAACCTTTGCTAAATATTTGAGGACAATTACTAAGTCAACAAAGAAGCTTCACTAAAATCTATCTGTCAAAGTCTACTTATTTTGAATGAAGTCAATGTTTCCCTTAGAATATCCTGTCTGTGTCTTCAAGAAGCAGTGAAGCCTGCACATTCAGGGTGTCATACAATGAAAGGAAAAAGCACCCTAGTCTTGCTTGTCATGATGTTACTTGTCATGATGTGTTCTTCCATGCTTTGGACAAAGGAAATTCTACAGTCCCCTAAAACCTTAAGGGTTGTGGAAAAATACCTGTGGCCAAATACACAAGAATTCAGCCAGTCTTGGAACTTATTCTCAACTCAGTCTATTATATCCACTTCATAGATTTGAGGACTATGCATGAGGTTAAAGTATTTGGCACCTGTAATAATCTCTAGTTTGCAAAGGAAAAATTAGTTACAGCATACTCAGAGAGCCAAACCTCACTGGCTCATTGACGTTGGCAGCAACTTGAATGTTGCTTGTTTTAGATATAAGGATTTTTTTCCTTTTGTTTAGTCTTTTGTGAGATGGGACTCATGTTGAATAACATCTTCTGATGATGATGCAGATTAAGAAAAGCATCTTGTATCTTAACACAATGCCTGCATTTCCAGGAAGCTATTTAGATATTGGATGACTAGGATGTTTTGTTGAACAAGTCAACATAACACACTAATGCATGCTAACAATCCATCGAGTTCATGTTTGAAAAAGCAGTAACAAAGGACAGATGATGCAAGACAGGGAAAAAGAGGAGCAATTTGTTTTTCTCAGTATCATTGATAGGTGCTTGGAAATTAAACATGACATACTTGCTGGAAGCCAAAATCTTCCATTGTTCTGCTGATCTCTCCCTCTGTTTGCTTTCTCTTCCCTGCTATAAATGAAATGTTGAAGGAATTGGTATTCTTAACAACATACTGTTGTGTCACTGTTCCACTGAAATCTTACAAGAGTTTCAAATTTTCTTGCCTGCTTAGGATCAGGCCATTATATTCATATGGAACAGGGGATAAAAGAGAGGCAGAAAAATATGCACCCATCAGAACCACAGAATAAGGACAGAGGCAATGCCCAAGTCCTTCTCTTCCATACAAGCCTACTGAAGACTTCGTGGAAGTGTCTGAAAGTATGAACCATGACCCCAGGGAAGAATTTCCTCTGCACTACATAGCTTTAGTCTATGTCAGAATGAAAATCAATTTAGCAATCATGTTTAGGACAGCTGATTGGCTTACAGATGCCTTCTCCCTTCCATTCTATTTCTTAGGTCTGCAACTGTTACCCATTTGGAGACTATGTTGGTAGAAAGTCAACAGGTCAAGTTTGCCAAACAAATTCCCTTCTTTTAAGGGAGGGAGGGAGGGATGGGGGAGAGAAGGAGGGGGAGAGGCCCCTGTTAATGAATACAGGCAGCACAGGCTTAACTTCTTTTATTTTTTCACTTCATAAACCTCTGGATGGAAACAAAAGGCAAAACATTCATGGCAACAAAATTGTGCCTTTTGAGTGGAGCAAAATCTGTTAAAATCAAACTAGAATGAACTATTCTTCTGATGCCATTTTATTCTCCTGGTTTATTCAGTTACTCACCTCTGGACAGGTTAGATGATTTCCTTTAAAGATGACTATAGACACATAAGATAATTTTTTCTTCTCACAATGGGACTCACTGATCATAGTCAGATTTTTCACTCTTTTTTTTCAGTTACCAAAAATACTAATAAAATAAGACAGTACTGTATCTATGACTCTAGTTATTAAGTGGACAATGAAGGATATACATTGTACATCCAAATTAAATGGATGCTCAGAGAATAATAGTGTTCTATAGGAAATATTAGAAAATATTAGAAAATATGGATGAAATATTTATTGAAGTCAATGACATTATAGCAGAATGGCTAAACTTGATCTCCAGAGCTGAAAACTATGACAATAGTGGAATGGCTCTATCTTTAGCAGAGAGTAACATACAACATAAATCTCACACATGTTACCAGTCAAATATTTAGAGTTCATACTCAGAGAGGACCAGCATATCATGTTCTCTCTTTCTCTAACAGAAAGGACTCAGTCCATACTAAACAATGACTTTGTCAGTGAAATAAGCACAAGTATTTCACATAAAGCTATGTCTAGGATCCTATTCCTGTTCACTTAAGTAGTGGGGGTATTAAGGAGTACAAAGGAGCACAGTTAAAAGGTCAGTACACAACAGAATCTGCTCTAGGGACTGAATCTGTCAAGGCCTGTGCAAACAGCCACAGTGGCTTTGAGGAGGGAGCTATCATGAGAAAGGTCTCCCAAACCTTTTGGGTGACCCTTCTGTTTTCTGTGTCTTTGCTTTTCAATATTACTTAGATGAAATGTGTTTCAACCACTTGTAAAGCCACTGGTCTGATGCTTCTTAGACATGGCATATTAATACATTTTCTGCTACCACTCTCTAATATCAAATGCCTTAAGTCATATAATCTTCATTGAATTCATCGGTTGTCTAAAATCTGCAGCAGTTTCTCTGCATGTTGTTAACCTTTGACTGATTCTGTGGTTTACTACTCCAAGCATTTATTCAGATCTTCTGAATACCTCCTGAGGATATATGTCTTTCAGTAATAAGTCCAAGATCTATGACCATGTGTAGAGGTTATAAATTACCCCTGGAGAATTAAAGGCATCTTGAAAACAGGACTTAGACCCATATTAATAAACTTGTGTAACTGGCAGTGCTAAGAACCAACAAATTTTTTTTTTTTTTTAAGGTGGACAAGCTGCTTTCTCCTAAGAATTTCATTAGAACATGTTTTTCCCATGCTAGTCTAGTGCTTTATTCTCATGATTTTTCACAGAGCAGAAAAACAATCTATATAAATTTTACTGGGAATATCACTACAACTATATTCTAAATGTCTAGATTTGAGTTTTCTGTGGGACAAAACTGAAAAGATCAAAAGTATAATGATGAATTAATATTAACTTATGCTGGGTTTAAGTACCTTCGAACTATTATACAACTCTGTTAGTTAATGCCATATTTCAAAGTTGTGAGGGGAGGCCTAGAAAAAAGTCCAGAGTCCCTGATTTCTGCACAAAAAGCTGAACAGAAGTTGCTGGGATAGATAAACCTCTAAGTTTATTTGTTTGTTATTACAGGGATTGTTCTGATGAAAAATTTGGCCTGGATTTATTTGTGTGAAAGGTATTCCACAGCTGCCCAACTCTATCCAATTGCAGATAGCAAGATCTTAAAGATGTAGAAAAAATATAGTCTTGAATGAGTTTGCTACTAAACCTCCATCATCCATTCATTTTGTAAGCTAGGACAACAGAGACTGAATGTGTAGTAACTTTGTCACTGACTCCAGCAAGGTTAATGTAAAACAAAAAAATGTAGAATCATGAAGATGCAATAGGAAAGAAAAATATTCCAGGATATGTTAAATGGGAAATTATAATTAACCTCTATCTGATAACTTTAGGAGAAATTGAATTACATAGACTGCTGACACAGAGGCATCGCTAAGACATCTGGGAAACATTTCATTGCTTAGCTGTGGCAGCCACAAGGTATCTATCAAGTAAATAATGTGTGTGGTCACTTAAAGAAAAGCTACAGTGAATAAGACATGAGAGACTATCTTCTATCTTTACCAAGCTGACATGCCACTGCTAAGCAACAAAAATGTGGCCTTACGGACTCTGCAAAAAAAGGTTGATTTAGAACTTGTAGCTTACTCTCCACGCTTTATGAATGTATGTTAGTTGCTCTAAAGAAAACCTCACTCTTTTCCTACTGTTGATGATTTTTCTTTAAAAATAAAGTTGATAACACTTATTACTCACCTCTTCTGAGTCCCAATATTACAGTGTATAAGTCAAGGCTCTCTAATCTGCAGACTTACTCTGCATGATCTTTGCACTAGTACCGGTCTGAAAGGCATTCTCCTCCATTTCTTCATATGCTATACAATAATCACATATTTTTTCTTTGTCTGTAATCTGAATTGTTCCTTTTTATATATTGTCTGAACATTTTGCAGAGCATACCTTTTTCTGAACAGGTGGATTGATTTTGGTTTTTTCTCTCCAGTAATTCAGTATGTCTGTGTAGTGCTGAGTTGCAAACAACCTCCAGTGAACAGATAATAATACAGAATGTCTTACTTTAATCCTTATTTGGCATATTTTGTTAGATTCCAGTTACAGTGGTGTGCTCAGGTTCTTCCTGAATAGCTTGTAAATTTTTTGTCTATGTCTTTATGATCACAATGAACATAACTTTCTACATGTTTTGACTCAGAATGTGCTTAACCACATCTCCAACATACTGCTGCTATGTGCTAGTTCTGCTCAAGAGAGCAATTTCATACCACAAAGCCAGGGCAGGCAGCCTTTTCATACTCCTTGCAATTGATAACCTGAACAGTCAGTGCTGTCCATTTTGAGAAGCAGTAACTAACCATCAGATCTCCATCCATAGGCACTGTGTTCTGACAGTGTTCCTCTATGAGCCAATACACAGAATTATCTGGAAGTCACTCAGTCTAACCTTGTTGAAGCACCAGGCATGTCAGATGTGGATTTGGCTGGGTCCTGGAAACATCCAAGTGTGAAAGGGAGCAAAGGCATCACTTGCAGAGTTTTTGCACAGCCTATTGGACTGGGATCCAAGAGTGATGAGACAAGTGGCAACTGCTACTGAAACAGCACTCTGATAGCACAAACACCAACATTTCATTTCAATGTTTATGTCACAGATATGTTTGATAATTATTAAAGTGTAACTGCTCTGTTACCTCTAATAGTTCAGTCCCACTTTAAATAAATTAGTACTTCTGTCCTGAAGTTTCTTGAGCCCAGAAAAAGTAGAAAAAATCAATATGTCTCAGTTTGGTGTTCATATCCAATCAGAAACATTACCTATGCATCTCAACCTGAACTTTATGGAATACAGCAAAATAAAAAGACTAAATTGGACTGTAAGATGTCACAAATCAGTTGAAGGAGTAATGATTGACACAACAAAGTCTGGATAAGTTTTGTTAAAGTCTGGCTTGTGGCAATCAGCCTCAGAAAATGATAGCTCATTAGTATGCGAGAAACTGGTCAAGCAGGTTTCTGTGAGAAAAC
>JAWWEW010000088.1:45443194-45456756 GCA_035583185.1 Anabacerthia variegaticeps | reverse complement strand
AAAATCCTCTTTGCTTCCTGCCCACTCCGCGTGTGTGGTCCTTCTTGCTACATCTCGGGACCCGAGGGCCACGTGAGGGTGGGACAGGGGTGGAGAGCATTCCCCATCAGCTGCCGTACTGGCTAAATTGCTAAAATGGCCTTGTAACATGAAGTTATGTAGTACATGCGCGTGATCAGACAAGCAAAGTTATAGAAATATCTTAATATATTCTATTTTTTCTTGTATCTTGAAAATATTTCATTACCTTTTTATTACTGCATCTGAAAAGACTAGTACCAAAAGGATTAAAAGATCTTATTTTTTATTGGGAGCACAAATATGTCTGTCAAATAATGTAAGCAGGATTACTTGGCTCAAGAACACCTTGAGTACTAGGACTGCATATGCTATGTCTGTATTTTTTTGCCCTTTTTATTATCTATTTATGAAAGCTTTGATGGAAAAAACCTGAAGCATAATTTTAGTTTATATTACTCTGTCTCTCTTCTTAAAGATGGAATAACTGTACTTTTTTTCTCTGACTGACAAGTTGAAAGTTATAATTAAAGACTAACCAGCAGAAAAGCTCACTCTAAGCTGACTTGCACAACCCAGCTACCTGACTTTGGCTGAAGTGCAAAGATCCTCCATACTCATGGAGAACAACAGAAGATGTGCAGTGTGGACAGACAAGTGTGTCAGAAGATTTTAATTCACAAAGCATCTTCATTTGATTACGTTTCATAAAAGCATCTGTAACTCACAAGAATGGTTTGGTCAAGACAAAAAGAAGATCATGTGCTCAAGCTGATGCACTCCTGGGTGAAAACACCTGACTTTTCAAAAAAGAACTGAACTGTCTCAAACATCCCACATATTATTTGCATGTGAATTTCAAGCTAAGAGTTCTGAAATTTCTATTCCTTTTCAGTTTAGTCATCTAGTTTGAAATTAATCTGGAGAACACAAAGCCAGAATGCAAATTCTTGTGTGCTGGCTTTCAGCTTCAATGCACTCCAAGAGGAAATTCCATGTTCTAGGAAAACTTTTTCCAAAGGCTTGGATCTTAAGTCACATAGAAACAAGGACAGAGCTGTTTAAAGCACAAGCCAAGAAAAGTAGCTCTGCAAAACAATCTCTGCCCTGTGTTCCATTTCCTGAATGCAATTGTTCTACAGTGAAATTTTCTTCTCTTAGTTTGGATTTAGAATCATAGAATGTCTCAAGTTGGAACAGATCCATAGGGATCCTTGACTTCATCTGGAGTCCAACTCCATTAAGTTCAACTCCAGCTTCCAGGAACAAGTGTTATTTGGCATCAAACAAACTTTATCTGTTAGGTCTCTATCAATTCTTGTACAATTCTCCCTACTGTTTAAATTGAATGCAGTGTAAATAAGTACTAAAACTCATGAAATATTTCCATTTGACTTCTATAGAGAAATAAGATACTTCTCCAGATGCAGAAGTTTGTATCAAAACTGTATTGGAACTCCTTGGTTCTAAAAGCTGTTAGCTATTAAACTTCATTTCTGTCTAGAAATGTCTTCTAGAAACTGACACACCCGTCTTTATTCCAGAAGGGCTAATTCTGCACTTCTTGTGCTACAAAATGTAAAGTTCCCGTATGCTTGCTCAGTCATGCTTGCTGCTTTCCCTGACCTTTAAACTCTTCTTGCTGAAACATGTAGAGCACTAAGGTCATATTAAATGTCAGTAGATGTGGGTACTTGCACTGAAGAATTTAAGTTATCCATCTCCCAGAGAGAGGGGTGGAAAGTGTTTTATTGAAAACTCTGTCATGCCCCACCATAGTGACTCTCATTGCTGTGTAGAAGCTACCAGTTAGGAGAGCTGGAGGACAGAGCTCCTGCCAGTGTATGGGGAAGAACTCATGTTAGTGATTGCAGCTGCCTGGCTGTTTTCAGTTGCATTCTTGGCTATAGAAGTTATTGTGTCAGAGCCTGGATACTAAGCCTGGATGAATCTTACAGAACTTGAATAATGTGTTAACAGCATGTATGAAATCCATATTTTCCTCAGCTCCAACACCACTGATAAATCTGTGGATCCAAGAAACCAAGTCATAAGGGACTTGTAAGAGCCTCATCATAGGATAGCTCTGTCCTGGAGAGAAAGACAGCACAAATTTGAATGTTTACACAGACAGAACCTAGACAGTGCTAATAAATACCACTTTCTTGACTGTATATATTGTAGACTGTAGCTAGTTTTAATTTTCAGAAGCCCTGAAACAATGGTTTTACGTTTTGATTTCTATGCATTTCCCAACTCCATATAAATTGTGTAATGCACACCAAGAGTTGGCTAAAAGCACAATAAATAGGGAACAAATAGACACAGTTTAGCATGGTTGCAGCTGAATTATATTCCCATGAGATCCTAAGTGTAAAACCAAATTCTGAAGCATTTCCAATTGCTGACAGCTTCAGCCTCAACACTGCAGCAGGCAACTATGTTAACACAGATAAACAAGCATCTCCTTTCCATCACAAGTTTTTCCAGGAAGGGCCATTTTGTTTTATCTCCATACCAGCTTTGAATAGTAAAAACTTGACACAGAGGTCGGTCACCTTTACCTTCCATCTGTTCTTTATTCACTGCCTGCTGGTTTGTTTCTTCTGCATTAGAACACTAAAACATCACTTTAAATCATAGAATTGTTGAGGCTGGAAGAGAACTCCAAGAAAATCCAGTCCAACTGTTCACCCTGCACTCACCCCTGAAACACTAAACCATCACCCAGTGCCAGATCCAGATGCCTCTTAAACACTTTCAGGAATGGTGACTCCACCACCTCCCTGGGCAACCTATTCCAATGCCTGACCACCACAACAGTGAAAAATATTTTTCTAGTATCTAATCTGAATCTCCCCTGTCTCACCTTAGGGCCTCTTCCTCCGGTCCTCTCACTGCAGGCACAGTGGAAGAGACTGGCCCTCACTTAACTACAACATCTTTTCACATAGTTGTTAAGAGAGATGAGAGAGGAGCCTTCTTTTCTCTATAGACTGAATAAAACCACCTTCCTCAGCCATTCTTCATGAGATGTGTTTTCTAGACTTTTCACAAGCCTTGTTACTCTTCCTTGAACTCACTCCAGGATTTCAGTGTCATTTCTAAGAGCTTAAAAGTCAAGAGTGCAGAGTTAATAAAGGTAAAAGGGTAATGCCACATCCCACATGGTGGTTTTGCATTCACTGAAATAAAAAGGCTTTGCCTCCTATTCCAGATAATCTTGTGTACTAAATACAGATTGGCAGAAAATATAGCCCTCCATCTTGGTTTATATGCAAAAGAGTCACATCATCCCTCTTGATTCTCTCAAAAACCCCCAAGTCAAACCCAAGCAAATCTCTTTAACTGCTACTCTAAGTTTAAAATTAAGCAGGAAGTGGAGCAAGAATTAGTTTTATTTAAGAGACTATCACTCTATAACATCTTTCATGGATGTACTATGCAAAAGTCTTCCTCACAGCAGAGTCACTAGCATAAAAAGCAAATAAACCTAGTGCAAACAGCAAATTACATGTAGTAGAATGAGTTGGCAAATTAGTATAGTAAGGTCAATGTAATTGGGCACAGATTCACAAATCTGTGTACAAAAATTCTTTGAGTAATCCAAAGCTACGTTTATGTTTTTCTGTAATTCATGGTCCAGCAGAATATGTCTTTCTCCTGAAATAGAGAACTTGCTGACAATCTGAACTGTCATTCCACTGCTTGATGGAGTGGAAAAACTGACATCTGTGCCAGTTTCATTTGAGGAACGAGTCAGTGTAACCCTCAGCCCTGTATCCAAGCCTATATACTTGCAGTAAGGAAGCACTTCAGATGTGCATTTCAGGGTAAGGCAAATATTTCTTCAATTAGAAAAAAATTACACCTATGAAGCTACATGTCATTCTCTCTAAAAAAAAGTGTAGTTTATCTGCTTTTTCTTAGCAATAGACCTAATACTCTAGACATTTCCAATACAAAAGTAAACAACAGATTCCTGGTACAGGTGATTGAGGAACCAGGAAATGGTTGGACCAGATACTTATACACATGAGAAGGAACTAGCTGGGAATATGATGACTAGTAGCAGCCTTGACTGCAGTGACCATGCAATAGTAGAGGTCGGCATTCTGAGAGGCAGTAGCAGAGGAAGTAGCAGAATTGCAGCCCTCCACTTCAGAGGCCAGACTGTAACCCCTTCAGAGATCTGCTTGGGACAACCCCTTGAAAGACAGCCCTGGAGAGAGGAGGAGTCCACAAGAGCTAGTGGACCTTCAAGGGTCACCTCCTCCAAGCTCAAGAATGGTCCATGCCAACAAGCAGAACCCAAGCAAAGAGGGTGCGAGGCTGCATGGTTGAGCAAGATGCTCTCAGTGAGACAGACATAAAAAGGAGAGGTACAGGAGGTGGAAGGAGAGACAGGTGACCCAGTAGGACTGTAGAGGGGCTGTCTGACTGTGGAAAAATGGGTTCAGGAAAGCCAAAGCTCATCTGGAGGTGAATATGGCAGCACATGCGAGCAGCAACATGAGAGGTTTCCACAAGGACATCAGCAGCAAAAGAAAGACCAGAGAAAATGAGACCCCAGTATTAAAGTGAGCAGAGTCCTTGGTGAAAAGAGATGTGAAGAAGCCTGAGGTACTCAATGCTCTACTACTCTCTGTCTTTATAGGTACAACACTCTCAGGAGTTCCAGGCTCATAAGAACAGTGGTAAAGTCCAGTGTGATAAAGGATCACCTTCAGTGGAGGTCACTCAGGTTAGGAAACATTTTAAAAGAGTGGATGTTCAACTTGTTCATGATGTGATGGAGCAAGTAATCCTAAAAACCATTTACAGACAAGAAGGTGACTGGCAGTACTTAGCATGGATTTATGGATGGGAAATCAAGCCTGATCAACCTGACAGCTTTCTACAATGAGGTGACTTTCTTGAAAAAGATGAAAAGAGCAGTGGATATTGTCATTTTGGATTTTGGGAAGATGTCAAATTGTCTACCCCATAATACCCTCATAGACAAACTGGTGAAGTGTGGCTTAGACGGTTGAATGGTGATCTTATTTGAAAACTGAGTGGCAAGACCTAAAGAGGTGTGATCAGTGGCACAAAGTGCAGTTGGAGAACAGCTACAAGGGTCATCAGTCATGGCAATTATGGGTCCAGTTTACTATCTTTACTATGTATGTTGTATATGTTTATTATCTTTATTAAAGCAAGGAAGATGGGACAGAGCTCATCTTCAGCATGCAGGTCTGAAAATGGAACAAAAATATGAGGAGTGGCTGATGCATCAGGTGGATGTAGTGCCTGCCAGAAAGACCTGACAGGCTGGAGAAACAGGTCAACAGGAACCTCAGAAAGGTCAATAAAGGAAAATGTCACACTGCACCTGCTGAGGAATAACCTCATAAAAGACAGGCCAACAGGCTGGAGAGCAGTTCTGTGGAGAAGAATCTGGGGTTTCTGGTGAACCAGAAGCCGATCATGAGCAGGCAGTGTGTCCTTGTGGCAAAGAAGGCCAGTGGCATCCTGGACTGTATTAGAATGTTGTCAACATGTGGACGGAGGGGCTCTTTCCTCTCTTCTTAGCCCTGTTGGGGCACATGTGGGTTCTGCACATAATTCTGGGCTCTCCAGTGAAGAACAGACATGGGCATACTGTAGTGAGAGTGAAGGCCACAAAGATGAAGGGACTGAAGCATTTGTCACATAAGGAAAGGCTGTGAGCGCTGGATGTGTTCAGCCTGGAGGAGACAAGACCTAGCAGGATCTTAAATATGTCAAGATTAAGGCGGTGGGTAAAGATAAAGGGGCTAAACTCTTCTTGGTCACCTGCAGTCAAAAAAACAATAGAAAATGGACACAAATTGAGATACGTAAACTTCACTGAAACATGAGAAAATGCTTTTTTGTTTTCACTGTGCCATCAAACACTGGAATATGTTGCCCAGAGAGCTCACAGAGTTGCCACTCTTGGAGATATTCAAACCTTATCTGGTACAGCTCTCAGTGAGCCACTGTGTCTGACCTGCTCTCAGCAAGGCATTGGACTGGGCAATCTTCCATATTGCTTCTCAGCCTCAACAGTGCTGTGTTTCTTTAATCAGGATAACAAGTTTATAAACTTGTCATAAGATCTAAACTCGGTGAAGGTTATTCTTTCAGACCTTGTTTCAAGCAATAAAATGTATGTAATATCTACCTCCCCCAAGGCTCTCTCTTTCTCTCAAAGAAAGGTGACAATGGCAACATTTTAAGAAATCTAGTGGAGGACAGTGGTTTGGGACAGAGGTCCCAAACTCAGAGGCTTCTAATGTTCCATTTCCCAGTGACTTTGACTAAAATCATCCAAACTCTCCTTTAAGTACTTAATGAAAAGCCATGTAAGCAGCTGTTGCTAATCACAGAGGATAAAGTAAAAAATTCTACCCTTGCAGAACCAGAGCTAGGCAGTATTACTTGAGCCCATAATACAACTACTTGTCTCCTTGCAAGCTGGAAATTATTTCTGACCTGGCAGAGATGAAAAACACCATGTGAGTACAAAGCAATGTTTTTCTCTGGCATGTTTCCTGGGGTTTTTTTTCAGAAGTGTTAGGGATATAATGTCAACAGAATTCCATACAGTGATCTCTTCCTGATTTGTCAGTAAGGAAGGCTTTCCACTCTCCTAAATTGTAATATTAACTTTATTTTTTCTATCCCTTAGATTAAAAAGGCCTATCTGATCTCTCTTTGCAGTCTGTTGTCTAGAGGACAAAGCATTTGTTGGTAAACACACGCATATAATCTTCACTTAATTTTGTCTATCAGTCTGCTGTGTGGCCTTGGGCAAGTTATTTCATCATTTGAATTGTCTTTGTAAAATGGAGACAACGATACTAGAATCCTTTTAAAAGAGCTTCCAGATGTACTCTCTGTAGGACCCAGCAAGAACTGAACACACAGTGCATTAGTGCCAAAGACAGAGCTTCTCTGTGCTGGGGAAGATCAAAAACTCTCTGACGCATTAATCAGTTCCAGTAGAGATAAGAACATATTAATATAATTATAAAAGGCATTGGATACATTTACCCAGCACACTGAGTACAGAAAGTTTTACCTAAACTGAAAAAGGTATAGGACAGGATTGACAAAATGATTAGGAGGAGGGGACATAAGTTACTTTGACATGCTTAGTATAGTAAAACCTTTGTTTTCTTGAGAGGTGTTGACATCTCTAGAGAAATTCATAAGACAGAAGTAGGATATCTGAACAAAAAGAAAGAGGGAGAAGAAATTGTCTAACCAGTGTAGGCATGGAACAAATAGGTCGTAACCACAGAACTAAACCAGAAATGAAAGGTTTTTCCCTTCCAGACAATTTAGGTTATGTGTGCTTAGGCTAACAGCATAACAAGATCACAGAGAAGTGCCTGGTAGCTTTATAAGCAGTATTGCATGATGTGATTTCTGGTGTTGCCAGGTCTCAGTTACAGTAGAAAATGTGTTATGGATCTGTATTTTCTGTACCCCTGTGTCTCCTGTTTGCTATTCCTTCTCACTTCCCACATCCACACCAGCTTCATACCTTCATCTGTCGGTAGTACCAACACTGACCTGAGCAAAGGTGAAATGGGGACATCCGTACCCATGCTGTATTTCAGACCACTGTGTGATAATGTTTTCTAACAGCCTGCTGTAAAAATTACTTGGGCAAAAGAGGCACAGAACTACTTGAATGAAGCTTGTAGGCACCATAATAGCTTGAAATGAATGGTGAAAGCTTTTAACTGTAATTAATCCCCTGGAAATGTAATTTTTAAGTGTCTCACTGAGAAGGAAAAATGTATGTTTTGCCAGTGCCAAACTATTTCCACTAATTCTTATTAAACAGTCTTCTGTGATGACTAGGATTTACTTTCCAAGTTGATAAATAAAAAGCAGATGGGATAAATGTAGCTGACACAGATGTGGCTTCTATTTCTTCATAATCTGCCTGCCTTTGAGCAAACTGTAACATAGATGGTGAGATGCTGGATCCTGTCCAATAATGAAAAACTGTCCTCAAAACTACAGTATGTTTTCAAGCCAAAGGCTAGTCTTGGCTCTGAAAAATCTGCTTTCACAATCTTGGTTAACTCTGTCATTGCTGACTTTACATTACTCAAGGTCTATTACCCATATGGAAAGAAATACACATTTCCCTCTCCCTTTAGCCCAAACAGGACGGATATTGGTTGTCACAGCAGTTACATGAGGCAATGTTTGAGGAGCTAGCTCAGGCAACCCATGTGCTGTGGGCCACCCAAAAGTTCACAATTCCATCCCTGCTCAAAAAGACAAAACAATGATGAGAAGAGGAAAGGCTGGAGAATAATATTTCTTTATGTGTTCTCTATGTTTGGCAAGATGACATCTGTGTTTTGAACTTTGTGGAGGGAAAACATTTCAGTTTTTAATACCCAGATCTTAAATGAAATCCTGCTGCCAACAAATTCAAGCTCATCTCTGTGGTTCTGTATAAAGAAAATATGCAGCTAGCCTGGATTTTTTTATCATGGCTGGATAATCTTAGATGGCAAATATGAAATTTAAACAGCAAACAGAAAAAGAAATGCTGTCAGTATCTGAATATTTAATGTTTGTTTTATGTGATTAAAGCAGCCGTGCAATCCTGGAAGGGGTCTCCCATTTTAATATCTCCCAGAGGATATGTGATAAGAGGTATCAAGATGGCAGATTAGATTATTTTGTGACCCACACAATGAGGACTATTGAGCGACTGTGAAACTAAACTAGCTCCTAAGCATGCATCAACACAGCATGAGACACTAAACAAATGAGTTCTGTTTACAACAGTACTTTAGGTGCGTGTGTTACTGCAACCTGCAAGCAAATGCAGCAAAGTTCCAGTTCCTTTGCTTCTGTATTTTGACTGCTTCTTCTTGCCCTTGCTTTGCATAGACATCTCCACCCACACACCACAACCTTCTCACCTGAAAGTAGCTGCCCCAGGGTTAAAATACCATGTACGGTGAAGGAATCTTCCTCACCTGTGATTCACCACATTGCTTTGTTGAAGTGGATGGGACAAATGCTTGTTGCAAGAACCTTCACTCTCCTGGACTTGTCCCTCTTAGTGAGCTAATATCCAGTCCTCTGAAAGGCCTTAAATAAGTGCATGTCTGCCCAGCTTCTTGCCACAAGCTGGGTCATCACATGCATTGGCAGCTGGCCAGGAGAGATAGGAGAAGATGCATAACTACAAACCCCATACAATTCATCCCACTGCACTACTTTTTTTTTCTGTCCATCTGGGATGTGGATTAACAGCCATTAATAGCAAACAAATTGCTTTGGGAAAATCTTCTGCATAGCAGAAGACTTTAAAAAGTCACTTGAATTTTTTGTGCTTTTGAAGGATGAGGGGGCATGAAGGAGTTCTCCCTGTTATGTCAGCTGCCAGCACTCTCCATCCTAATGTCATTGATTTTTAGCACATTGTCATGTCATCCTTCAAATGTGTCTTTGGAGCTAGTGTACTTTGGCAATTAACATGCTGAGTGTAAAGAGGAAATTGCTGTTTCCAGTCTCAGCCATATTTCTAGGTGTCAGTATCTCATGTCACTGACTTTTTATGCTTCACTTGGGTTACATCTAGTTGGCCCTGGGCCTCCCTTTCTCCCAGTCAGGATGCACTGCAGCTGTGTTACAAGCCAGAGGTTACTAGCTGGTTTAGTCCTGACTGCCACCCTTCAATAGCACCAGTAATGAACTTTCTGGCCAGTACTATTTCAGGTTGTTGTATATCCCCAGTACTTATTCATGGTATTGTGGCTCAACAGGAGAAATAACCTGAAAACAAACACTCTTTAGTTTATCTGTAATATTTTAAAGCTTAACCCCCAAGTTTTCCTTTTTTTTAACCCTGAAGGTCTCAAAGTTACTTAAGATTTACCTATAAGTTAGTACAGGACAGAAATGGTGGAGCAAAATTCACAAAAGCCTTTTTTTTCCCCCAGAGACAATTGCTACTATTCAGTCATGGTCAAAGTCAGAGGCACTGTCACTTTAGTGCTCACATCTGAACAAGATTACAGAGATTATCAAAGCGTAAAAAACCCTTGTGGGAGGGAGGGATTGCCAGGTCCACCAAGACATTGGTGAAAAGAAACTTTTCTGGATAATGCTTATTACTCCATGCAACTAAGTGGATTTCAGAAAAAAAAAAAGTGTCTTGAAAGTGTTTAAGAGTCTGCAGTAAACATAATAATCTCTCTACTACACACCTTTCAGAATAAAAGGAAAGAAGCATATTTTTTCACATCTTTTTCTTGTTAAGAAGTTGCAACAAAAAGTGTCAAAATATACAGTTTATCGACAATGGACTGACAGTAGCTAGAAGACCAAGATGTTTAGTTCTGTGTCTTGTAGTTACTGCACAGTGCAGAGTATTTCTGATCACACACACAGGAACCAGTGCTGTTGATGTGCAGGTGGCTCTAGGGGTAATAAATGGGTTCTGCAACAACCAACATGTTCGAAAGTCAGAGGCCCATTCCAACCACCCTCAGTGTTTGGTGAAAGTTGTTCCAACTGAAGCATCCAGAACCACTAGCCAGGACTTTTTTGAATTAAATGGTCTGTTGAGGATGTTAATACAAGAGACAGACAGAGCCAGGACTCAAATTAATCCCAGACAAGGTTGGTTTAACATACCAGAGAAGTGATGAAAGCTTGGAGTTTTCTCTGCCTCTCTCACCATGATCTCACAGAGACGTCTGATACATATAAAACATTATCTGCTGGATTACCCAATGAGTCCAGTGCTCTTTGTTCAGTAACAAAGATGGGAGATGCTAGTGTTTGTATAACAGTAAAGCATTGTGTGCATTTAAATAACTGAGCTCTTTCTGTTTCTGCTAGTCTAGGGATGGAGAGAGTAGCTGGTGTGCTGATTTTTGCCTGGTTTTGCTCAGTGCAACTCAAAACATTCTAATACACACTGAGTGAGAAAAGGAGTGTGAGGAGGCTTATTACTGCTCCTCTCTTCATGGAGAAAGCTTATAATAAGCATATATCAGCACAGATACACCCTTAAAACTATATAGGGTGGATGAGTAAGGCCAAAATGAAATTTTGGTCTCCTGGAAACTCAGATTAGATTTAATCTTATTAATAAAATCAAATATTTACAAAACATTTATACCATACAACAACTGGTTGCCTCCCATAAGTTTCTGACCCATATCCTTCCATTCATATGAGTTATTACCTCTCCTAGGTTTATGAAATAAGGATGCTTCTTTATGGGAGTTTGCTGAGCACTCTGAACCCACTTCACCTACTGTATGCCACTTTAAAGCAGATGCAGCTCTGCAGGTACTTAAGTGATGATCAATTTTACTGGTGGCTTTTCTGGAAAGCAGGGTTAAGCTCAGTGTCCTGGAAAATCTTCCACAGAGCCACCAACCCACCTGAGCTGGGAAGATGCATGAGGTTGCAACCAAGTACAGAGGGCCTCATTAACTCTTCTGGAAACCAGTAGTGGTCTGTCCTGCTCCATGGTGTTGTTGCTCCCCCACTACTACTAGTGTGGGGGTGATGTGGGGCTGCCCACATGTACCTTCTATGGGAGATGGGACAGCCATAGGAAGCTGAACACAGCAAAACAAGCCACAACAAGCAGCCTGCCAGTGGCAAATCCGAAGCAACTAAGGATATATGACCAAAGCTGTGCTGAAGTAAATGGCAAAGCTGCCTTAGATTTCTGCAGAATAGTGTCCCAGCAGCGAGGCTGGTCTTACACTGGGACGCTGGTGACCAAGGTGCTCCTTATATCTGGAAGTGCAGGGAGGCGGTCAGCAAAGGGAGAGGGTCCAGCTGCAGTGGGAGCCTGGCTTTTGGTCTGTGACACATGGGAAGGACGTGGACAACAGGGCCCAGTATCAATGAGGCCTTGCCTAAATGGTTAGAAAACAAATTTTTGCAGAGGTCACAGGAGTGGAATTTCCTCACCCACCCCCAGCCCTTTCATGAAACACTAACCACAACATTCAGACAGACGTCTTATTGCAGGAGACATTTTTTGCCATAAGAAGTTTCTGGGAACATGCTGACCTCCTCTTAGACAGGGGCACTTTCTAGGAGCTCACAGTTTCAGAGCAAGGGGCAATTGTCCTTTTACTGAACTTTATGAGGCTATCATACCCAGAAAAAAATTTTGTTCAGGGAAAAATAAATTCAGCATCATGAATAGTGTGTGTACAAAGCTTTAAATAGCACATGGAACAGAATGCAGAATGCATCCTAAATGTTTGGCAATTACACAGACATCAGTGTGTTTTATTGGAAGCATAAAGATTAGAATATTTATCTTTAGCCTTTCAAATTTTCTTTTTAAGAATTTTACAAGAGGAAGTAAAGCAGACATCAAGCCCTAAAGAAGCAAGTCATGACATACCTTGTGATTATTTCATCTGGACAACTAGTAGTCCTTTGTCACTTCTGATATTAGCAGTGATTGTGGGAAGTTTCTGTAACTCCCCGAAAAGGATTAAAAAAAGCTTATATGAATATAAAACATATATTGCAGATATATTGCATCAGCAGAACATAAACATATTCAGCTATACTAGATAATTTAAAATGAGAGAAGCATCTCAGTGTTTGCTTTCTAAGAAAAGAAATGAAACTGTACAATTCCTGTGTATCAGTAAAGGAAAATTTCCCACTTTTTGCTCCATTCTATGCTGATATGTTCAGAAAGAACCTGCAACAGCTAACAGGAAATTTTGGGGGAAGAAAAAAGGAAAGAGAAAAATGAAACCTTCCCAGGACTCCAGTGGTATGTCTGAAAGTTTTTATTACCTTTTCTGCACACATTTGATAATACAAATTGCTAGATATGTGATACATAATACCTGATTTCAGGCCTGGAGATTCACTTGGCTTCAGAGTAAGTGATCTCTCTCTTTGCCCCTCATTCCCAACAGCAGACTGATAAACATTCATTAAAAAAATTTGAAAGTTGCTGTTTGCAGTTTCAGTCACAGGATCCTACTTCACTTTATGCTCTAAATGAAAAGGTGGCATTAAAGAATACAGCTATAACTGTAACAGGCACTCATGTGCCCAGAAATATCATGAAAGTCATCCTGTATGTACCTTGCTGGGGACATCCTGCTACTGCTTGGAGAAGCAGTAGCACTAACTTGTGGTTTCTTCAAGCTTGTCTGATTTAGAGTTTTTGTGAATATATTGCCTTGTCTTGGAGACTACTCTACAGAATATTTATATACATCTAACACTTGCATACAGCTTGCAATTGTCTAGGATGGGTGAGCAGGATGAACCATCCTGGAGACATACTTATAGAAAGTTAATACCTTCAGCTATATCCTGTTTGCTGGCATGTCACGCTACCTATGAGGGTCATGCAGAATCACATCCTTTGTAGTGGATGACATTTTAAAACTGAAAGTGTGTGTGGGACAGTAAAGCCACTCTATTCTCCTGTTTGTCTGGATGGTGTCCTAGAAGGACTGACCTTCCAGAACAGCTTTTTCTGAATGTAA
>JAWWEW010000088.1:45398822-45414894 GCA_035583185.1 Anabacerthia variegaticeps | reverse complement strand
TACAGCCTAATGCTCAGTATCTGGGTGGGAGATTTTGCATAGTGCTAAAAAGTCTGCCAGTGGCATCAGATACAATTGAAATAGGCCTCACATACTTGTCATGTGGTTATATTCATACCTAGATATTAAACAACTGCACTCAAGATAGCTTGTTTAACATTTATTTTTCTCCTACAGATGTGTTTCAGTCAGCATGTCTCTGCTATTCAGTAGAGATAAAAGAAAATTTCAAATTTCAAGCTGTTCACACAGAAGCAGCAAGATCTGGACAGTAAAATCTCACTTACTGGCATAAATGGCTTGATCATTCATAGAAGGAACTTGCTCCATGATGTACTCCTATGGCACAACTGGTTAAATGCAGACAACAGCAGCTGTCTTTTAACACTATAATAAGCATTATAACTGCAAATAATGATTGGAATCAACAATCTGATCTGGAAATCCAAGCCATGTGATCTCACATTTCCAAGGTAGTGTAATATCCTGCTCTTGTCTTTACATTTACAGTATTACATCCTAGGTAATATTTCAGAAATACTGATTTTTCTCTGAGGCTTTTTGGCAATATGAAATTTTAGGCATATATGACTATCATTATAAATAGCCTTTTTCTGTGAAGCTACCAGAGCAGTCACACCTGTATGTGAGCACCAGAACTGTGTAAATTTTAAAAATTCTATAGAAACTAGAACATTTTCAGATTTTATAATAGGCTTTCATGACTTCCAATAGTCTTAACTAAACTGAACATTGTGAAGAACATGTCATTGTTTCAGGCCTTAATTCATTTTAGTTTGTAGGCTGCATGTACAAAACCAGAACCTCTGTTTCTGGTTGCAACACAAAATATTTATGGATTATTTTTTGATCCAGCTGTAATGATAAAAAGTCACTTAAGTGAGCAGCAAAACTGGACTCTTTGTAAAACTAGGCAACAAGTTTTGCTTTGTAAAAGGTGCCTCTGCCAGAGTGTAGCACATGGAAAATGATGGAAGCCTGGTTTGCTGTTGGAGAGACACTGGCTGGATTTGTTGTATGTCAGCTTAACATTTAGCTCTTTATTTACTCAGTATCTTACACCAGTGGTCAGCTGCTAATCCTGGTCCTCCTCCACTGATTCAGATGTAGGCATGAGTGGCATCTCTCTGTGGCATTCCTAACACTGCACTGGTAACATAAAGGACCTTGATAATGTCAAAGTTGTGAATGTAATTTGACAGGATGTAAATACATCTCTTGCCACCTTCACTATGCCAGAGTGATATAAGGTAACCTTGTCAGTGAGGTTGGTTACCATGCAACTTCTCTGCTTGTGGGTAAGATACAAACAATAAGAGCTGAAAAAAGTCACCCCAGAGACAAGCCAATATCCAGAATACAATGAAAATAATACCTTTTTGTTGAAACACACTACAAATACGAACACAAGTAGATCACCGGTCACTGCAGGAATTCAAATCTATGTGGAAAAAGAACAGTACAAAACCTGATGGAGAATCTGGGGCATGATGCAGGCACTTCCATGCATAAAATTCTTTTTTTTTTTTTTTTTTTTTAAGTTTCTAAGCAGACCTATAACCCACTTCTGTTCCCACTGAAATCCATGGCAGATTTAATAGGTTCTCTATTTTTTCATTTTAATAGGCACTCTATTTATAGAAAAAAATGTGTAACTTAAAACTATGTGAATTCTAGTCTTGCTTCACCTCTACTCCTCAAGGGATACTTCTTACTGAAGAACTAAATACTATTCCACAGCATAACTGTGGAAGTAACCATACACTATATCTGTCATAGCATGTTTAGCAGATTAACCTACACTGGAGAATAGAATCTTTTTCGTAGCTACTAAGATACCATAAGCATAGTTTGTCATTAAGGCTGTACCTGCTTTTGACACAGAACCTCTCAAACAAAATCAAATTATTTTATACTTCCTCATCTTTGACCTCCACCAATCAGTATTTGTCAAAGTCTTTGTCAGGAAGGGCACTGATGAGGCATAAAAGCTGGAAAACGGGGAGCTGCTTCTAACTAGTCAGTCTACTACTCTCTTTTGCAACATTGGATCTTAAAAGTCAGTTCTCTGACACACTCAATTTTCTAATTTTTTTAAGATGAACTGAAAAGAACCAAACTTTTTCTGATACATCTGTGAAATATCAATGTCATTTCCACACAAAAGATTTCAATCTCCGGTACCGTGTTACTCAAGGTATAGTTCCTATGATGGGCCTAATGTTGCTTTCAGGACTTCAGTGCAGGAAAAGAAAAATAAGGTAAAAAACCCCCAACACAGCTGTTTCATAAAATTAAGTATATATACATTAAGGAAAAAAAAAAAGCAACACACAGATATCATCAAGGTAAATTGTGGTGGTTCTTAAGCTTAGATTTCAGTTATTCCTATTCATTGCAAATCATTGCCTTGATCTACTGCTCACCAGACCAGAACTCAGAAGCAGCAGCCACAACACTTGAGTTATGAGGCTGAGTAATATGATGTTGATCCATACAGGCATACTCACAGGAGGTAAGCAGTATGCAGGGCCAGCTGTAGAGGTAGCACAGTGAAAATTGGTGCTGTACTGGAAGGAATGGTTTCACCCCCTGCTCCCTGCCCACAGCCACTTTGCCCTCTCATTCCAGTGCCATAACTCATGTGGCCACACAGAGAGGCTGGAACCAGGAAGCAGCTCAGCTTAAAGCCAGCAAGAGTGAAATATCTGGAGTTTAGCCAGATAGTCCACCAGTTCTCCATGTGGCTGCACTTGCAATGGGAAGCCATGGGGATGAGTGGTCAAGCCTCGTGGCAGGCACAGTGCCATCTCTTTTGTAGCAGCTTGCACTGCAGCCTGATTAAGCAGCCAGAATGCTCCAAGTGGGTAAAATTGTCCTGCAGGTCAGGTGAGTCTGCAAGCTCTACACTGGACAAGACTGGCATAGCAGTATTTAAAGTGTGTGTTAACCTGCCTTTAAGCAAAAGCTTTTAACCCCCCTCTTTTCATGGCCTTTAGAAGCATATAAACAACCCATTCCACAAGTAATAGACAAACTTGCTTGGTTAAAGAAGTTTTGTTCAAAAGAGGTTCAGAACATTATATTCATTTTTCTTAACCTCTGTGTTACTGCTTATCTGGGTCTGAGATCCTTATAAGCTGTTGCGGGCTGTGGATAAAAGAGCTACAACAAGCACACAGGAGCTCCCTTTGCCTGCACACCAACCTAGTGGGCCTCCAGCCAGCGCTGAACTGAAAACCCTTGTGACCTTGTTAGGGTGACACTGTGCCGGGCCTACTAAACTGCACACAGAGGCAGACCAATCTGGGCTGGGCTTCACAAACATGCTTTTGAGCTGGAGCTGGCTGCTGTCCAGGCCAGTGAACACATATGCAGAGGGCATTTGTGCATGAGTGCAACCAACCATGTAGGCATATTCAGTGTCGTCAGACTGCAGGCTACAGCTTCTCTCCAGAAGATTTGAGTATCTGCAAAGCGTCTCTTCTAGATTTCAACATATATGCACTGTATTTCACCTAACCTTCCCTTCTGAGACTATGGAAATCACGTTGTATTACACAAGCTACCCAGTCATCTTCTTATTAGTTTATACCTAATAAGTTGTAGGATCAATTTGGCTGTTCAGTTTTGCAGGAACTACCCATTTCCATATGGTTTGAGGAATAGTCCTGTAATTATCTACGTTTTACAAGGCATATGAAGCAACATGATGTGTCTTCCAGTTTTGTAACTGTCTTGTCTCACAAAGCTAAATTTTGGCCATGTTTTGCAGTCAAGAAACCTATGCAATAGGAAAGTCCTGTTCAGTTAAGCTCGTTTTTTTAAGACATCAATAAACCTATGCAAACTATGACTGTGTAATACAGTTAACAACTATTTTAGTTCACATCATTTCAATCACAGTTCAACACAAATAAAAGCTAATATATTTTCCAACTTCGCTGTTACTGGTTTTACCCAGTTTTCACTGAGTACTTCAGCTGGATTTTTGCAATCATTTCCCACACCACCACTGACAGGAAACCAAGTATTTTTATTACTTGCATTATTTTATTAATACAATTGGAACTTAACTCCACTCTTTAACCTCCCCCCCACCACCACCACCCATTTCTTTTTCTCTGCTCTCTAAGACTATTGACAAAGCTGGATGCCCTAACCATCCATATACCTGAAAACACATAAGGTTATACAAACAGAATGCAAAAGTGTAGAAAAAGAAATTGAAAAGCAATACCATGTTCTGTCTACGTCTAATAGACTGTAAAAAGCATAGAGCAGAAAATGGCAACTGTATGTAGATGTTAGAGAGTGCTTGCAGCAGGAAAAAGAAATCTAAAAATCAGCACAGGAAAGGGAAGGAGAATTAAGCCTACTGTTGTGTAAGTCTGGTAGAAATCAAAACGCAGTATTTCAAGTGGGCAAAAGGCACACTCTGTATGTCAGGCAGCCATTCTGACAACTTAGGTGTGTCTGGCAAATATCAGCATGCCAGATGAATGTTGAAATTTCCTTTGAGAAGTAAACCTATACGATTAACACATGCAATATCTCCAAAAGATATTCAAAGATTTTTCTGGCTAAATTATGAAATAACTGTACCTTTACTGTGTAACATTTATCTAATGTTAAGAGAGGCCAGCTAGAACCTATGTATGAAAATACATAGTTGCTCACAAACAGTTGCTTCATTTTTTTAGAAGTTACCTGTATTATTTGCCATTATATACCTTACAGCCTTCTAGGTATTTATAATACCTTATTTAGAATGAAATTAGAAGTGTGATTCACAAGCTGGACACTGTTGAAAGCAAAATTATATTAAAAAGGTACCATTATTGATGTGTTACTAAAGAGCTGGGAAAACTCCATTGGCAAAAAAAATATATTTAAGCATATCAACTGGCACAACGAAATCAGAAACTTTCAAATCATTTAATTAAGCTACTGAAGTTAAGAGCTGACTACAGTTTGTCTGCAGCGATGTTACACAAAATTCAATATCAAAAAATTAACAATCAATACTTTTGCCCTCTGGGAACAGAAGCAAGTACCAACTGCCACACTATACACATAACTGAGATCTGTCTCAAGGACCACTGCTCAGATTTTCATTAGAATGAGCAAGAAGTGTTTTTAAACTGCCTACACTGACCCGGGGACATAAGTGCTTGTGAGTGGGAGTTAAAGTGAGAGTTAAAACAAGCAACCTAAATTCAATCCTTTAAACTCCCCTTGGGTACCTTTACCCTAATCCACCTAAATATGCCTGTAGGACATGTCTTGAACAAGAACAGAGTGAAATGTGGGCACAATGAACAGCCTACTATACAAAAGAACGGATTCCCACCACCTTCAAGAAGGGCAAGAACTGGGCCTACATGTAAACATAAGTGTTCTTGCAAGATTTGCACAGTGTTGCTGCAGTTGACTGTAAGGCACTCATGCTAATGTAAGTTTCTTACATGTTATGGCCATACAGCATACTGCATTAGAGAAAATAGCTTGTGGTCATGTTTTTAATATGCACTATGACTAACCTAGTCCATATGGGAACATGCACCAGGCTCTTCACAGGGCTCTAGCTATAACTGTCAGAGGGAAAGGATCTTAACTGCTGCTACCAAAACTCTGCTCTGTCAGAGGGGTCCTGCCACAACGTTGGGAAGGTTGTTTCATCTCTTGTGCCTTGAGCTCCCTCAGCATCTAAAGCTGAGGTAACAGAGCATCCCAGCTCCCATACCTGCCCTTATGGGAAATACATTAGATACTGTGAGCAGCTCAGTTTCTGATATATGTCATGATTGATCACTGCAGTTACAACATTGTCCTTAATCTAGGCCATTAAGGCTCCTCTGTGTCTTCAGAGTTTCAAGGAACAATTCTAGTTCCAAATCAGGAACTACTCCTAAGTTAACCAGGTGTTTTTCACCTGGTGTTTTTCACCTGGTGTTTTTCACCAGGTTTTTTTCATCTATAGTTTGAATTAACCATATGTTTTTCAAGCTTTTTAACATTTAAATAACAAAACAAAAACCCAAAGATACCAACCAAACAAAAACTAAATAAAATAAAGCTTGCCTAAAGTGACAAATATTAATTCCATTGAAACATTCTACCAGTTAGAAATGGCAATGTAAATGACACAGAAACACAAATACGTAAAACATAAATGCTCTGACCTATCAGAGATAGCTGTTTCTGTACTATAAAAATGCATTCAGCCATCCTACTGTGCTGGATGTAATATGTAGGTCCCTCTTTAAACTCAAATTAGATTACAATGTTAGTAGGTCATAATGGAGGTATTGTTCTCATACCATGTGCCTTCCTGTGCAATTCTGCTGCTGATAACTATTCAAATCAAGGAATACAGGTGAAAGGAGAATGTTATACCTTTTATGTCAACCTATCTAACAAATGCAAGTGTAAAGAAACAACATATTTTTCATCAGCAAGTGCTCAAAGAAGTATTTACTTCTGACATTAACACTGAAGACAAAACCTCAGGCATCTTTCTGACGTGGCAAACTCTATAAAAACTTACCCGATCTGACCTTTTAAATCAGAAGTGTGAGGCTCACCACTAAAAAAGAGTACAGGGGAAACATTTATGTAGAAGTGAATTTGGCTGTGGATGCTTTTACCACATTGCCCCTGCACACACAGTTTGAGATGCTTGCATTTCAATGACAGAAAACTTACATTTCTGGATGAATATGGTGGAGCTACAAAATGGAAAAGGTGGGACTGAGAAGGAAGATGTTTATGGAGTGTGTCAGCTTTCTGTCCTGTGGCCCAGTGAAGTGAGAAATTGCAGTACAGGACACTATCTGCTGCCACATGGATCAGCCATTTGAAAATAATAGTGTAGAGCTTGCAGAGGCTGCTAGTACATGGGTAGCTGTCACTCGAGTTTGTTACTGCTCTGCAATCCGCAAGTGCAAAAGTACCATGTCATGGAAAACTTTGTCTTGGAAATGGCAGAGGGCGGGGGCAGGAGCTCAGGAGGGGTCTGGCTCATTTCCCTGCAGCAGAGCCACAGGCCGGAGTGGGACAAGCATGGAGACAGGCCTTGCTGCCTGTGCACGTGGGAAAGGGAGCAAGCTGCTGGCTCCCACCCTGCTCTCTGCTTTCTGCCCTCTGGCTAGCAGAGGGTAGATTTCATCACCCACCTGCGTCATGACTCTTATGAGCAAGGAGCCCAGCTGGCAGTGTATACACTGTGCATTTTATTCACAGGATTCAGATCCTTTTGACTTCTGCTGGGAGCTTTTGCCAAGTTACATTCGGATTAATTCATAAGGTGAATTTGTGCATAATCCTAGGACTGCTTCTGTCTCATACAACAGCTGGAACTGAAGTTTTCTCCTCTGCCTAAAGTGCCCTTGAAAATTTCTTCACACATTAGACAAGCACGCTGTAAGCACCTGGCTTGTTTAACCAAGAATAAAACTATGTAATTTAAATTTGCAAAGATATTGCACAGCCTCTCAGTCTTGTCCAAAACATAAGACAAATGTAGCATCCTTAGCACACTGTTACCTTAACCCCCTATAAAGTTTAAACTATCTTAAATATCAGGAGGTAACAAAGTGAAGAGTCAACACTGTTCCGCTGTTGCAGAAAAAAGCCTGCAGTCTCCACTGTTGGAGGGCTTTAAAAAAGGATAGACATGTTTTTTCCTATGTCAAGAGCAATGTAACAATATCAGCCTTCCCTAGAGGCAGGAGCTGGATCAGGTGACTCTGGAGGGGCACTTCTAACCGAGTTTTTCTGTGAGTCTGCCTTGCACTACTTACCCCCAGCTGCACTTAGCCAGATGTCAAATTACAAAGGCAAATGCTAACATCAGCCTTTGCTCACCCCCAAGTCTGATAAAAGTCTCACTGGAAGCCATAAAAAAAATCAGTGAAATCTTTATGATTTTATTTACTACTGTCCTAAGGATTAATTATGAACAATAATTAAAAAGGATGGAAAAAAAAATATAAAAAATAAGAAATAAGAGTTAACTCTCTCATTGTGGTAAGACAATTCTCTGATAATTTACATCACTGTAATTTTAGCTTTCTAAGGAGCAGCTACACTGTACCTACATAAATATTTCCTTTTCAAAGTTTTCTTTTCACTTAGGATGATCTATCTCCAGGTTATACACACAGTGTTACACATTTCTTCTTCACAGATATGCATTTGCTTAACAACATGTGTTTGCAACACTGACTGACCACTTCAATTAATGAATATTTTAATATTATATATTTTTGTTAAAGTAATTGAGACTGAACTATTTGTAACATCTCCAAATATAAGAGTGGAACTAATTAGCTAAGTGACCATATGAGCACTTTCCCAGCTGCTAATGCAAAGCTAAATAATATAACACCCATAGCCAAAACTGAAGCCTGGGAAGAAAGTCTGTTGCTTCATTTATAGCCACACTAACAGCAGAAACACAGCAGTTAGCTATACCCAGGCTGCTACCAGATGTGCCTTTGGCAAGATGCTGCTGGGAGAATTGTTACTGCTCACAGTTACACAGGGGTGGTAAGCAAAAAAACAGATATGCTGAATGAACCAGAGGTCTGCAATTTGATACATAGAAACTCCTTAGCTTTCAGAGCGAGTAGCAAGATGCTTCTACTTAAGGTCCAAATATAGACGCTATACCTCAATATAAAGCCATATATAAAGTCATATGTAATAACTTTATTGAAGAATTTGTGTTCAAATTGAACTAATGGGGAAAAGCACACTCAAAACTGCACAGAAAATACTCATATGGACATTTTTTTAAAAAGATCCAGGTAAAGTTTAGATAGGAGCTCAGTGAGAAAGTGTCATTCCATTTGGCACAGGAGAAATTCACCACTTCACTACCCACAGTGGAGGGATTGGTCCCTGAAACACAGAGATACTCCAGCTTGACAAGCCCCAGAGTGTCTAGGAAGATTTGGGTGCTTACACCTTTTCAGCCCCAAGGCTTTGTCCCTCAGATGCACTGCTCCTGGGGATCACTAGTCCAGAACCACCTTCCGAAATAGTAACTGCACTGAGAAGTGAAAACAAATAAAACAGGGCCAGGGACTCCACGGTGCAGTGAGGCAGCAAGAAGTAGATAAACAACCAGGGCAGCTTAACATGGCAATTGCCTTCCTGCTGAACCAGTCCTGTGGCTGTCCCTCAGGCTCATCTGCATGAATTCTTTCACAGAACTGTCACAAAGCTTGAATTATTGATATCTGTGGAGTATAGCACGTTGGTAAGTACCAAAGAGTGCAAAATAAATTTAAAAAAAGGACCATATTCCACATTCAATTAGAGCCTGCTGATAAAGAGCTGAATCTTGCTCTGATCTCAACCCTGCAGATGGGCCTTCCTGCTCCAGCTGAAGAATGGGATACAGCAGCAAGCCTGGTCACATTCCCATCTTGCAGTTACACAGTCATGTTTCCAAGGTGTAGTTTTTCACTGGGACTGCTTATTTGGATCCTATCTCTGAGCTAACTTTCAGCTTGAAAGCAAGATGTCAGCTTGTTACTTGCTCAGACCAGTGTAGCAGCCATAAAGAATATGAGCAAAGTATGAAGTACCAGTTTCTCGGTGACACCTATGAACAGCTTGAAGACCAATGCATGACACGTGAGCCCTTGGGAACTCACACACTTTGAAACATACATTTTCTGCTTTTTCCATCACAGGGATGACTACCTAAAAAAAGCCACCAAGGATTAAACAAGGATGGTTGTTCTTGGTTATTTGCACTAATGAGGACCTAGAATTTCCAATTCCCTACATGAAAGGACAAAGGATACAGGAAATTTTCCATTATTTGTTTGCTTGTTTTTCCCTGTAACATCTTAACACCACAAGGGCTTCTGCCATATCCAAATCAAATGCAAGTAGACCTTTACTCACAATTTTTTTTCACCAAATAACCCAAGTAAAGCCTATATAAGCCACATAGCTGTCTTCACTTACTGGAATTAGTCAGAAAAAGTTGGTGTGACTAACATAGCAGCAAATGGAGTGACACACATAGGAGGAAGAAACAGGTTGTGGTCATACTGGACCTTTTTCGCATGCTTCTGCAGATGCTTACACATAAGATAAGTAGTGCAGTGCAATTGAACATGACAATAAAGATGATAATGAGAGCCTACTCACTGAGTAAAGAAGAGTCAGAGAGAGACATGGCATTCTGGAAAAACCAGAGCTGAAAGCCCACTTATTTTCAATGGACATTGAGATGAAATAGGCCCTCATTTCACTGAAGCCACTGGGACTCGTGATTCTGGCTGCAAAGACACATTTCAGTATGATAACCTATTGGAACAATGTGTCTGGCAGCTGTAGAAGTATTTATGAAGATGATGTAGAGAAACAGATTGACTTTTGTAAGCTCTTGAAATACCTAGCAGCTGGATAAGCTCATCTACGTCACCTAATCTGTCCAGATCCACTTTGCAGAAATGCTCACAGCATCAGTAGCCCATCTGCAGTGCCACTGCACTGCCCTTTAGTTCACTGCATAATTACTCTCCTTGTAAGGAACACTCTTAATGACTCGAGATTTTCCTGTTTCAGCTTCAGGCCATTGCACCTTGTCCTTCTTTCTTCTGAGAATGTGGGTAATTCCCTTCTTTCATTTATACTATTATCTCTGCAATTATTTATAGTCTGTAACTCTAAATCTCCCGAGTCCTCCATTTAATACAGTTCTTTTAGTGTCTTTTTCTGCAGTATGTCTTACTTTCTTATCATCATCCATTACTGGCTTTGTATTGTCTCTATTTTTAAATAATTTTTATGATATGGGGACTTTATTGCATTGACCATTCTGACTGTAGCAAAATCACAGCTATATTAAGCAGGGTCTCATTATTTTAATACTATCACTTGTGAAAAGGTAAGTGTGTTTTATGTGACAGTGAAAGACTCAAAAGGCATAGGCAACCTCATTTTCAAATGCCAAATCACACATCGAGAACATGGAAGTGTATAAACAAAGCTCTGAGAATTCTCAGAATAAATGTCCAAAACACTGCAGTTTTCTTCAACAATATGCTAAGAAACACATGAGCAAGCAGTCATTGTTAAATTAATCAATAGCAATGAGAACATCAGTCTGAAATCAGGATTTCATAATAGAAACTATTAACAAAACCCTTTCTCTAGGTGACAGTGAGTCCCTTTTACCTATATTAATATAAATTTAAAATCTAAATAATGGCATGTATTTCCCTGAAAATAAGCCAAAAGCTTCAATAATAATAACAACTATTGGGAAATGTATGGATAGGGTTTATTGTATGAAATTGTTGGTGTATTTTACAACTTTCCAAAACTTTCAATTTTTAAAAAAATCAGAAAACATATTAACTGCTGTTCTGAAGAGTCAATCATCCAGTCACTTGAGGATGCATTGCAGGCATTATTATTACCACAATATTTACCACCGAATTACTTGAGCCCTTGCCAAACGCTGGTAAGTACACCCCCTGGAAATGCCTTCTAACACAAGAAAATATTATTACCTCCATTTTACTGGGCAAAGAGGGATAGAAAAACTGAGCTGCACAAGAACATTTGAAAAAATTTCTATAAAGCCAAGCCATAAATTGAACCTAGATGTCCTCAGCTGCCGTTCAGTGTCTTCAAGTCAATACTCTTACAAAAAAACCAGACAAGGTAACTGCAGTTGAAAAGCCTAAGGAATCACTCGCTATATGCAAATAAGATTTATCTTCTTGTATCAGGAGACGTTATGCTGTATTGGCACTGAAACTAACTGCAGAGATCATGATAAAATGGATCTCCAAGGAATAACAAAAACATGATAAAATAGCAATCATGACAAAAAGATAGCTTTGAAAGAGTACTTGCCTAAATTTTAAAGCATTCAGGTAAAATGAAATAATGGTTATGACAGTGCTTTGCATATTAATGATATGATAGACTTCAGGAAAAAAACATCTGAAAATCAGTCTGGAAAAGAAGGGCTGTAATGGGGTACAGTTGGAGTCTGATATGAGCCACCAGATAGGATGACAGGCACAGCTCCATAGTGTTACATGGGGTAAAGATGTGTCAGGACAGTGTATTAGTACTTGAGCTTCCCATACACATTAAAAAATACTACTGATCACTGTCAGTTCTGGCTACTTCAGCACATGAGTGATGTGATGGGTGTATCTTCATCAGGAAGCCAATGAAACACTACTGTGGTTGAATTCTTTTTCTATTAAGTTTTCAGTATCAGATCTGGTAAGATCTAACTTTGAATAATCATAACCCAACTCACTTTAAATCAAATTAAACTATACACAGAATTAAGTTCTCTATTATAAAAGAACAAATTGTTAAAAATTCAGAGAACTAGTGAGTTTAAGGGTTTGTAATTCCTTCAAATGTTCACCAAGTGTATTAATAAAAAAATAAAAAAGAAATATTTTTTATATTTAAGGAAGACAATGAGAGAAGTTTCTCATAATGCTCAGCCACTTGCATCTAGTGTTGACTTCAAAAATACACAAAGTTTTAGGGCAAATAACAGAAACTTCATAATCTTCATGCGTGCTTGAAAAACGGGGAAAGCACAGTGTGGACTTCCTAGAATGAGATTGTGTTCAGCTCACTTTGGTTTTTCTTTCAATAAGCCATCTGAATTTTTCAACTAGCTAGATCAAGTCCACATCGTCTTCAGTAAAGCATCTGACAGAGGCCAACATAGGAATCTATTAGTTAAGCAGCAAATGCTGGCAATTTGTACAAAACTTGCCAGATAGATAACATATGCCTTAAAGGGAACATGAGGAGTAATGATGAAAAGAAAATTTATGGATAAAGAAGGTTATGATCAGTCATGGTACCTATCACACAATATAATCAAATCCTGTGTATCATCACAACAATCTAACCACAGAAATTAGAGAGGGGGTTAACAAAATTAAGGATATGAAATTGGAAAGCACACTTAATAGACAATATTAAACTGAATAATAGAAATTCCCTAAATGTCTATGAATGGCCATGCAGAAATGTCCATCTCTCTCCTTTAACTATATACAGGTAGATTGCATCTCAAGTTAAACACTTAGCATAGGTGGATACACACAGCAGAGACCATAACACCATCTGATGCACCCAGAGAAAGGGCACACAGGATATCAGTCAAGGTACTTCTGGCAAGGAAAAGTATCAATGTCAACTTAATGTCAGCATAGAAGGCATGGACGAGACCTCCTGTAGAGCTCTTCACACCCTGGAATACCACTTAGCTTTCTGTTCAGTCAAGCCCAGAAAAGGTGGATTCAAGCCAGAAGAGGGCCAGATGTTCCCAAGCACAACAGTTAGGGGAACGGTCTACCACCAGTGAAGTGCCCAAAAGAGTTTGGCTAGTTTAGCTTGGAAAAAAAGGGGGCTAAGGGAGGACAGGGAAGAATGTCAGGCACAGTCACTAGACACAAACATCAGTCTCAGAAAAAAGGAGGAACAAAATTAGAGAATAAATAAATTCTGTCTGGGAATTAGAAGGTAACTAGATATTACAGAAACAAAACATCAGGGTACTCTTGACCAGGTTTGCAGTAGATGTCATAGTGAAAAAAAACATAACCAAGAAACTCTCCTTTTCCTTTAGAAAGCAGTAGTAATAAGGTAATATTTGACTTTACAAGAATAGAGCATATTTACATCTATCCAGTCCACATATGTACTCAGATAGCCCAAGGTTTAAGGAAGATGATTTTCGATCTGCAGAACTGGAGTCCATGTATTGCTACAGACAGACACATTAAATATATTAATTACATTATATTATATTATATTATATTATATTATATTATTCAAATTGAGAAACTGTATTTCATGGCATCATTCCATTTCAGAGAAGTGATTTCATTATAAGGAACATCTAACAAAATTTCAGCATGCAGAACAGTAATATCTGGTATATAAATATGAAGGCATCAGTAATGATCAATTTCAATGTAGTTTAAAATTTAAGTAAGTGTTGTTATACTGAATTTCCTCAGTTTGTAAATCTGTCTACCACTTCTTGCCAAACACCACCTGCACCAGAGAGGAGTTTGACCATTTGCCTGTCGAATATTCCACCTCCTCCCCAATGACAGCATTCAAAAAAAGACTGTGAAACTTAAACATATGGGGAAGAGGAAGGGCTAATGAATAAAAATGGCAAGAGTTTACAACACCCTTAGGGATGAAAAATTATATTTACATTTAAAATATGAGTAGGCAATGAAGAGTGTGACATGGCATCATTTTTGCAACAGCTATGGAACATGGAAAACACAACCCAGTGTTCAAATAACTGATGAGCCCAGGGCAGTTCTCTCACCATGTCCCTAGTTTACCCTTCTTTTTGATCATCAAGTGTCACAGCCTGCCTGCACTGAACAGGAAGAACTTCCCTCCCACGGCTCTCTGCAGCTTACCCTTCTACAGGGGCACACTGGTTTTCTGCAACATTTGTTACCTTTTGTGTGAATCAAGAACATATTCAGAAGTTTCTGTATTCAGGCTAATACATTGTTTTCTGTTTCCACATTATTCTCCAAATCTGGACAATCACGTCCATGTGACGGGAAATTAGTATTTCTTGTCACACATCTCAAGTGACACCCTCACCAGTATCTGGGTAAAAACTCCTCTGCTATCATTCAAGAACACCATGTCCCACTCCAAGCTTGCCAGTAACATGCCACTTGGCTCCCCATTATTTCCTATGCTCTACAGGCACAACATCAAAATCTGGAGTTTTAACCCTTTTATATAATTATTTTTTAATTAATTATTTTTAACACACCCCCCACCATTTCTCAGCCTTTGTAAAGAACAACACAAATATTAATATTCTTCTGCACTTACTATACAAAGTTTTTTTGGGCCACAAATGTCAGATTTCCCATGTTTATGCATGTGTACTTCCACAAAGGTGACCATATACACTGTTAATCAGTGTACATTAAAGAAAAGCAAATAAACTTTGAATTCCTCTTTTTCCACTGGACAACTTTACAAATGTGCACTTCCTGTGGAATTTTAATGAATGCTCATATTAGTAGATTTTCTTACAAGAAAACCTCATGAGAAAATACTCCAGCTTATGTAAACTCATAATAAAACCTGCAGTATCAGCAAGATCAATTTTGTTTTATTACTAAGCATATAGAATGGATGCCACATGATATTCTAAAGGGTACCCCATTTCTAATGATAAACATAAAAAGAGGAAGTAATCACACAGCCGCGAAATTGGTAATGCCACTTTCTGTTCCACTTCTGACAGAAGTGGAGGCTCTTTTTTTTTCCAAATAAAGTTTTACCATATATTACTGAAAAAGAAAGATGGTGGAAGTTCTGGTTCCAAAGCACGACATACAACTGAACCATTTGCAAGTTTACATGCTGCACAGTACCACCAATGAAACACAAACTTGAGTTTTGGAACAAATTCAATGCTTCCAGGCTCTGTTCCTAACATGACATAGCTATTGTGATGTCTTCCAATACTGTAACACTAAATAAAATGCATTTGTGCTCGTATCACACATGCTCCCAAACAGGGGAACCCCACTAGTAGGTGACCATACAAAGAAAACCAACTAATTGGCACTGAAGGGAAAATCCTGTCCTCACAGAAACCTGCAGCAAATTCCAATTGATGGTGGTAGATCAAGAAGTATATCCATTGTTTGAACCATTTTAAAGAATAAACCCAAAAGACAAAAGTATTTTCTAGCCTTCTTTAGAGATGAACTATACATATTTCTTGTACTACTAATGATTTTGAAAAAACTGCAAAAAAGTGAATTAAAATCACCAGCGAGGTTTAAATTCTGCCTCATTTTTACAGCTCAGATGATGATGGCAGGAAGTGTTAGAACTTTTCTGTAAATCTTAATTCACTGTGTGCTTGATATCCTGAGAACAACACAGGAAGGGTGCTTTTTTTTACTGCAAAGTTGCATGAGTTTGTTTGTTCTCTTTTTTTTTTTTTTTTTTTTTTTATAATGAAGGA
>JAWWEW010000088.1:45377038-45394662 GCA_035583185.1 Anabacerthia variegaticeps | reverse complement strand
GCTCCCGCTCCCGCTGCTGGTGCTGCTCGCCCTCGGCTGCCTGGGCGCCGCCGCCGCCGCCGGTGAGTGCGGGGCCGGGGCAGCGCCGCGGGGCGCGCACCGCGGGGGCAGCTCCCGCCGCGGCCCCCCGCGATGGTTTCTGCTCCCGCCGCCGCGTTCGTTTCTCGCTGTGAGTCTCCCCAGGGTCCCGCGGGCTGCCCTGGGGACAGGGGAGCTCCGGGGGGGCCGTGGGGCGGGCCAGGCGGCAGGGGGTGCCGCGGACCCCGCCGCCCCTCCGGCCGCGGGCAGAGCCGCGTTCCCCGGGCGGCGCGCCCGGCGGCCAGGGCGGCACCGAGCCCCGGGTCTCGGGGAGCGCATCTCCGGGAGCGGCCCGGGTGCCGCAGGGGGGCCCGGTTTCCTGCTCCGTGCGGAGGGGAGGGTCTGCGCGGCTGGGGGCAACGGGGACAGCGGTGGGGCGGGGGAGGGTGGGGGGCTGCGTTGTGGAGGGAGGAAGAGGAGCGCTCGGGAAGCCTGCGGCGTTAAAGGTGCTGTCAAACTACGGTGCAACTTCGGCTTTGTGTTACCCAGCGGTGTTGGCACGGCTCTAGATCAGGGTCCGGGGTAAAACCACCATGAGGGATCTCCACCTGGTGGCAAGGCTGAGCCCTGCCAGCGCCGGGTCCCTCCTCCGAGGCTGCACGCTCGCCAGTAGCGCTGCTCGTGGCCAGCTCCAGGTCTGCCTCCCGCTGTAGAGGCAGTTTCCCCTGTGGCAGGGGTCACGCACAGGGGCTACTGGTAGTCGTTTAAAAATATTTTACTAGTGGTGGTAGTAATAATTTGTCTGACTCATTTCTTCCTTCAGGACCTAAGGTCCAGGGTACTCCCAGGTGCGAGGTGGGCAATTGGTGGCTGCATTGTCATGTGGCTCTTAAATCTTCTCACTGTTGCCCTAAAATAGGCCTAAGTGTCAGATCTTGGCCGTGTTGGCAAAGTATCCTTAGAGGCAGCTGGACTGCGTAGTCCTGTGTGCAGTAGTCCAGACAGCAGGTCTGTTGGGTAGAGCCCAGCCAGGGCATTGTTGTATCTAGTCCACATACAAAGAGGAAGAGGAGAAATGTCAGCCCTCAGTTCCCAGTCATGGGCTGCCATGCCCAGCCTACAACGGACATGATTAAACAGCTGTAGTATGAAGGGCCAAGCTGGCTGGCCCTGAAACTGCTACTGCCGGGTGCTCAGAAATGATCACAAGAAGTACGCAGTGGAGGATAACTCCACCGAGTCAGTCTGACTCTTCCCTCAGTTTGAGCCAGTGACGCCATCAGCTCTCTTCTACTGCTAGTTGCAATTGCCAGGATCTGAGAAAAGTCTAAGCTAGTTCCTATATGAGCTCTCACAAGGTTTCCCAATCACTGTTGCAAGTTTTTCTGGGACTTGGTGTCATATGACAGTATACAAGTGTCACATGTTTGAGGCTGCCCAGACAAGTAATCTGACAACTTGCTTAAGGGGCTGAGATTAACAGTGATAGCAGAGATATGGGAAAAGCTAGTTTAACTTGGGTAGTCATTGTAACTGTGCTCCTTCACCCTACACTCGTTTCTGCTTATGAGCCAACTTCTAGTAAGTAGTTACCTGGGGAATGGTAAAATAATACATGTTAGCAATCACAGGCTGTGATGTTACTGGTTGTCTACATTTTTTGACTAAGCCTTCTCCAAGGAGAAGAAAATACGTGAAGGTGCTTCTGGTGTATGTGTAGCACATAAAAAGCAGCTTTGAATTAGTGGCTAATAGATACTGAGCTAAAAATCATTAAGTGTTTAGTGACTGAAGGTGCAATTGAAGTATGATTGTGTTGCTTCAAATAGAGTGGATTAGACTGGTAGTGTCATGACTAAATGGTTACCTGGTATTGCAGAACTGTGCTTGTTGTAAGACAGGGGACCTTACTGGATGGAACTAACCTTCATCTTAACTGGAGCTCATTCCAAGTGGCCTTTAGAGTTGGACAGACATTCTCAGGGGCAATAGCAGATGTTGACCTTTACCTTTGTGCACCTGTGGGGGTGTTAGGTGTTGTCAATTTTTTTACTTGTTTGTGGGCTAACAAAAGTAGTTGCTCTGACATTTACTTTGGTATCAGCTGCAGAAGCAATGATATCTTCTTGAAATGGCTTATCGTGAGGGTTGTAATTGTAAACTTAGAGCTGTTACTCCAAGCTCAGCCCCAGTTTCATTTAGTCTTCTTTGTAGCTTCCCTGTTGCATTTGGTCAAAATGATGTGATGTTTGTAAGTCACAATGTACTCAGCAGTCTTAGCAAGCCTTTTCTGGTTATTCTAGGTTGAAATAGAGTAACTAAGGACTGTGGAGTTATTTTGGGATCCCCTTAGTGACAGGCTTAGTCTAATATCACAGTGTGCTATTTTGGGAAAGGTTGACTGTTCTCACTCTGAAAGCCTGGATGAGAAAGCCTCAAAACTAGCAGCAGTCATTTGTTGCATATTTTGCATAGTAGTACAGTAAAAACTGAAATAATGTGTGATCAGGGCTTGCAAGCAGAAGGCTACTTCTATTAGAGGTTGCTGGACAACAAGCTGATGTCAGGCTTAGAGCAAGTTGCTAGCTGTGGCTTCTACACCTGCTCTAGGCTAGCTGTCGTGTGCCTCTTAGCACAAGGCAAGCTCATGACCAAATAGTAGTAGCTTTACAAAACTGTGCTATTAGAAAGTGCATCCTGGTGTATTCCCAAATGGAAAAGGAAATGAGAGGTGGAAATAGAGGACACAAGAGCTGATGTTCTGATTTCTGGCACTCTTTGAACACAGTTCCCATTAAAAAAAAAAAAGTTTTTATGACTTTACTCTGTCTGACAAGTGGCTTACTGCTTTATTCCACCAGTAAGACTACTAAAACATTCGTAGAACTCAATAAGCTGCTGTTTCAAATCTTTTGGTTTGATTATGAATTTACATGAGATACTTAGCAGGTAGAATTGCTCATGTTGTTCTTGCTTGTACTCTGTCCAGGATTTGTGATTGCCTAAGGCCTGATGGCTAACCAATAAAATGTGAAATGACGGAATAGCTTCCTTCTGTTTGGAACCTGTCTTGCATTTTGCACATCATACAGAGAAGATATAAAATAGCAAATAATATTATTCTGAAGTTTCATACCTTCGGAATGCCAAGACAAAGTATCTTCACTAAATGATGCAATGAACCAAGAGAGAGTGCAGGTCTTGCATTGTAGTGCAGACATATGCAGCCAGTACTAATGCACGATCTTACACACTTGCCTGCGTGCATTATGTGGAATAGGTCTGGCTTAGTTGCTGAAGAAGCAGGCTGCTGCTTTTTGTGGCAGTTATGACACGGCTTCAAGACAAAGAAGGGGTTTCCCTATGGGATGGGGTCACACATTTGTAGAGCTGAAGATACTCTGGAAAATGCACTCTAGGCACTGTGCAGAAAGCAGCACCTTACTCAAGTGTACTAAAACATCAAAACATATCAGTTGTGAGACAATAGACTTGATTGCATTAGGAAGTGATAAATCATCCTGCTCTCTTAGCATCACACTTTTTTTAGTGTATACTAAGGAATGTCTCTGAGTGCCATTGTTTGAGGAGTAACATGAGTCATGAAAACTTGTTCAACTACAGAGCAATTATCTAAGCTATCTTTACAGACATCTCAGGAATTCTGCTGTAATGTGTTAGCCGCAGAGTATTGAAATGCTAATCCAGCTTGACATTAATCAAAATTAAACCCCATATCCTTAAAGTCTGAAGAGTTCTGAGAATGCAATGCTAGGTGCTAGACAACAGAAGTATATCCCTCTGTCTTGCAGACTTGACCCTGCCTTCAAAAATAGGAAACTGAGTAAGAACAACACTGAGACTGGTTTGCTGTTGTTTAGCAGGTGAACTGTCATAGTGCTTAAGCTCTGCACTTGTACTGTGAAAGAAAGCTTTTTGCTCTACTTTTGTAGTTGAATAAGGTGACTACAAGGATTTGGAGCTCACATCTATTGTCATGCTGATGTTATGCTGGTTATTAAACTAGGTAGCTTCTTGACCAGTGGTAGGGGAAAGCAAGAAAGTATTGCTAAAAAGTGTTGGTGCTTAGGTTCCTTTTTTTCATTGAAGGTGTGAGAGTAAAATGTGAGGAATCCCAGTTTGCTTGTAGTAATGGACGTTGTATTCCTCAACTCTGGAAATGTGATGGTGATGAAGACTGTTTAGATGGCAGCGATGAGAGTGCTTGTGGTAAGTAATCAAAGTAATACCTCTATAGTAATACTTGCTAGTTGTAAGTGAGGGCTTAACAGTGAATAGTTGGAGAGATGCTTATCCTGTCCAGCACTTCTGATAGTTGGAGTACAAAGAAGACCAATGTCCTAGAAGGACTGTGTGACTATTTGGATGCCTTGTATCTATCCAGGCAGTTGAAGTTTCCTGAATACTATCAAAGTCACCTGAAATTGGTGATTGAGATAAATCTTGTCCAAAATTCTTCACTTGTGAGGGTGATGGCTGACAAGAACAGAATACAAGCCCATTCTCATTTGTTTCTTGAATATGTAATATAAAATGTTTGCTGTTAGCACTCTGTAGTTGGCTATTCTGTGGTTAAATGCCCTGTTTTATGTGTGAAAGTGATTCTTCTGAGTCTCCTGTAAACACTAAGTCTAGCTTTGGCTGCCACCCCTTGCTTTAAGCAGACACAGAAGCCAAGACAGATGACTAGATGTACTTGGAGACGAGGCAAAACATACTTATTATCCAACACTAGTGTGCTTGAACTGCCAGTCTGCTCAAACAAACCTAAACTGTTACCTTTGAATTACGTAGTACCATGCTTCTGTAATGACAAATCAAATGCCTCAATAATAAACTTGGAATTCACAACTTGAATATTGATATCAGTAGGGCTTACTTTAACTCAAGTCTGTTCAAAGCAGAAGCTAATATACCAGGCTAGCCTCCCTTAGCAATAGTGGTCCTTCAGTGCCTGATTAGATGAATATAAATGTTTTTCTGTGCGTAGAATAACCCTCTAGGAAGTCTTAAACAGTACTGTTATTAGGCTTGTGAAGGATGACACCAGACAGCCAAGAACTAAGGATATTGAATAACCTTCCCAGGGCAAGGAAACTTGTTTCTTATCAGTGACAAACAAGCTGAGCTCTAGTCTCTAAACAAGTGGTGTCTTTCTCCCTTGCAGTGAAGAAGACGTGTGCTGAATCTGATTTTGTGTGCCTCAGTGGCCAGTGTGTGCCTAACAGATGGCAGTGTGATGGAGATCCAGACTGTGAAGATGGGTCTGACGAGAGTCCTGAACTGTGCCGTAAGTGAACCTGGCTTAATACTCCTGTGGGGAGTACCATTCTTGCCTGCTTGCAGCCTGGTTCTCCTCCTAAAGGAAGCATAAACTCGTCTTGGAGAGCACCTTCCTAACTGCTAGCTTGGCTTTGGCCACCTCAAGGTCTTGTTGAAACACTTTATGCTTGAAAAGATGCATTCTGTACCTGTCCTTGTAAGAGGTAGCAAGTGCAAGGTTTTACTGACAGTCTGAAGCAGTAAGCACAACATGCCAGGCCTGACCATTACTGTGGCTTGTTCACCAAGAGTTCACTGTTCTCCAAGGCAGCTACTTTGCAAGTGCAGTCCGTATACTACCAGAGCTAGTGTAGGGACTGGGTGTCTGACTATGTGTTGGGGGTGGGAGTGGAAGTGCAGAGGCTTGACTGTGAGGTCTCATGATTAGCAACCTCAGTCTTAAGTGTGGTAATTCATCAAGGAATATAGGTCCAGGAAGTGTCATCTCTGTATCAGTAGGATCCACACTGGGGAATAGTTCAGCCCCAAGTCCTACTGCACTTTGGCATTACTTCTGCCTACTACTACTTGTGATAGCTCAAGCTTCTACAGGGTAACTGATGTGCAATCACAAAGCTACTACTATAAAGATACTCTTAAAACACTAATCTTTTAGGAGTTGAAAGCATTTTTTTTTTACCGAACACTACAAAATAGTGTAACTTTTTCCATGATGAAGCCATCAACTTTGATGGATTTTGGCATCAAAGTAACTGCAACTTTGTCCAGAGGTGAAACCTTTCAGTCTCAACTTTCAGGACAGCTGCTGAAACCCAAGATCAGTAGCTCTTAAATTGAACTGAAACTTTTTTCAATAGATATGAGAACATGCCGGGTAAATGAAATCAGCTGTGGTCCTCAGTCAACCCAATGTATCCCAGTGTCCTGGAAATGTGATGGTGAGAAAGACTGTGACAGTGGAGAAGATGAAGAGAATTGTGGTAAGGGAAGAAATGATGGCTTCCTAACTCTATTTGAAATTGACTTGTCTGCAGAGGAGCTAACTGGGCAGTGTACTTGGGAAGATATATTTTTCATAGTGTCACTGTATCTTCTACATTCATCTTACATTGCAGCCACTGAAAAAAGCCAACTTTTTCTCACACCCCTCTATCCTGCTAAGTTAAAAGCTACATTAATACAAGCTATTCAACACCTGTCTCTCTTCTTTGGCTAATTTTAACACTAGCCATAGGCCTAGTCACATGGCAGGCCAACCATCAGAATTTGTTCTCTTGAAGAGTTTCTGAACAAGTAATTCTAGTTACTGCTACAAAGTGTCTCCTAAAAGCGTGATAGTGACTTTTAGCCAAGGGCACAGATGATTTGCTTTATAGCCCTATTCTGAAAAAATCTGTGAAGCGGGATTTCAGGTATTCAGGGAGGGAGAAGACCAACATCAAGCTGGTACACAAGTAGAGCTGCCACTGGAAGTATTGAGTGCAGCATTCTTAACTTATTCTAATGAATCTGCATATGTATGTCTGAGGTGTCCTGAGACAGGACCAAACCAAAGCCACAGGGCTGGCTTCCAGCAGAACCACCTTACCTGGATGGCTCAATGAGACACAGATCTCTGGACTTTTGCTGTATGTCTGTGGAGTTGCTGCCTTACTCCTCAAACAAATGCCTTAATCTGACAAGTAAATCTACAGACAGCATTTCTAATGAAGCTGGTAAAACTATCAGCCTAGGCATACTGATTTGCTAGCTACACTGCTATTAAACCAGCATAATTAGGACTGGCATAAGATATGTGGGTGTGCTTAGCCACAGGACCAATTAATGCAGGATCTTGATCTGTTATCTCTTCTGGTCAAGGCGGTTGGGCCACTGCTGTCTTAGAGACCAGCACAAAACAGTTCAATTTTGGGCTGAAATTTCAAACTGAAATGTGCTGACCATCTGACTACCTCAATCTTAGTCTGTACTGTAGACTTAGAAATTCTCTCACTGGTCTCTTGTTCACGGGGTTAGACCCTGTTTTCTGAAAGGCTCAAAATCTGAAGCATGGATGGTCTAGCAACTTCAGGTTATTTTCAAACAGTAGTTCAGATCTGGTGCCTATTACTCATAATGTCCAATGGCAAGGAGGATGGTCTGTGGGACCCAAGTTTCCTATAGGTTGTCAGTTGGGCTTGCCTAGAGCCTTATACAGGATGCTGATCTTCTGTTGGCTAACAGCTGATGAAGAACCTGCAAAGCAAAACATCTTCATACAAAAGTCAGCCTTCTTGTGACAATCTGCTAATCTCTCTTACTCCTGTTACCCCAGGCAATGTGACTTGTAGTCCAGCAGAGTTCACGTGCAGCAGTGGGCAATGTATTTCCAAGAGCTTTGTCTGCAATGGTCAAGATGACTGCAGCGATGGCAGTGATGAACTGGAGTGTGCACCTCCTACCTGTGGAGCTCATGAGTTCCAGTGCAAAAGCTCCACTTGCATCCCCATCAGCTGGGTGTGTGATGATGATGCTGACTGCCCTGACCACTCAGATGAATCTCTAGAGCAATGTGGCCGCCAGCCTGCACCTCCCGTGAAGTGCTCTGCTAATGAGGTGCAGTGTGGCTCAGGTGAATGTATCCACAAAAAGTGGCGCTGTGATGGAGATCCTGACTGCAAGGATGGAAGTGATGAAGTCAACTGCCGTAAGTTAACTTGGTCCTTCTCTAGGAGGTACTGCTTGGCTTCTGTTTTATTTTCTGTCCTTCAATAAACCTCAGAAATAAAAGTCTGTAATGGCTGTGTCCTCAGCTTCTCGGACCTGCAGACCAGATCAGTTCAGATGTGAAGATGGGAACTGCATCCATGGAAGTAGGCAGTGTAATGGTGTGAGAGACTGCCTGGATGGCACTGATGAAGCAAATTGTAACAACGGTAAGTGTGGAGCTAACAAGAATAAAGTCTTTGCTGAATATCTGTTGAAGCTGGTAGTTACCCTCACAATCTTCATTATCTCAGTTATTCAGTGCTCTGGACCTGGCAAATTCAAGTGCAGAAGTGGAGAATGCATAGATATCAATAAAGTGTGTAACAAGCAGAGAGACTGCAAGGACTGGAGTGATGAGCCCCTAAAGGAGTGTAGTAAGTGGATAACCTCATTACACCATGTTGACTACTTGATATACTCGGATATAGCCTTTGAGCTGTCAGATGTCAGTCTGGAATGCTCGTCTGCACTTTTTGGTGGCAAATGCACAACCAAGACCAATGTATTTCATAGGCTAGTTTTATCCTAGCCACACTGAGATGACATCTCTGTGTCCAGAAGGCACTTGAAGACATTAGAAATACTGAAACTTCCAGGAGCCTCAATCTTTGCTGCGGCCTACTTGTAACACAGATAAGTGGCTGCCAGCTGAAAAAACATGAATTTGAAGAGGGTCTCTTGCATGTGACTTCAGGTGCTGTAATCATTAATGAGATGTGGCAGGCATCATTGAGAGGGATGGGTACCTGGTAAAGCCCTCCATGAGTAAGACTATAAGACTAAATATGCATGCTTTCTCAGAAGTGCCCAATTCCTCTCTTCCAGACGTAAATGAGTGTCTGGTGAACAATGGCGGATGCTCTCATATCTGCAGAGATCTTGTTATTGGCTATGAGTGTGACTGCCCAGCTGGGTTTGAGCTTCTGGACAGGAGAACTTGTGGAGGCAAGTATCCAGTAGTTTAACATGGACCCTAGCGGTGGTATTGCAGGTGAGAATAAATTGAGAATAAATCTGTTGTTTTTACAGATATTGATGAATGCCAGAACCCTGGCATCTGCAGTCAAATCTGTATCAACCTGAAAGGGGGCTACAAATGTGAATGTAGCCGTGGCTATCAGATGGATCTTGCTACTGGGGTGTGCAAGGCAGTGGGTGAGTATTGGCATAAGATTCCTATACGCCTACTTTAAAACGAGCTAGCAAGTGATGCACTGTTTATGCTGCTGTGGTTTAGACACTAGTTGTTGTGCTGTTACCAATATAACTTGTACTGATCTGAACACTACTCACACTTTCAATGATGCCATGATATAGTACTTAAAGCTGCCTGACATCAACTGCTTGTATCCGCTCTCTGGGCAGGAGGGCCCTTGTGGGGAGAGAAAAAGATGAGGTATGGTAGAGCGAAGATCTTTGTCAGCATATGCTAGAAAGTGTGGAATGGCAAATACTAAATATGATGACTCTTAAAACTTCTTTTAAATGAACATTATGTGATTGGATATTTAGAAGTACAGATAACACTTATGCTCTTTTCACAGGGAAAGAACCATGTCTAATTTTCACCAACCGTCGGGATATCAGGAAGATTGGCCTTGAGAGGAAAGAGTACATTCAGCTAGTAGAGCAGCTAAGAAACTCTGTAGCTCTAGATGCTGATATTGCTGAACAAAAGCTTTACTGGGCTGACTTCAGCCAAAAAGCAATCTTCAGGTAAATGGACTCAGCTTCTGAACCTAGTGTGCTTTCCTAAGCCATCCCATGTTTTGCCCAGGATATTTCTCCAGTCTGTGGTAATGAGAACTAGATCCCTGATGTCCTAAGGACAAAGTACAATTGATGCAAGTTCCAACAAGTAGCAATATGCATGCCTGTTGCACTTACTAGTAACAGCTGCTACAACTATACAGAAGGCACTCTATGGGAAGTTCCACATGCATTGACTACCTGAGATCTGTGTGCAGGATTTGCTATGGTGTGCCAAGGGGTAGTATCTGTGGCAGAGGGGACTGAAAGCAAGTAATTCTTGTCTTCCAGTGCCTCTATTGATACCCGTGATAAAGTTGGAACACGCATCAGAATACTCGACAACATACACAGCCCTGCAGGAATTGCTGTTGACTGGGTTTATAAGAACATCTACTGGTCTGACTCAACTGCTAAGACCATTTCAGTGGCTAGCCTAGATGGCACAAAAAGAAAGGTTTTGTTTCTTTCTGAACTAAGAGAGCCAGCTTCTATTGCTGTAGATCCTATCTCTGGGTGAGTATTTGTCCTAGTTCTTTTAAAAGAGTGGACCTACCAGCTATTTCATGTTCTGATAACTGACTTAGGTAGCCTTTGTTAGTTATTGGTCATAATAAAGAGTGATACTACACAGTACTATAGTGCATCATACAACATAAATTCTGCTTCACAGCTTTATGTACTGGTCAGACTGGGGTGAGCCAGCAAAAATTGAAAAAGCAGGAATGAATGGATTTGACAGACAGCAGCTTGTGACAACAGAAATCCAATGGCCTAATGGAATTGCTCTAGGTATGTTGAACTTGTCTCTGTGCCAGAGGTATTCTGGAGCTTTAGCAATTTTTTTGCTACAAAAGCCAAGGTCATCCTTCAGAGAACTATTTTCAGCTTCTGAGAAAGGGAAGTTTCTGCATGCCTGGAGACACTGCAACAGGCACAGACAGCACTTCTCAGATACTGAAATAGTAACGTCCCTTGCACTGCTCTACATTATAGTTGAGGCACAGGCCGCTTAGGCATCACTGCAGCAGCCCTCTGCATCCTGGAATGGTAAGAAACTAGGGCAACACTGCAACTATTCTTAAACCTGTGGGTGTTTCAATTCTTGCAGGAGGCTTTAGAGGTATTCTCCATGTAGACAGTAAATATGTTTGATGTTTTCCCCTCCTAGATCTTGTAAAAAGTCGCCTGTACTGGCTTGATTCTAAACTACATATGCTGTCAAGTGTGGACTTGAATGGCCAGGACCGTAGAATTGTGCTGAAGTCACATATGTTCCTTCCTCATCCTCTTGCTCTAACAATATTTGAGGTAAGAATGACTTCCTGTCATCATTGTCAAAGATCTCCTTCCTAGTATGTGGCCAGGAAGGATGGGGCTGATAGCACCATGGAGGTAATGGGATGCAATGACATTGTCTTCTAGGACCGTGTGTACTGGATTGATGGAGAAAATGAGGCAGTCTATGGTGCCAACAAATTTACTGGATCTGAGTTGGTTACCCTAGCGAACAACCTCAATGATGCACAGGACATCATTGTGTATCATGAACTTGTTCAACCCTCAGGTAACTTCAATATAGTTTGTAGTTGTTAGTGTATACTTGTAAGAAGCTCACCCTTCTTGGGTGGTGGCAAATAGTATCCCTTTGCTGTATAGCTGTTCCACTTTTACTTGTGCTTGGAGATTCTGACATAGGCACTGCCACTGGGATTGAAAAGAGGTCTAGTTGCAATTGCTCTTTCGTAGGCACAGCAGGTATAAATCTATAACCTGCAGTAACTCTACTAGAACAATTACTGAGCAAATAATTATGCTATACACATGGATAATGAAGTCTCAGTCCTGTTAATTGCTGTACCAACAGGCAGGAACTGGTGTGAAGAGAATGTGGTGAATGGAGGGTGTAGCTACCTGTGCCTGCCTGCTCCTCAGATAAATGAACATTCTCCAAAGTACACCTGTGCATGTCCTGTTGGATACTTCTTGGAGGAGGATGGTCTGAGATGTACAGGTATTGCAACACAACTGAAATCTTTGCCAAGATGGATGGGAAAGGAGCAGGGGAGTACTGGACTTTCAGTGGAAAATATGGGAGTATAGGCTGACAGCTTCACTTAAGTTAATATCATCTTAATTAATCTTGGAGGGGAAGGTCTTCTAACATGCATTAATATGGCCCTCAAAGTCTGCAGGTGCCGTTCAAAGTCCATGCTTGGCTTCTGCATCCTCATCATCATTTGCAACAAGACCTTGGACCTCCATGGCTTTCTGTAGACAGCAAGCACATGCACAAAACATACTCAGCCCCTTAGGAAACACGGGGTATAGATTAATATGGTTATACACAGTGTTGAAAAGTTGATCAGCTAATATCACTGTCCAAGGAAGTTTGTACCTACTGTTGTGGTGCAGATGAACATGCTGCTGCTACTACTGTCAGCACTGACTTTACAGTAGGCTTGTTTGTCCAGTGGAGTGCAACTAGAAACTCCAAGGTGCCACCTACTATATTGCATGTTTATTCTGACTGCCACAGTTAGAGTGCTGAATGGGAGGATACTGGCCTCAGTTGGCTGCTCTAAAAGGTTGGTATGGGTATCAAAGGCTGTACCTAACCAACAAACTTGTGGAACTAAAAGCTCACTCAGAAAACCTTATGTGAGGGATGGGAGGGCTTGCTATTGTTGCAGCTCTAAATACCTGATTACTGTCTGGCCTTGTTCTTGGAACTATTTTTCATCAAAAACCCTCTGATGAGGGTGTGCTAGTGAAATAAACTAATGTCAGTGTTCCAAATAAAACTAACAAGCTGCATGATCATTTCTGCCATCTGCTAAACATTCACTACCATGGCTCTCATAGCAAAGCCATTGCAGAACTTCAGGATTAACTGGGTTCTTGATCTATAATTAGTTTCAGGTACTGGAACAACTGTGGCTTACACTGAGGCTAAAGATACCAGCACAACAGAAAAATCTCCAACTGTTGGACTAGTTCCTGGAGGTACTGGTCCCAATAACTCACACTGCTAAAGATTAGTGAAATTAAAGCAAACTGACCCATTAGCCTACTTGGAAGTTTTTTCCTTTGCATGCAAGTGGAGAACAGAGGCCAGATCATGTGTGTAATACAACAGCTGGAGCATGTGTTAATCAAAATTAGTTCACTTATGACAGTGTGGAACCTATGGGTTCCGTGAAATCCCAGGAGTGTTCAGTGGAAGGCAAACAATAATAAAAGCTTCCTACTAATACAGGATGAAGCCTGTTAGGCTATTCTAGTGGTGTATTACTGAGAAGCTAATATAATAGCAGCTTCTGGGCTTGGGAAGTGCATATCACAATCTGCCATCCTGTCAGTAAGCAAGTTCACTACTTAAAATTCTCATGCAGGGTTCAACGTTAACAGTACAACATCTGAAGTAACTGCAGCTGGAAGAACATCAGCAACTTGGATCATTCTTCCTGCTGGTGAGTAAAACATTCACTAGCCTTTTGGACCCTCTGTGGTGGGACAAACCAGTCTTAGGAGCTTGACCTGACCCTACTCAATGTTTACAATCTCTGTCTTCCCAAAGTGTTGCTGGTGATGGCTGCAGCAGCTGGCTACTTCATGTGGCGTAACTGGCAGCACAAGAACATGAAAAGCATGAATTTTGATAATCCAGTCTATCTGAAAACTACAGAAGAGGACCTCACAATTGATATTGGAAGACACAGCGGTTCAGTGGGACACACCTACCCTGCAGTAAGTAAACCTTAAAAATGTGTCTGAGACTCCAGATTAATACTTGGAGTAGACAGACTGCCAATGAAATCTGACTTGAGTTTAGGAGAAGTCTCTGCTTTTCAAAGCTGCTGGCTGCAGTCAAACCACTGGGCTGAATCAACTGAGAACTTGTCTGTCCCTTTAATGAAGATTACAGTTGTAGTAACTCACTGGTGTCTTACACTCAAGATGGAGTAATCTCTACTGAATGTGGTCACTAGCCCACAGAATTAGCTATGATGTGTGGGGTTTTGTGTCTTTTATTAGTACAATTGTAGCTAACTTGTACTTACTTTGTTACAGATATCTGTTGTAAGCACAGATGATGATATGGCCTGAGCACTGGATCAGCAATCACTTCCAGTTTACTTGTGTCTTACACTCTTTGGGGATAGTAACCAGGTTTGTGGCTGAAGGACTTCCTCCATTCTTGGAAGAAAGAAGATTCTTAATGTATTTATGGAACACTGATGTAAATAGCTATTTTATACAGCTTAACAACAAACTCTGTAAATACATGTCCACAACAATTCAGCTGTTAGTGGTTACAGTTTTATCAGTAACCCCTGGTTGGTTAGTCAGTAACACCACTGACCAAATATAAAGCACTTTCCATAGAAAGCCATATTCCAGCCACAACTTGTAACACCTGTACATATGTGTATAGGCCACTTGTAAATAATTATTGGAAAATCACTATCAAGCACTTTGAAATACTTCAGATGTAAATTATTGTACACTGTCTTTTTCAATGATTGGGGCAATGGCAATAGGAAAAAACGGGTTACTATGATTGCCAAAAATTTGTAAACATAAGTAATTTTGTATGTATGATTGTTTCAATCTTGTCTGTTACCTCTTAGAGGCTTACAAGAATGAATGATTTTTAAGAAACCACTGTAAAACCTAAATGCAGAGGAGGGGATAAAAATAAAAAAACATTAAGCATTTAAAGCATTGTTCTCTATTATTATGTTAGCAGTGAAGTAAAATAGAGTATCTCCTAAGCTGAAAGCTTTAGTAGGCTGCACTACTCCTGCCAGCCAGATCATGAAGTATTTCTTCAGTTATTCAGCAGTATTCCACACACTTAATACAGTACTGACTTGCCAGGTGACAGAAGTTTGTATTTGAGACTAATACTCTGCAGAGTACTGGACAGAGGGGGTCTCCTATCATAGGTGTCTAGCTGGACTTCTGAGTTAGGATTCACACTGGTTAAAAATACTCAACTGCTAATTGTAAACACTCAGGAGGCAGAATTGACAGACATGCTGGGTGGAGACAGGTCAAAACATTTTCTGCCATATTAGTATAAGGTCCTTCCTCGCAAAGGATGTTATGCAGAAGCTCACAGTGTGTTGTCAAGCTGTTAGCAGTTATTCCTTATGGCCAGTGGAAGATGGGTCCTTGTAGTCGCTACATTTATACACAGGAATGTTAGAATTGTGAGTCAGCAGCTTGTTGTGGCAGCCTCCTGAAGGTTTCAGTGCTGAAAAGCCCCTGTCGCTACATGTGTTATGACTGAAGACCACTGCAATGCACATTTATGAGCTAGGGTCCCCTTACTTGTGGCAACTCAATTCATTGCAATCGCTAGAAGGTGCCAATCACTTGAAGTGCTGGAGCCTCTTGAGAGACTAGAAGTGAAAAATAAATTGTACATCTGCACTGGGTCTGGGAAGATAATACTCATCTGATAACTAGTACCATACTACTTGAGTGCTAATTTTAGTAGCATGAGGTATACTCCTTATCCACTGTTCATGTATAGCTCATTCCTGCAGTAGAGAAGTATTAAGACTGAATTAACTTGCAGGTACTGTGGTTTTCAGGCATTTTGCTCTGTGATCAAGTTTGATCTAGATCATATCTTTATGGCAGAACTACTTGGTAACCTCCAACTGAGTGAAACGTAGACTTCCTAGTTGTTAGTAGTTTCCTTAATGACAAACTGTTTTTCTGGAATAAAAATGTGATTTCTTCCCTGACACTGCATGATCTTGGCCAGGAATTGCCACCCCATAACTGTTGTAGTATGAGATTCTACCTGATTGTTGCTAATCCTTCTCCCTTCAAGGTAAGAAAAAAATACTTCAAATGGCATGCAGGTTCAAGGCTAAGACATAGGTTAGAAGAAGAAAAAATCTCTTGGCTATTCTTTAGTGAAGACTTGTTAAATCTTTCTCAAACAATCCTGTCTCTAAAATAGTAACAATGGAAATCATCAAGCAGGAACATGGATCAGTTCCTGAGCTGGGTTCTAATGCCTGTTCTCATTGCAGCTACATTCAGGGGTCTGCTAACAACTCCTTGGGAAGTTGAAGCTTCTAGCAACTCTTGACTGTCTGCAGACAATTTCAGTACCTGGAATGCATGTGCACTATAATGTCTTGCAAAGATTAGGATGTAAGGGGGCCTCTAAATTTTCTGGGCAGTGATATTGTGTCTATTTTTCCACATACTGTTTGGAATAAAGTGCCTTTCACATCAGTCTAATATGTAAGAATCATTAGTTATGGGGTTGAATTCAGCTGTTTCAGTAAGATGTTTAACTCAGGCTACTAAGAAGTATTTGTGTTCAAATGCGACAAACAAGAAAACATCATTTTCAGTCAGATGGTTGATTATAAATTCATATGGCAGCTAATTACAGGCAAAATGCTCCGCTTTTAGTCTTTTTTTTTTTGCTGAACTTCAATGCTGTTGGCAGTATCATGCCAAATGTCATAAGGATTAGACCAGTAAGACCAAGAAGACTCTTCTTCCTGATGTTAACATTCAGTTGAAGTAGCAAGTTAAATCTGTTTTGGGAACCTGAGATAGTTCTTGCAGAAATTGTGGGCTCTAGAAATCTATTGTCTAACATTAATGTGCTGAACCAAGTTGTCAGAATTGTGCCTTGACATACAAAAGTGGTTCCTGTAGTCTAGAGAAAACTTGAACACTTTACCAGATAAAACTTCAATGCCTTCAAATAGCAGGAGAGAGCAGTGGAAAATACCAGGCAGTAGCAGGAGATGATGGAAGATGGCCTGTATTTACTTGCATATATAGTTCAGTTCTTAGTCTCCCTAGGATTTATTCTTCCTGCCCTTCTTCATTTTTTGTGTTATGAAATTATTGTTTACTTCTACAGCAAGCTTGGAAAATAGTCAGGAATTCCTTCTGTAAAAACAGATCCAACTTGCATTGACAAATGCCTTGCTTTCTTTAAACAATTTTTCTCCCCTGCCATTTGCAAGTGTTTGACTCTGTTTTATTGCTTGTCATATGACTCTTTTGGCATCTAATGCAAGTGGTATAGTTGTTCTGTGCACTCCTGCAGCAGGAGCCTGTGGCTGTACTGGTGTCCACTAAACAAATTCTCAAAGATCATCCCTGTCCAAGCTCCTCTGCTGCTGTCTTGTGGGCTCACAGAGCTATGGGACATTAACAACCAGTTTGGGTTTCTTCTCATGAAGAATTTTCTGCTAATAGATATAAAAATACAGCTTTAGTTGGTTATTGAGATAGTACTCAATGTAATGGTATAATTTCTGTTTCCCACATGAATGCATAAGCCCTCTGGTTCTAAATACTGCCTAATTCTGTTCAGTGTCTGCTAGCCAGTATGAGTGCAAAGCTAGACTTGAAACTGGCTCTTTCTTTCCCTTAGAAATATGCAGATTTCTCTGAATACACTCCCTCTGCTCCTGCATTCTTTTCTGCCTCCTATTTGATCTGCCTTTGAGCAATAATGTAAAATATTTACAGTGCTGTAAAAACAGAGGGAAATTAACATAAATGGAATTGATGTTGCTCATGTGATTCACTTCTTCCCCTTCTGCACCTCATTCCTTTACAGATAGCTGCAGTGTGCCTTTTCCCAACCCAGCTTGTATTTGCCTACATTTTTAATGAATATACCTTTTTTCAATCAGATCTTTTCTGAAACAGTGAAGGTCCATTTATCTATTTTTATGTAAGTGGTGAATCATGCTAGATTATGGAAAAAGTACTGAACAAAGACTCAGGCTGGAAGAAATAGTGTG
>JAWWEW010000088.1:45357174-45369056 GCA_035583185.1 Anabacerthia variegaticeps | reverse complement strand
AAACTGTAATTCTGACTTACAATATCTCTCGTGGTAGGTCCATTTCTCCTGCTAGTTTGCTTTTAAACCAGCACACCAACCAAACAAAAAAGCCAAACAAAAAACAGTACATGAATTGATTTAAGGAAAGAACATGATTTAATTTTTGGTATGTAAGAGAGTATAAGCATTTAATGGAAGAAAATTAATAATTATAAGATTGTAAGCCACCACAGGAACAAGGAAATTTGTGCAGAGGAATAGCTGTTTCACAGTTTTTATTTTTTGTGTTGTACATCCACTAGAGGGTAAAACTATGACATCATGGATACTTTGCTTATGACACATTGTGTCCACAACAGAGGGCAATGTGATAAATTTTCATCAGGCAGTCTGTCACCCAGCTGGCAGACAGTGAAATATAATACTGTCAGAGGGCAAGCCAATAAAGAAAAAAAGACAGACACAATGTTTTTCTGGCCCATGACCACCATTTTAGTTATGTAAATCCAACAAATTAAATGCAAGAAAATCTACTTAGAAGGCAATGGTACGCTCCAGCTGCCAAAAAAATTGAGAAATTGCAGTTTGATGCTGCTTCTAGAATGCGCCTTCTTCATGTGTGCGTGCACACACACACACTCCCCACACACACAGAACCTAGTTATGTCATGCCCAGAAGTAAAGCTGAGTTTTCCATTTAAGGAGAGACAAATACAAGTGACTGAATTCGTGTTGCTAGACCAGCTGGAAATAGGTTTTTCTCAGGCTGGCCCTTTTCAATTTGTTCTTTTATATGGCATTAATGTCCTATGTCCCTCCTTAAGAAAGAGAGGAAAGAAAATCAGGAGATAATAAGTTACCAGTTTAGCATTTCCATTGTCTTCCATGTTAATGGCTTTTTTCAGGCTCGAGGCTGTACCTTCTGCTGTGGGACAGCCTATAATAATTCTTCTGAACAACCAGCTCTTTTACTTGGGTATTAAGCAGTAGGTTTAATTCTGCATCAGAAGATAGATCCTTGTTAGACCATTTTCAACTCCTTTGCCACCACAGACCACGTGCTCAAACATATTTTATCCATATAGAAATTAATGTAAAGGTTTTCTTTCCTGAGACTGAAATAAACTTTTTTATTTTTTTAATGGCATAGGATTCACCAGCTCTTAATTGTAATAAGGAGACAATCTTATTCTGCTTCCTACTATTTTAATTATGAAACATGTTTAAAAGGCATTAAATTACTGTTTTATTAAACCAAAATAGAACCATTGTTTCTATATTTGTAGATTCTTTTCCAAGAGCTTGTCCTGTACCAACACAAGTCTCTTTTGATTATATGTCTTTCTTAGACAAGATGAAAAGGGGTCATGTCACTAAACTTTGGCGCTTTTAACTAAAGAGTTTTGGGTAATGACTGAGGCCAAGCACCATACCACAAAGCTGAATAAAAAACAGGCTCTCCAGGCAGTTTCCTGCTCAAATAACTCAAAGATGGAAAATCAAGGACCTTGAAGCAGAAAACGTATAAGCTATTTTGCTACTGCAAAGCTGAATCCCTCAAGCAGGCAGCGGGTGCGCTTTCCTCCTCACAGAGTAGGGTGTGTGTCCCCTGTGTCACAGTCCGGTCAGAGGCGCAGCTGCAACATGGTTCTTTTAAGACTGAGGTACACGATACCAGATGTTGGGGTTCAAACCGGCAATCCGCTTTATTTTATCGATAATCGCAAGCAAAGGGGGAAAGCGGAGAGAGAGTGAGAGATAGGAACAAGCCAAAGGCACGGAAAAGGTTATCAGCACCAGTGATAAGCTGCTTGCAGGCTGCAGGGCGGGCAGGACGTGTCCTCAGCGGCGGCAAGAGAAGGGGTCGCAGGAGAAGGTAGCGGCCGAGGGGGATGGGAATCGAGGATTGCAGGAACCGAAGGAGGCAGAAGCGGCGAGGACGGAGCCCTGGGCTGGCCGGAGGGGGCCGGGGGCAGCTCTGGGCAGTGCCTCAAACACCCTGGGCTCCCGGGCAGAGCTTTCCCCGGCACCGACTGTGTGGTCCACCGGTATTTGCCGCGTATGGTGAGCCGAAACGTGGCAGGTTCCGGGAGCTTTTTCGCTCTCAGCCACAGCCAGGGGGTCTCTCCGGGAGCCTACACGAGGCTGAGCTCGCTCTGCAGATGTGCCCTGGGTCGGGGCGGGTGGGTTTTGCGGAGCGCCGAGCTCTGCTCAGCGTGGTGCGAAGGGTCCTCTGCAGGCGAAATTTCCCGACGCGTTTGCGGAGCCGTCGGACCTCGTGGGGCTCCAGGGGATCCCCCGCAGCTCACCTCGAGTTTGCAGACACCGCAGTCGCTGCAAAAATAGCTTATCGTTTTACCTTGGCAGAAGGGCCGAGCCGCCGGCGGGGTTAGGCGGTTCTAATTGGCCATTAAGGCCTAACTGGTTTATCGCACCGGATCGATGGGGAAGCAAACTGGCTAATTATAAACCGACTAATTAACTCATTAGAGCCAAATTAGTCTGTTACACCCTGACAGGTGTACAAGTGTGTGATGGGTTCCCACACACGAAATCAAGCCGATTCAGCTACACTGATTCAAAAATGTTTGTGCTCTCTGATGTTGCCATTTGCTTTGGTTGTGTTTAAGCCTGTCCTGAACTGGCCAAACTAGTAAGTAGATTCCACCAAAATACGCCTGATTTAAACCTGAAATAGATGTGTCCGGACCCATATACCTACCTAATTACAGCCAGAACCAAATAAACCATCGTGAGGGGAAGGTTAGAGAAAACAAGCAGATCTTCAGCTCATCACAGTATGACTACACACAACCTCAGTTTTGTGGTTTCACTGGCCCTTAGCCCTTCAGCAGCAGCCTGAAAAATATCTGAATAGGGATTGCAACTATTAGTGAGCTCATTAGCCATAGATCTTCCAGTATTATTATTTCTTGATTACCAAGATACCTGGTGAAAAATTCCCATTCCTGAACAACCAGCCAAACATGCCATTAAAGACACAAACATGATGTCAGCATTAGTTGTGTTAGCGTCACACTCTGTGACTTGACACCCAAGAGAGTGTGAAACACAGATTGCCACAGCTAACTCCACACAGCAAGTGTAATTTCAAGTGATTTCATTAGATTTCCCTAAACCAACGCTGGAATATCAAGGAGGTGCAGTGAAGGGCCTGGAGCTTGGTACACAATCACACAGAGCAGGAGGTGCTCCATCTTGGTGACTGACCTGTAGGTATACCTGTGGGGCTTAGGGCTCTCCATGCTGTTTCCACCTGCAGGCAGGGGACCTAGGAAAGGCAGTCCTGTTCTGCCTGGGGAAAAGCAGCAATCCCCAGAGGCTACCTGAGAAAGCACAGTACAAGTGATGAGATTTAAAACCTCCACCATGGTTCTTTCAATTAGAGCCATGGAAGGTTACACTTAGCAGGGGGACATACCTGCCTTCTGACATACGTAGTTTTCTGTCTTTCCATCAGGCAGGTAGTTGACTGGGGAAAATTACACACTTGTACACTCAGGACACTTCTTAAGACGTTTGTGTCTTAATTAAACTTCCTCAGGTTACTAAAAATTATGACCGTCTGATTTTTTTTGCCTATTGCTAAACTGTGGCTTGTTCCATTATGTCTAGGCCTTTCAGAAGCCTTCTTACCATTAATTACATCTACTCTCCCCCAGTCTTTCAGCCGTACTTTCCATATTCTCTCATTTACAGTGTGACTGACACAATAGTTGCTATCAGAGAATGTAGTCTTTAATTAATCAACTCACTAGTAGATGTTTTCTGCAGGCTATAATTTCTTCTCTAAAAAGACATTTTTCTACGGAGAAAATTTAAGGCTAGTAAAAAAAAAATGTAGCTGTAGAAACTAGTAACTTCTTTTGTCATAAACTCTGTATCATTGCTCCAGTGATGTGATTTTGGCAGCCAAATCTTTGGGGTCTTGGCTGTCATTAGCTAGCCTTCTGTTGAATGCTGGAGTGTTAAAGCACAATCACAAATAGAAGAAATAAGACTGCTAACTTATTTTTCACAGTGATGGCCAAACCACAATAGTAGCAATAATAACACTTTTTACTCCACTATTGACCACAGTGAAAACTGGAGCAGATAAAGAAGAACAGAGATTGCAGAGCTTATAATGAGTCCTCTAAACTCTTCATCCTCCTCTGCAGGTTAGATCAGATACAGCTATTTGCATATAGAATTTAAGTGCATTGATATAACCCTATATGAGCATGGCACAGTGAGCCCCTGTTCCTTAGCTGAGTTTTGTCTAGCTGCTATTGTGGTATAAAAGCTGATGATTTAGTCTTGAAACATAATTTTATGGAGGCATCCCCTGCAAGAGCATCTAGGGCCCCAGAGAATGTTATGGTTTACTCTTAGTCTAAGATCACAGCCTTTGGCTGCCAAAGAAAGCAAAGAAATACTATACAGCATTTGTATAGACCTATTTTTAAAGTTACTCAGCAGTTTTGGCTACTGCATATTTATATAGCTACTAAAGTCAGTATCTATTTTTCTTATCAAAATCAATCAACCTGACTTACCTATATAGCTATCAGACTTTCTTGTGCAACATTGCAAGTTTAGCCTTTCACTGCTGTGCAAATATAATAATAAATAATATTTGGGAATATGTGCCATGTCTCTAGATCCTGTAGCCTTAGATAGGCAAGGCCTAGTGCCTTCCCACACTGGTGGCTGTCTGCAAGGCAGGACAGCTGGGCACCAGGAAAAGGGTTTGAACTGCTGTGGTTCAAACTAGTGGAAACAGCAGTGAGAATCTGAGCACCAGTGGCTGCATGAAATCTTATGTGCTAATGTCATGAGTCGGGACAGCTCTGCTTTAGTGATTCAACCTAAAACAGAACTTGTGGGCTGTAAAATCTGTGTCTGGGGTACTGGCTAATCACTGAACAGCTGGTGGCCATTTCCAGTCCCCTAGCAGCTAACAAGAGAACTGAAAACCCAGGAGGTACTTTTTCCTCTCATTTATTTCCCTGTCCTCCCAGTCTTTTTATGCTTTAAGTAGACTCAGTAACATGTCCAAGCACCCCTGAATGGCAGATCTCACATGAGAAATTCACATTTGGGAAAGATACACAGAAGGCAAGCCAGCAGGGAACTCCTCTCCCAGCATCCAAGTGACCAGGGTCAGAATTCAATTTTTACTCTCACAGCAAGTAGAGGAAATTTCAGTCTGAGCTGGGAAATCACACCGAAATTCCTAAAATGAAGTTATATCTCTGAGAACTTCATAGCAGGGCACAGTTGCTATTCTTACCCAATTCAGCATTAATCATTACAATCCACCTCAATAAAAATGATTGCTATTTAATTGGCTGTGGTCACATCCTGTCACTTCAATGTTGCTGCATGCTGTGTGGCCACTGTATGTTTATATTTGGGGCACCTCTGAAGTCTGTAAACTTGAAGAGACTGCTCCAAGACAGAAAACAGCAATTAGATAGTTAGGATGTGTTGACAATCAAGTGTGCAACCTATTGCAACATACAAGAATATCATCTTTATTGTGATGTTATTGACATTTTAGCATAGCCCAGATGTGCCATAAAAATAAGGGTTGCATTGAACTAAACAGTGGATAGAAACAGGAAAAATGATTCTACCCTAAAGAATTTCCAGTCCATTTGGAACAGAGTGTAATATAATAAATGACATTCAGGCAAAATATACAATCATAACGTTCTTGAAGAAAAAGTTTTTTCATTCTCATACTAGTCATGTTTGCCATACTCAGGGCTAGATATCTTAACTGGAGTTCATATCACAATCCTGAGAGCCACAAAGCAAAGCCTTCAGTTATCATTCCAAACACCGGAGCCCTGAGCAGTACGAAAAGACTTCCTCCTAAAGCAGGGGGAGAGGAGGAGAGCTGGTTATCTGTGTTAGAATTTCCCCAAGCTGCTTTCTCCCATGAAAAACGTGATAATGAGTGTAGTCCTCTTGAAGTTTTACAAACTTCTGATCATTTTGAAAGAGTCCATAGGCCTCACTTAGCAAACATTTGGTCAAAAGTTAACAAGGAAAATGAGAACCAAAGCAGCCATGGTTTTGAAGAAAGCAGCAAGAACAAAAATTAGAAAAGCGTTTTTTCAACTCCAGGTGAAATAAGTCCAAAGCACAATCATATAATGGATTTTCAATGTTTGTATTGATGTAGCTGTATTTTAATGAGCAGAACTGGTAATAAGGTGTCTCACAATCACCTGCTGTTCAAGCAGAGAATCTACCTGCAGGTGCAACAAGATTCTTTCTTCCTTTTTGTGATGGAACATCTGGAGCTTAGAATAGATTTGCCCCTTGAGGACAGTCTGCCTACTGGTGTTACTTAGACTTAAGAACATAAGATTTGTTCCTAAGCTTCCTGGGATATACAAAGGTCACAGATGCTGTATGCCACATATATTTTCTTATTGGATTATTTTTATTGCATTATTACTTATAAGTTTTCTGTTTCCCTTATTACTATTGTCTGTAAAGATCTTTTAGCTCCTCCTTTGATGAGCTTGATTTTGTAGATATCAACTGCTCCACTTTTTCATTCTTCAAACAAAGCACTTCCAAGTAGGAACTCTGCAGATAGATATGTCTTACACTATACTATCCCCACCTCTTTCTCAGGATTCACCTTTTCTTCTGCTCACAAATCTAAGTCTTCAAAACCCTTCCAATATTTTTTATCTTTTTTTTTCCTTTTTAAAGTTCTTTACATCTTGCAGTCTGAACCTTTCCTTTTTCTCCAGGTTCTCGTAACTAGCCTCCCAATAGTTGGGTTATAATATGTACTATGAAACCACTACCAAGGATGTGGCTGAGGAGCCTCAGTTTGTTCATTTTTTGACTACTTAGGGCATATACAATCCAGGTAATATCTTCCTGTTACCACAAATCAGGAGGTACCAGCTGTCCTAGAAAGGTGAAGGTGGGTACAGAAGTATCAACAGAAGTATCCTGTATCAGGAACTGATTTCTGGAACCTAGGCAGAGTGGAAGAAAAAGAAAATTTTTTGTTTGGCCAATGTGTATATTTGTATTCTTTCACAGGTGTTTAGATAATCTATAGAAAGACTTCTGAATTTTATTAAGGCTTTCTCCTTCAGATTAATGCTGCTGATCTTCAAAACAGGAGTCCCACTAAAGGGCCAGTGTCATGGGTTTCTCTGATTTGGTTTTTTGATAAGAAGAAGGGTGGCTTCTGCTAGAAGCAGCTATAATTTTTCCCCTATCCTATAGAGCCAATGATAGTCAGCTCTGAGGAAAACTTCCTGCTTTTGAATCATAGTAATGCCCTTGCGTGAGAAGATATTTAAGAATAGGAGTTGTTGTGCAGTTAAAATTTGCAGTCATGGATTAACAATGCAGACATTGAGGTCAGTGCAGGAGGAGAAGGAGAAGGAAGGACCCCACAAGGGCAGGGAAAGGACTTATAGCTATGATTCCCTGACCACTGTGATGATGGCCATGGTGATACGAGCTGTCCCCTCAAAGTCCGTGAGTCCACCTGGGTGCAAAGACACCACTGCTGGCACAGGGGGATGCATGAAAGGAGGGTGTTACCTCATGGGAGGCCCAAGATGGAGCAGGGTCCTGCAAGAGGTTTGTGGCTGGGGCCCGTGGTAATTAATCAGAGCTTCTCGCCTAGCTGTTATGTCTAATCGTACATTCCTAGCTAGCTGGTTTTTTTTCTTTCCCTCTGGAAGGCGAAAGAGAGGGGAGAGGCCTTGAAGCACTTTGGCTGGACGCCAGGCATTCAGCCAGACTCGAAACACTACAGCCAGAAAGTAGAAATATTTACTGTCTAAGGTGGAAATACTCTAATTCAGTAGAAATAATTGCTATTTATACCAGTTTTGGATTATTCTTTTTTCTTTTCTAAGCATAACTTAATTACAGTCACCACTAAGAAAACTGTGGAAAAAGGTACAGAAGTAAAAAAAGCCCAATGAGAAATGCCTGCCTCTTTCAGCTACAGTTTAGACATTATCATTCATTTCAGGTTTGCAACTGTCAAAAATGTTGCAATATTGCATTTTTAAATCTTTTATAGTCTATGTTACATTTCTGATGGATTTCAGAGACTGCATAAATGGACTAACCCAGTATCTACATTGCCCTACAATTTTGTTAGATATACCATTGCATTATATATAACTTAAGATAGCACAGAGATTTTAAATTCTTTCACAGCATCCCCAAGCTCAGCAGCTGAATCATGAGCACCCTGGCCAAAGTCCATATGATATTCAAAAATGTACATGCTCTGTATGGTCCCACAAGGGCCTCATGTTCTTATTCATTTCCTGCCTTACTGTGTTTTATTGTGCAATGTTAAGGAGCTGAATAGGTGGTCTCTGCCAGCTGGAGATAGCTGTGATCCCGTGATGAAGGAAGCAATCCATACACTGTGGAGCCTAAGTTTACAGCATGATATCCTGAGTTGGTGCAAATTAGCTTGAACCCTTTAAACTTAATGGAATAGTGCTGATTTACTGCCTGGGAGAAGGAGATGCCGGTTACTGTGGAGTGTGGCTCTCAGCAGCTCATTAATGAGGTCTAATGGCATCATATTTTTATACCTCACAGAAACCAGATTTGAATGACTCTCAGTCATTTAACTGCCGTGAGAGAAAAAGGGCTATAAACTGTGCTGTAATTCCTGTACTAACCTCTTGTCCATGGAACTATCGATTCAAACTTGGATGCTGTGGATAAAGAAAGCCTGGTAAAGTCAAATTCTGCACATTCATTCAGTTCTCACAGGAGCTAAAAAAATTTACACTTTCAAAGACTCTCCACCATAGTAGCTGACAAGGTGGTGATTGGTCAAAAGTTGGACTTGAACTTAGAAGAATTTTCCAACCTAGATGATTCTGTGATTCACAGCCAAAAAAATTCCTTTCTCAAAGGACAGGACAGTCAAGAAAAAATTGTCAGTTGAGTTTCTGTGACTGATACATCAACATTTACTGCAAACTCTATTCTCTTCAACCAGTTTACTATTCATCTTTGATGATTTTTCTGAAGATTACTCAACACTATACCAGCCATAAAGATCCTTCAGGTTATCTCATGCTCCACACTTATGTCCTTATGCCCTGTCAGTATTCATTCTCCTGGTTTGAACTTACATTTGGCCCAAGCAGACTTTAGTTACATTTGTGAAACATTTTACCTCAAGAATTACTGCACGTAAATTCTTGTGCCAAACAGGTAATTGTAGCAGGCTATTTTGAGCACACTGCTAAGATGAGTATTGTATTGTTCTCTTCTCCAAATCCTCCATGAATGCAAACCCAAAATCTGACATACTTCCACCATCACAGTTTGAGTCCCTGAACAGATTGTTACTCTCAGAAGTGAAATCAAATACAGTAAATTGAAAGCACTTCTGACTCCCTCTTACCCTGAGGCACGCAAATGACAAGTGTGCACCTGCCATGGGAGACACTGATCACTCTACTTTTTTTTCAGTTTGGCTTTTTGAAATACCTTCTGCCTTTTCTCCCATATCTCATCAGCAAAAAAATCTGAAGCTTGTTTTGCTCTTTAATATATTTAGGTGGATAAAGGCAACTTTATGGTAGGAGTGCGGGTTGATAAACTGTCTCTTTGCACAAAAGCAATTTTTTCCTGAACAATAGCATTTCTTATTTCTAAGGTGTAGACTGATGAAGGCCCATCTTCCTGTGAATTACTTATTACATACTATGAGTCATGTTGAAATACCACATTTTTTTTTTTCTTTTTTGGAAAGCTGAAATTCAGAGGGGATCATTATGCAAAAGTCCCCAAACTGCCTTTTGTTTTTCCAGCAATTCATTTCATTGTGTCACTCTAGTAACAGATTCTCAGTGTGATGGTGAATGAGTTGTTACATATTTACGTTATGTACTGCAAGAAGGAGGAAGGGCCATCTGGAGTCTTACAATAGCCAGTTCCTGTGAGAGTTCTTCATCTTGGCAGTTGAATTGGTGGTACACATAGTAACAGACAAGATGACACACTAGGATAATGCAAGACATTGTGATTCATTTTTCTGGATGGCTGCATGGTTTAGGTTTTACACACCTGGAGATGTTTTACCTAGCCACATAAGTATTTTAAAACCATTTGGGAGAACTGTGTTCTCAGTGCAACAGGTGAAAAATGCCATAACAAGTTGCATTATCACAATCATGTTCTGTAGTTATAATTCCAGACATGCCTGTAAAACATCCCCTCTGACCCAGGAAGTAACCCTCAGGTGTAAATCAGCTTTAGCAGGTGAAGGAAAAGGCAAAGGGATTCCCCTACCGTTTCTCAACCAGTAGCAACTACACACTACCTGCCTTAGGACAAATTGATGTTGTACAGGCTATGAAATGTTTCCTTAGCAGAGGAATATGCTTTGCTTTCTATTTAAACTAACTCTTTAAAACACATCACACAACACTGTTTCTGAGTATGAGACCACAGCATACTGTGCATTCGAAAGTGATTAGGACAGAAATGGAGCTGGTACCATTGCATGAGCACCAACTCATGAGGACAGAAGAATGTGTGTGCTGCAACACTTATCTACTTGTCATTTCTCTCAACATTGTATCGTTGAGATAATATTTATATTGTCTCATACTGGAAATACCAAACACTTACCCAAATCTTCTTGATTTTATAAACAGAGAACTGCAAGACTTTCTGCCCTCATAGCTTGTTGTCAGTGGGCATATTACAGACAACAGTCCATAGAAGATGGACAAGGTCATCACACAAGGACAAGATACCTGTTGAGCCAGAGCATGTCAGAGATCTATTTAACGCACTGTGTGGTCACTGGCAATGGCCATCTGTGGGTGCCTAGGGAGAACTGATGCACATCATAAAGTAATACTTTGCAGAAATACTTTGTCACCTGAATGCAGTTTTCTTCCTTCACAGTGATTCTTCATGTCTTATTCTAAGAATTCATCTAGTCTCATTTGTGAGCCATGAAAACTTCAGCATCCACAGTGTCACAGGCTGAGAGCCTTCAAAAATGTTTTGGTTTTGGCTGGAATAGAGCTGATTTTCTTCACAGTAGCTAATAAAGGCCTGAGTTTTGGATTTTTGCTGAAAACACTGTTGATAATGGAGATGTTTTCATTATTGCTGAGCAATGCTTGCACAGTGTCAAGGCCTTTTCTGCTCCTCACACCATCCCATCAGAGAGCATGCTGGGCATACAAAAGGACAGCCAGGACATCTGACTCCAACTGACCACAGGGACATCCCACACCATATGGTGTCATGCTCAGCATATAAACCTGGGGGAAGGTTTCCCATGGAAAACCACTGCCTCAGACCATGGATTTCTCCACAGAAGCTGAAAGAAAGGGATTAGCAACTGAGCAATTTGGATTTCTGAGCTCAGTGTGTCAGGACACCTTCAGCCTGGCACCTGTCAACATGACTCAGCCTTTGTGCAGCTGCATCGCCCACACAAAAACCTGTCCCACAACTGAGCCATGCCAAGTCACGTCCAAAGTTGTCTGTTTCCTACCTACCCACATCTACAATCATGCTTTCACATACTGCTTGCAGCTGGGGAAACTGCAAGGTCTTGTGTTTTAACCATCTTGCTGAATTCACTAAGGCAGGGAGCAAGGCTGTGTCTGGTTTCATCAACATACTAAGTATTACACTTATCATACAGACAGCAGCAATTACTCCAGAGTAATTAATTACCAAAGGTACTCTAGCTCTCAAAAATCCGGTAACCAATTAATGAAATTTATTTTTATTTAATAAAATGTAACTTTACAGATAACACAAGAAATTAAAAATGCATAAAAAAGTCCTTTTTTTAATTTTTTTTTTTTTTTTTTTTTTTTTTTTTTTTTTTTTTT
>JAWWEW010000088.1:45346429-45357164 GCA_035583185.1 Anabacerthia variegaticeps | reverse complement strand
AGTAGTCAGGACAAAAACTCTCCTGTGACCAGGCCTGATAAATGGAATTTCCCTTCAGGGCATTACTGATAAAAAATGACAAGTGTAATATTTCTATCTAGCACTTTGCTGAGATTCTGTCAGCAAATCCCCAAACCTAGCAGATCCAAACTACTCTAAGGGAGATTTTATCCTTAAAAGCTCTTATTAAGACATCCTTCCTTCCCAAAATATATTGAGGTTCTGACATTATGGTGCTGTCCCTGGAAACACTTTAAAATCATGAGGTATTGCTTCTCCCCAGGAGACCAGGTCTGGTTCATTAGAAATAAAATTTTGATCTCACAGATAGATAAATATACCTTTCCATATGTCCAATCACCATGGCATCCAGTCACAACAACAGGGACCAAAAAAACCCAAAACCAACCAACCAACAAAAAAACCAAACCAAACCAAACCAAACAAAAAAATAAACAGACAAAAAACACCACAACACAAAAAAAAACCAAAAACAGAAACAAAACCCAAAAAAAATGCAAAATCCCCTTTCATTTGTCAGTCATCATTATCAGCATGTATGAGCCACGAGATTCTGTTTGCACCGCTCATGCAAGTATTCTCTACAGCTCCCAGGGTATTGGATCTGCAGGCTGAATGCATAGTGCTAACTTCAAACTAGAGAAAACATGCAATGCTGAATTCTTAAATCCTTTTTACACTTGTAGGGTTTTGATTTTTTTCTATCACTGGCTTTTAAGGTGGAGATTCATTGGAAGCTTGCATAGGCAAAAGGCTAAAAAGGGATTTCTCTGTCAGTGACCTATTAGCATCTATGAATACATCTTACATTTTCTGAGTATGAAGGCATCAGTTCATCTCAAGTGGACTAAAAGTCAATCATCCCAGATACTCCATTAGTAGAACTTGTTAGAAGTGTGTCTGAAGCTGCATTCCCTTCTAGTATGCACAATATCATAATGATCTACATTGGTTTATTCAGGCAGAGAATCAAGCTTGCAGAAGACTTGCTTCTGCTCCGCAGCTGACTATGTGTGGGTGCAAATTTAGTGGACTGATTTATGCCATCTGTTGTTAAATGTATTATGAGTGTGTGTTTCTTTAATTTATAAATTAGGCTGCAGTCAAATAAATGGCATTCCTTGTGTGCTGCTTCACTTACCAAATTGGCTATAACATCTTTTCTGTGCTCATTACAGATTAGTCCCTCCGGACTTAGGCCAGCCTAGTATGGATATACAATTGCTCATATCTGAGGAGAAAAAGAAAACCAGACAAAAAGAATAAAAAATGTAAGGAATCCATGAGCTGAAAATATAGCCCTGGGTTAATTTAAGGTCGAGATTTAGCTTAAAGCACAGTTTATAGCAAAACAAACCAAACTGCAGTTCATAACTCTGAGCACAACGAAAACAGCAACCCAGGACATTGTAATGTATGCCCAGATCCTCACCTATTCTCAGTGTAGCCAAGGGGTAACATATGTGCCCCTCAAAGGGATGCAAGTCACTCTAGTGGAGTATCACAGGCTTCAGGAGGGGCTGTGTCCATCCACCAGTGGCTGACAGGAGCAAAAAGATGAGAGTGAGGCAAAGTAGTGGGAACATCTGAACTGTCAGATCCTCAACCAACAGTGTTAAGTATTTTTTAAGGAAAATACTTTAATTGGAGTCAGGCATGGTGCTCCAATGTGTATGTGGCAAGTTTAGAGCTGCGCTGTGATGCTTTATGGCTACCCTGCATTGTCTTGCCTCCAGCATGCTCTGTGTGAACACATTGGTTCTTTGCTCTGGGGAGACATGGAGGAAGACTCAGGAATGAGAATAATAGCTGTGGCAGCCACTTCTGTGAAGGTTCAGAAAAACAAATACTAGGAAAACTGTTCAGAGAGCAACTTTCTCTTTTAGCATCGTTTGTCCTTTTAAAATTAGCTTTCTTCCCAAGATCTACAAAGCCCACCATGGTCCTAGAAAATGTGAGCTAACTGATGAGGGCTACCGGGGCTACTGGTTATCACAGGGGTCACAACCATTTCACTCCTACTTTTAAGCCTTCTCTCACATATGCACTACTTGCTTCACCTCTTGCTGTGAACTCCAGTCTTAATTTTGGATGACCCATGTTGCTTTTTGTATTTCCTGGGGTTCTTCGGTGATGATGGGTTTTGGTGCATCTGCATCATCTTCCCTGTTCTTTGATGTTCAGTCCCTCAGTATCCTTTGGCTGCAAACTATCATTCCTGTGCTCCCTGCAGTCTTCTACTACCATGCCCCTGGAGCACAGAGCCTTAGCATCTTCTTGTCACCAGGTGTAGGCCTCCTTACTGCAATCCAAGAAAGTTTTTCCCTGGTTTTGTTCTACTTCAAAGATACTGAAGCTGACATTGATGGTGATGTGTTTGTGTTAGTGGTGGTATGCTTGCTTACACTGTCACCAGGAGTAGCTTAAAATCCTGAATGCAACTTGTTGTCTTTGTACCACAGAGTAGTTAAGAATCAAAAAATGGATAAATTCCTCTTTCCTCAAAGTGTAAGGAAAAGAGTGCTGTGCTTAAACACCCTATTTATAATTGTCTGGAGTCTTAGGATTCAGTAGGATTGTTGCCTTCCCTGCCTGACCCTTCACTGAAAGACTAAGGATAAATACCCAAGCATGTGTTTTTCCATCCGGTCTCCTTTTCTTGCTTCCTCTGGTCCTTCTGACTTGCAGCCACTGCTTCCTACCTTTTTGCTTTTACACTTAGTTCCCTCTACAATGGCATCCCACACTTTTCATAGCTAAAATATGTCTCATGGATTATTGAACACTTTGACCCCATAGAGACAAGTTTTAGTGTGATGATCCATACACACATGTTGAAACTACACTGATGAGGCAATGAAGAATTAAGATGCTAACAAAGTAAAACATTGCATGGAGGACAATTAATAAAGTAAGACATAACAAAATACAGTTAGTGAATCAGAATGCTGACAGAGAATTGTCCTTCAGGACCCACTTGTCCTAGCAGATATTTTTAGCAAATTACTGAGGAAAAAATCAGGCTTTGAACATATTAAGGAAATCACTGAGTGACAAGACATGAAAATTACTATCGGACCATATGGTCTTTGAGGCAGAAGAATATCACACCAGCATGTGTGCCTGACCCATCACAAATGACTGACTAATCATAAGCCAAGGAACAGGCTGAAATGGACCTACTTGGTCCTAAGCAGTACCAAGACCCACCCCCCCCCCCCAAAAAAAAAAAATTGAATATGCATCATAATTACACTTTTTTCTGTGCTTTCCAGCTCCTCAAATAGATTTCAAATGGAGGTGCTGACAACTTAGGCAAATCACTGTTTCCTACACTGCCAAGAATCAACATTAGCTATTATCAGTTAGTTACATCCAGATTGTTTCTTCCAAATCTCTCTCATTTGTGAATGAACTATATACTTCCCCAGCTGCATTTCTCATTCCTCATTTTCCTGCCTTAAGTAACCCAGTGCCAGCTTATTCTAGAAGGCTCCTTCCTTCCTTCCTTCCTTCCTTCCTGCCTGCCTGCCTGCCTGCCTGCTTGTCTGCCTCCCTGTCTCATAGTAGCTTAGTGTTAAGCCATCCTCACACAGGATGAGTAAAGATGCTCTTCCACTTTGAACACCAGCTTCTGCAACCCCAGTCTGAGCTGCAGTGAAGCCCATGTAATTTGGGCAACTGTGTCTCACCACTCATGCCACTCACTTGTACTTGCAGAAGGGAAAAGCCCACCTATGCCTGACTTTTTCTTCTGGCTTCCTGAAGTCACTTGTGATCATATTAATGTTACAGTAAATCACCTTTCATTACTGTCTTTTACTCATCTACTTACAGCAATAAACAGTTGATAGTGTTTTTTAAGCTATCTAAATCCTTTATTTCTGCAATAGTTATCCGTAATAGCAATGACATATTTCTGCTGAATATTTTCTAAATACTGTCTTTCAAGCAAATCTGGAAAGAATATCTCATGTACAGAGGTCTTGGATGACACTGCAACTCCAGTTTGACATAAAACATTATGCAATTAACCTGGTATTGTAACAAAGTTAGCATTCATATTTGCAAAATAAGGATTTGTGACCTCATTTTAAAACAGCAAAGCACAGTGTATTTTCTAAAAGAATACAATTTTCAGGATGATTTTCTAAGTAGTATTGGACAAAGGTAGTGAATAGCTTAAACAGGCACTTGTTACTCTGTCACATTCAAAAACCTTTCACAGTCCTGGAGCTCTCTTTATTTTTTTCTCTTGCCAGCCTTTGAGGATAGGGGAGCCAAAGGGAAGAAGTCAAAATCAAAGGAATATTTTCAAAGTTATATTCATTATTTTTTCAGAGGCAATATCAGCAAAAAATCTTTGCCTTTTTCTTTCTCAACGAAAAAAAATTGTGTATTGCACTGTACTGAGCACAGGAGTACAGAGTTGGAAATTGAATTCTTCTCCTCTAGGAAAGTTTAGCCTGTAAATCAGATCAATCCTGTGCAGTGTGTGACCAGAGTGGGAAAATAAAAGATAACCTGTTAAAACCACTCAACCCTATATTCATGATATGCCTGAAAAGCTCACTGTATTACAGTGATTTACAAATAGTACATGGTTGCAATAAGGATAGCAATCTTGCTGACAGATTTTCACACATATGCATAAATATGTGTGTGTACAAACATCCATACACAAAAAATGGCTAAAATCCAGGCTTGCAAAAGCTTTTTTTGCCCCTGAACTGATTTGTTCTTTGGTATGTAACTTTATAGATATCTTTATTATAAAGTTTGGAAAACGACACCCAAAATTTAAAATCATAATTAACTCTGAATTAAACACCTCCGTAATGAGTTAAATCTTTTCTTCCACTGTGCAAAATTATCTAATTTCCTTTGAAAACTTCCAGCAGTAGTTTGTTTATTTCCAACTAATCTTTCTTGTGTGTAAGGAAACTGCTAATAATGTTGCAGCTAAATAATTCAATTTGTATGCTAAAAACATGCACTTTGTAGTCTTTGAACTTCACCATGACAGAGCATACTAAACTCTCATAATGAAACTAAGAGCGTGCTGTGGATAGAGAAGTCTTCATGAGCTATGTGTGCAGCTGACGCAAAAAAGAAGAGTGTTGGTGTCACTGATTTTATAGAAAGAGACGCTGCTGTAGAGCAGGTGAACAGAAGGGACTAAGGCAGTACAGAACAGATACAACACGGGAAGAGAAGGAAGCAATAAATAAATGTCAGAAAAGCAGAAGCCATGCAGCTGCAGTCCCAAACGGACAGGAAGAGTGGTGACATGCATATGCACGAAGCAAACAATATTTTGCAACAGCACAGCCTTAAAAAATCCACTCTGAGTTATGCACTTACAAGTATAAGGTCAGAAAATTCACTTCAAGGAGCTTGGCATCTCTTCTCCCTTCCTCAAAGGTAAGGCTGATACGAAGCTGGATGTGATTCAAAGGAATCAACCCCCAGCTGGACCGTAAGCCAAAGTACCTTTATTAACACCAGTGGGGAATGTAGAGGGTCTGCACCTTACAAAATGCCACTCCACAGAAGTCAAATTTTGGCCAGTTTTATAGTGAATTTCACTAAGGATACTGTATATTCTGTGATTAATTTCTAAATATCCTTCTAAGTTACATCAGTCATTACGCATCCTTCTAAACTACACAGACATCTTGTAAATTACCTATACATTTTTAGGGTTTAGAAAAATGATTAAAAAACTAAATATCTTTTGACTATATATGTATTTTCTAACTAGATAATGTTTACTGATTTAAATCTCTAGGATAGAAAGGTCTTCTGATTTATTTCTTACAGCTGCAGGACTAGTCTTCTTCAAGGTTTTCTTCATCTAAAGCTCTGCATGGTTAAGTAAATTTGTGTTTTATGGTTTATGGGTTTACTGCTGTTCAGAATTTCTTGTTCCCTGCTTATCTTTGATAGAAGACAGACAGAAAACACTTGCTTTTTCATAGGATTAAGGCCAGTTCCTTACAAAAAAAAACTTCTAAATCACTGTAAGCAAGTTACAATATAGCAAGCTTCACTTCAGATATGCCTGTGAGTACCCTGAGGCAGAGGACCTCGTGGGTGCCAGGCTGGTCTTTCAGATTTGGGTTGTAGCATAACATTAGACCTGCACAAGAGGGTAATTCAGCTGTAAAGCAGCAAGTAAGTGTTCAGGAGATAGTGAGCTGTGCCAATTTACCACCACTGGTAGTTCTGATATAGGAAAGACTCAGGAGGGGCAGTGACACCCAAGGAAACAAGAAGGAACTACTGAAAAAGTTAATTACAATGGATGTGTTTGTTAAGGGACAGAACTTGGAGAAGACTATCAGTGGTGTTGAAAAATATTCCTGGATACATGCCTTGCATTAAATTCTGTTATATGCAATGTGCGTGAATGAGTTGTGGTTTTTTCCTGTTTCTAGCTGGTTTCAATAAAGTCTAAGTAAAGAATCAGCAGTTTTCAGCACAGAATGCATAAATCAGAAAATATTGCTATCCAGTGGCCATGACATACATATATATATATATATATATCAGATCGCCCTGTAACTGAGTGAGTCCAAGACAACTCACAATTTTACTACCAAAAGGAATCCAAGGCTGAAGATACCTCTTTATTTTGTACCTTCTTTTTCTTTTTTTTTTCTTTTGGCGGGGGCAGGGAGACGGCGAGGCAGGGGCAGAGTGGGGTTGGTTGGTTGGTTGGTTGGTTAGTTGAGAAGTTTTGTTTGTTTCTTTGGTTTTTTTTTTTCAAGATCCTAATATATGGATCATCTACATTACACTGAGATTTGTGACCCTGCTGGTGGTACACAAACAGTGAAAAAAGAGGAAGTGTAGACTGGAACAGTACCAGAATGATACGGTTTACAAAATCAGTAGGCTCTTTGCAATTCGTGGAACAGATTACTGTCCAGCACACCAATGATCCTGAAATCAGGGAATGAATTCCACACTGCTTACTGTGCTGGGAAGGGCTGTGTGAACTGAGGGAATGTTGTTCCTCAGGACAGGCTTTCATCTGTGGCTTCCCCTTTGTGATTTTGTCACTGTCAAGGTCTAGATGGTTTTTGATAAGTGTAGTGTCGCTACTGTTTTTGCAGGGTCCTCTCACACACACAAAAAAAGGGTGCTGTATCACTGTATGCCAGCCAAAAGTGCTGTTATGATAGGTAAGAAAACAGCAAAATAAATAAAAAATTCTTGGGAGAGAGAGGAAGTGCAAACATGTATAAACATATCCACACTTCCTGCCTTTCAGCAGTACGAAAAAAATTCTCAAAGCAAAACTGGTAGCTGAACTCTGTCATCAAGAAAACTGCTTATTCCCATAAAGGTGTAATGCTCAGAAAACTTAAAGCCTGCTGATTGGACACACCTTTAGCCATGTGTTGCTGTCATGCCTTGGTCTCTGCTTCCAGCATATTTCCTGTTTCTCTACATGCAGTTGATATTCATTCCCACCCTTTTAATAAAATCTGTTCTTGCTGCTGTTGTGTGCTTTTACTGTTAGTTTGTGTTCACTGCCAGGCTCACCAGCTGCCTGTGTCTGAGGAGCTGCTAATGTTTATGAATGACCCATTGCATACACTAAACAAGGCCAGTGGAAAGCTCAGAGATATGAAATACAAAAATAGTGTTTGATTCTTCTGCTTGTTTCCAGGTCAAATAACTTTGTTCTTCAGCATTCCATCTGTAAAAAAAGGTTATTAACTCACTAAGCTAGATGAATATGGTACTGTTCTTCTTGTGTGTGTCACATTTTCATAGGCATCGTGGATGCTCTAATGCGTTAACTTGCTAAAGGATGTAAACATTGTGGGTTTGTCTGTTTAAGAAAATATAATTTACAACAATCAGCAGAAGCTCATTGGGGGAGGAAAGAGATAGCATAGAGTGGAAGAGGTGGAATTAGATACCAACAAGGACACACTGACACACAAACAGCAATGGTAGTGCACATGGTTCATCCTGGGTCTCTGGGTTCAGGTACAATGCTGCAGTCACCTGACACACCCCCTGGACATACATCAGCTGGTGCTCAGGTTGACACAGCCTAACTTCTCAGGTACCATGCTGACAACCCCAGTCTGTCCCTCTGCTTCATCTGTATCTGTAGCTGGTGCTCTCTGTGTTCTTTCTTCTTGTAGATGCAGGAAACACTGATGCATGAATGCAGTGGGTTGCACAGGCACATGAGCTCTTCCATGTAAGCAGGAGAGATATGAGCAGCTGGGTGATGCCTATTATTCCATTTTTCAATCATCCTCTCTTCCCACTCACTCACCTTTTTTAAGCATCCTCTGGGTGGCTGCAGCAGCAGGGTTGGGAACTGGGGGAAAAAAACCCCGAACAAACAGATACAGAGTAAGCAATGAGCAGGGAAGCATTTGTTCAGCAACAGCATGGCATTCTGAGAGCTGAGACAGACTGCCATGGTGGCAGGGTGCAAAGATGCCTGAAATTACAGAGCAGAAAGAATCCTCTTGCTTACCTGCTTGCATTTGAGTCTACTTAACTGAACTGAGTGGAGACAAAGAGTAGAATGAAGGTTGTTTCAGCTCTAAGCAGACCTGGTATTTTGGCAAAGCTCCAGCGTGGGATTTTTTTTAATTTTTCATTTTTATTTTTTTGACAATCACTCTTTATAAAGCCCTGGTATGGGGAGAGGCAGACAGAACTGAATCTTAATTCTTTTATTCGCTGAGTCACCCCTTAGAGTTTTAGCAGAAACTGCAGTCAGTCAGTCTACCTTCAGCCCTGTTAAGCTTTTTGAGTGCCCTAATATGATAAACAGGACATTAATAATTATTATATTGTTAATAATCACCACAAATAACAGTATTTTCTGCATTGTCAACATAGATTAAGGGGTCACTGGAGGTTAAGAGAAAGAGTCTGGCTGGACCCTTTGAAACATGTTATTTTTCAGTGCAATTTCCTCTGGATAGCTGAGCTTGTTATTTCCAAAATGCAACAGTAGCTTGAGACACACTTTTTAGCACAATGGCAAAATTACTGAGTGAAGTTCTGGGGTCATTGTTCAAGTAGGTCAGAATTGATGACTGTACAGGCCTTTCCTGACCTTAAAGAACTACTAATCTGTGAAAAGTTCCTCTATTGAAGTAAGAACTAATCCACTGAGGCCTTACAGGATCATATAATTCTTTAAAGTAACTTTAATTAAAAAGTTCTTTTCTTTTTTAACAAGACAAAGCATATATACTCAATTCTAAGGCTGCTTTGCTCAGTGAAGGAACATTGCACTTATACAGTCCCCTATCCTGGGAAAAGTCAGCACTCCTAAAAACAAAGGCTTGCAAAGACTCATCTTCTCATTACTGTCTTCAATTTTAATTATAGTTTTCTCTTGTGAAAATCCTGTTCTCAGGAAGCTGGTATCTAGAGCACTGTCTGGTTGATAGGACAGCATCCTCAATTGTTACTGACTGCTAGGTTTTACATTTCTTCTTCTACCCTCATAGAATCATAGAATCATATGGTATCTCAGTTTGGAAATTACTTAGAAGAATCATGGATTTCAACTCCCTTCTTCTCACAAAACTAAACCATATGACTAAGAGTGTTATCCAGATGGCCCTTGAACTCTGACAGCCTTGGTGCTATGACCACTTCCCGGAGGAGCCTGTTTCAATCACTGACCACTACCTTCATGAAGAACCTTTTCCTAACATGCAGTGTGAACTTCCCCAATGCAACTTCATTCCATCTCCTCATGTCCTATCACTGGCCACCAGAGAGAGGTCAGCATCTCTCACTCCACTGACCACCTTGAGAAAGTTGTAGGTTTGCCTTAAGGTCACCTCAGCCTTCTCATCTCCAAGCTGAAGAAACCAAGAGACCTCAGTCTTGCTATTGACTACTTTCACCATCTTGATCACCCTCCTCTGGACTCCTCTGAAGTATTTTGATGTCCTTGTATTTGAGGTGCTCAAAACTGCCCACAATATTCAAGGTGAGGCTGCCCCAGTGCAGAGCACAGCAGGACAATCCCCTCCCTCAACCAGCTGGTGATGCTTTGGCTGATGCCCCCCAGGACAGGGTTGGCCCTCCTGGCTGCCAGGACTCTGCTGATTCACACTCAACTTGCCACCAATCCAAACCCCCAGATCTCTTTCCATGAGACTCTTGTTTGTATGTATAACTAGGATTACCCCACCCAGAGTGGAGAATCCTGCAGCTGATCTTGTTTAATTTCATATGGTTGGTAGTTGCCCAGATCTCTAGTCTATCCACATCCCTCTGCAGGTCCTTTCTACCCTCAAAGTTAGAGAGATCTTCCTCGTTTAGTATCATCACCACACTTACTTAATGTACATTTGAATCCTGAACTCAAATAAGTTATAAAAATACAGAACACTGGCCTAAAATGGAGCCCTGAGGAACCCCACTGATCACTGGCTGCCAGCCTGATGTAACACCATTTATTAAAACCCTTTGAGCACAACCCATCAACCCATTGCTCACACAATGCATTATGGACTTGACTAGCTGTGTGCTAAGCAGAGTACTGTGAGAGACAGTATGAAAAGCTTTGCTAAAAAGAAAAACAATCTATATCTACTGGCTTCCCTTGGTCAACTAGATGAGTGACTTCGTCTGTGGCAATCAGCCTCAGAAAATGATAGCTCATTAGTATGCGAGAAACTGGTCAAGCAGGTTTCTGTGAGAAAAC
>JAWWEW010000088.1:45304951-45317768 GCA_035583185.1 Anabacerthia variegaticeps | reverse complement strand
TTCCGTTTCCCTGCCTTCCTTTGCTTGCTCATGATCTCATATAAACACTGATGGACCAATTCTGTATGTGTGAAGGCTCTCCTTTAGTCTTCTGTCCAGACAGATGTGGTAGGATGACCAAACAGTAAACATCCTATTGTCTTTGATGATGGACTAATTCCTGATCTCAGATGATTCAGTAATTAAATGACATCTTGGAAGCTCAGCTAAACCCAGAGTATCTGAACTAATAAACATTCCAGAAAGCAGAGTGCTTGTAACATAGCATTGGAACACCTCAATGATCTCATACCAAGACAGCTCTGGTAAGTCATGACTTATTTGCCTGGACCTTTTCCAGAAGTTATTACACTGCAGACTGGGATCTGGAAACAAAACTCAGCTGCAATTACAGCTAAAATACTTGAGAAACAAAAGCCATCTCCACACTAAGATGCTTTCATCTCTCCACACCCATCAAAGAGGAACAGACCGAGAGCCAAATCTCCATGCTAGGGTACAAAATCCCAACTCCCCCTATACAAAGCTGCTGAAGGGAAGAACTATTCATATTTTTCAAAGCAAGCCTCATCAGAACCACTTTCTCCTCCTATTCCTCCTCCAGTGCAGAACATTTGCAGAACATCTTTATCTTACTGTCACTGTCTTTAAATCTTAAAGCTATAGCACAAATACTACTATAAGCTGTTTACAACACAGAAATCAGTGTCAATTACTCTGCTTAGAGAATGCAAACGTTTTTGCCTATAAATTGGATAAGGTAACACCCTTATTCTAAAGTTTCCACCAATTCAATCTTTTGAAATACTACCAGAGCTCAAACTTCTATAACAGAAGGCATGAATTTTAAAGAGACTCCAGTCACCTATTAGCCAGAATGAACATGTACAAAAAGGGCAAAATTCAGCAAGCACTGAATCTAGCTTACGAGCTAATTCAAATAAAAAGCAGATGGATTCCTACTCTCATCCTCCTGTACACTGACAAACACATTGACACTATTTAATATACTATTTTTGGAAAAATTCGATTACTTACTGATACAATTAACTGCTTCACAATTTTTGTGTCATCGATGCAATCAAATGCTGCCAGCAAGACCAGATGAGAAAACTCACCCTGCAAAGATGAGACATCAGACACGCAGTCAGGTTTTCTAAATATACTAATTGACTTGAAATTGATATTTCTGAGAGTTTGTCTCAACCATAATACAATGCAAGCCACAAATTCTAACCACTTTCTTCAAAAGAGAGAGTGAGACTACACCCAAGTGAAGCCAGACCTTCAGCGCTCCAGTGTTCTGTTAGCTATTATTTACCCACTCTCTTATATTTCTATATAATTTAAAAAACGTAACAACTCATTTATTCTGTTATTAAGAAATTATGGAGAGAAACATAGACTAGTGGCCCCCAAAGTGGGTTGCACAAGATAATCCATGGTGATGCAGAAAGAAAACATTTTTTGGTACCATTAATAAAGAAATAAAAAGAACCTCTAGTTGCCCTCATCTCATTCTTTCAAATTTTCTATTCCTATGTATGTTTTATAATGTATGCTAGTACAGCAGTACATGTACATAATTAATATATAAATATACATGTATTGCAGATGCACACTCATGATATGATCAAGAAAGTTCATAGGTCACTGAGACCACAACAACTATTAGTGAACAGAAAAGCACTTCTTCACAGTTGCAGTTTTGCCCAACTCTATGAAAATCTTATAGTAACTGTTACTCTGTTGGTTCTGAAGTCTGCAAACATACATGTTACTCAGAAAAAAGTAAAACACAGACTTCTTTCATTGCATGTCACTCCAGTACTAAAAAATTTTGAAGCTTCCCGGCTTAAAAAAAAATATTGAGCATAAGAAATATGCATGTTCAAATAGCCTTTCCAATAACATCTCCAACACATCTTTTTTCCTCTTCTTCATACATGCTGTTTTATTCCCAAACAAGAAGAATTAAGCAGTGAGCCATATGAAGACACAATATAAAGTTAGGTTCAACAAGAGATAATGTAGAGAGCAAACTAAGGACTAATAATGAACTCAGATACTTTAAAAAAGCATAGTACCTCATGTAGTGCCCACAATGAAGCTTCTTAGTATGGCTCTAAATATTCCATGAAGTTCAATTACTTCATATTATCTAATACATCACCACTGCTTTAAGGCCAGTTTTACTAAGATCTCATAGCTGCTCCCAGTACCCAAGAACATTCAAATCAGCCTTTATCAAATCACTTCTGTTTCAGAGATTATGAAAGAAAAAGTTAATGAACACTCACCGTTGCTATTTTTTCAACATATGTCTTCATAGTTTTCACAATTACTTTTCTGTCCTGTCCAAAAGGAAACAGGAAACCTAAATGAGCCTAGAGCATCAGTGAATGTGACTAACTAAACTGCTATTTACACCTTTCAAAAAGATAATTTGCTCACTAAAGCAAAGGCTATTTAACAAAGACTCACATTCATACTATTAGTCTACACCTAGAATCACTGTGAAAAGTGAAACCTGAATTCTGACTCCATCAAAGAAAACTTCTGTGGTATGTTTACAAGTCTACTCCATCAACAGGAGATGCCAAAAAAACTTGGGAAAAACCTAAACAAGCAAAAAAACCCAAACCACCAAATATTTTGTTTATTACTTAAAGAAGAATAAATTTCATCTCTTCGTTTGGAGCGAAAACAGAACTTGAAATTCTAACTTGTTGCAAAACCCTATTATTAGTAAGAATTTTTTGTCAGAAAGGTCCCTCAGTGCTTGTACTTTTGGCTCCTGCAGTCACTGTTCAGTCGTTCTTAGACCCACGACTATCCCTAGATCCTAGGAACTTCATATTTTTTTTCTGCACTCTTTAACAAGTAAGTAACTTTAGTAAATCATCTTTTTTATGTTTGTCAGTAGGTAAAGAGGGGCTGGTTTTCAACTCTGCTCTCCAGTTCTTAACTGCATAAAAATGTGCACTAGCAGAAGGAGTCATGTGGGCAATCATAGAGGACTAAGTAGAGGGAAACCAAACATTACCTTGGGAGTGCCATGCCATAAACAGTGCATTGCTACTCGCGCTCCATCATGAGTGTGTGCCAGGTAGATGACAGCCTCTCTGATAGCTTCTATCATTTCCTGGGGAATAAAATGTGATAAAGCAAAAAGGTGAAAGAAAAGGCTTGAGGAATCTCAAGGTGGGTGGCTGAGGGCTTGAAAGGACCTTTTTGTCTGCCCACAACAATATAAAGAACATCACTGGATCTACAGAAACACTCTCATTGCCTTGACCTATGAAAAACTGCCTCAAAAATACTGTAATTGACATAAGCTTTCTCTCTTTAAAACTACACTGTTCATCATAATCATCCACCCAATCACAACTGTATTGAAGCTAGTCAGCTGTCCTATTACAGAAAATTCAAGTCAGGGTGCTCAGAACTTAAAGAGAAATTAGAGACAAAGACAAGCATTAATTTAGAGAGAAAACTTTGAAGATGGTGCAATTTACTTATAGATACAGCCAGAAAGTAAGAACTAAAAAGTCATTTAAGGACCAGGTTAGGTTATAAATCATGTATGACAAGATTCAGTCAAAAGTTTGTCTTCAAATCAAAGAAATGAGGTTCTGAAGCCATCTGACAAATAAGACCATAAGCCCAAAGGAAAAAACCAAACCAAATCAAACACTCCCCTCCCTGGTTACTACATACTACTTTTATTACTAACAAATAGATTTCTTTGACATGAAGCTCCCACCTATCCCTATTTCTATCCCCAGCTTCTTCTTGCTGGGTAGACAAAGGCTCCAAGCATTAGGCCAAATACTTATCAACTTCTCAGTCACAACTCATAGCTGTACCCACAGGCAGGAAGAGATCTGCAGAAGGGGCTTCCAAACCCCAAAGAGGATGTCCATATACTAGCACACCTGCAAAGAAGGCCAAGCAAGAAGGAAATATGCCCTTACTCCCCTGATTTATGTAAGCCTGTGAATCCAGAAGCATTCTGAGCCAAAGTATTACATGAAACCATGCACAAGAATGTTTAATTAGACCTAAGATCTGGACTCAGAATAGGCCACAAATAGGTCACTTCACCACCCTCAGCTTTGGGTTTATTAACACCAACAAGGCAGATTCAGGAGACTGGACTGGAAGAAGTAGGTGAGAGACAAAAAACTGAGAAAGCTCTGTCTGGCTTGAAGTGAGGTGGTTCTGAACTGCAGAACCAGGATGAGGCTGATGGTACACGCCTGATGAAATCAAACAGGATACCAGGTTAAATGATGTTTCTTCACATAGATGGATTTAATCTTAGTTTTTGCAAGAATACCTGAAGTAATAATAAAACTGGAATTTAATACAAACAGAGCAGATAAAGCTTTGGCTGCTGACAGAAGGGCCCAATCTCATTGGGCAATTACTCTAAGTGGTTACAAAACTACACACTGTAAAGCTAAACTACTGGAAGCAATGGCTCTGGCTTTAATTATTCCCCAGCTACTGAGAAGGACCGTTCAGCATGAGGAGAACAAACATCAAGTCATTTAACTACATTTCTTTTTAATTTACGTATTACAAACAGTAGTGTGGACGTTCAGTGTGACTGTAAATCTCTGTACAACACTACTCCCCAGTGATCTATCTAGAACTTCCAAAAGTTTAAAACTCTGTAAATGAAAGATGTGTATTTTTGTCTAGTTAACTTACAATTCTTTCACAAGAAGATAAAAAATACTCCACTGAAAAAGCAAAAGACAATAACCACGATAAACATACTTACAGATCTTTGTTTTGGAAGAGCGTGAATGAAAAAGTCCAAAAATACTTTGTGTACCAGTGAGTGCTTTATCACCGCCTCTCTGTATTCGGATAGATGAAAATAAACAACAAGTTGCCCACAAATAATCACGTGCTTGCAATACCTCATTTGTACTTAAAAAAGTTAGGCAGCGTGGTGTGCAAAACAACACAGTAATTTTGGATTAGATATTTAACATTGAGAATATGAGGAACATTCTACCAAAACTTACTCATTATAAAACCTGTCCTTACTTTTGTGCCATTGGTGTAAGAATCTGCTTCATTTCATCCAAGATAGCCTCTCTCTTTTCAGGCTGAGCTTCTAACACTTTATCCAGTGTTGCAACAACTGGTGTCTAAAACAAATGCACAAATCAGAGGTTTAATTGTTTCCAGTAAGTATCAGAGTTTATGAAAAATTGCAGTTTAGTCTCTTTTCAATAAAGTTCATGAAAAATACAAAAAACAAAATGAATTTTCTGCAAAACTAACAGTTTTCACAGTTTTAAAAATAAAAAGCTACCTTTCTTGAGTATGTCAGAAGCTGTAAACATAAGTTTTTAAAAATCATACACTTGACATCAGCAAACAAAAACTACTTTTATGGTCTGAGCTGCTCTTTGCCCATTATATCAGCTCTTCATGAGACTGTAAGATAGAAGGTAAAACAAACAAAATTGGCACTGTGTCAAAAGGTGTCCCTGAGCTAAGCACAAATCCTGCATGTTAGTACACACACAACACAAGAAGTCAGTGAACTGAGAAGTTAAAGGCCCAGGAAACTCCAGTTTAAGAATACACCATATACCTTCCATACAAAAGTACATTCTGGTATCTCAGCTATAGAATTACACTGGTAACTCTTGAAATTAATCCGGTTTTGGAAGAACTAGGGAAGTCCAACTAGACAGAAAATTAGAATATTTTTTAACTGTCTCTGCTAGAGGGGTCTTTTTAAAGACTACACTGTAATTTTTAATAAATCTACAAATGCATTGAGTTTCAGGTTTGCACCACAATGTATGGCAACTTGCAGCACTCATGCCAAGAACGCTGGAATGACAGAAGGTAAAGGTAACATTGCACTTGGTTTCACGGCCTGTTTTACCTCCCAGTACAAATTACAGCCCACAAATACACAGTAACAGAAAATATACCTTTCCATTACAATGTTGCAAAATGCTTAACTAAAACTTGTAATAACCTCTTAAGAAAAAAACTGGAATATGGTTCAGAAATGAGCTGTTAATTTCTTACACAATGAGAACAAAAATCTTGAGTAAAAAGTATGCTCTGTTGTACAACAAGGTGCAAAAATCACTCTAGTGTCCTTATAATCGTGTAGAAGTTTTGTAGTTTCTAGCAAAATTCCTGACTCTAATGGAAACTAACTTTCCAAGTCAGCAAGCAAGAAAGAAAAACAGAATTCAAAAGAAAGGAGGTTGTACTTCTTGAAAAGTTTCTCACTGCCTGGTGAGAATCTACATCTAAATGGTCTCAAGGGAGTTTGGACTCAAGTCCTCCAGTCTCCATGGCAAAAGAACACAAAGACAAAAATTAAGCAGAAGTGGCATACTGTGTATGGATACAGGCCCATTGTGCCCACAATCAGTTCTCATGAGACATAAGGCAGTTCTGACACAAGAGTCATCTACAGTGTTAACAGGGAATGGCACCCTAAATCTTACCTCAGCGACGCACACTTCAGGCTTGGCACTATGACACTATGACAACTGCAACTATATGATTCTTAAGACGGTCTTTGATGAGCAGAGCAAGCTCACAAATGAACATAATATATTTTACATAGTTCAAACTGAAAAAACCACAGCAATTTCACCTAGCCTAGAAACATGCAAGTAATAATTACATTTAAACACATTAAACTGGACTACCTTTGGACAGCTGACAGAAATAAATTTAATCCAAAGAAATAGTAGATAAGATAAAGAAGGTACTGCTAACACAATACCTTACATGCTAAACCACCTTAAACTACACGGTATTGAAACACCACCTTGTAAACCTGGAACGTGTTCCCATATAGTTCTTCTGTCAGCATATTTCTCTGCTCCAGAATGGCTTTGTCATTATATGCATATTCCACAACAGCAGATGCTTCGGCATGACGGAGCATTTTTTTCACATGGCCTTTAAAACTTTTTATTATTTCTGCAACTTGTGTTTTTGTCCTGTTCCACAGAGAAAAGATAAATAGCAAGAGTCAAAACTTTTAGATAAGCTTATCTATCAATAGTTTTATTATTGGAAACATATTTATATGGCAAGTTTTAACAGAGGAACCATGAAATATATGCATCTGGATCAGCCTTACGAAAAAGGAAAATATGGCAAGAAAGCCAGGAATATGGACAAATTATAAGGTATTTTGGGGGAAAGAAAAGAAACCGGTGAATAAATTCTACAGAATAAAGGATGTCATCCTGAAACACTAAGCAGAGAAAATTTTAAAGAGACACATTTTTTTAAGGCAAAGATCAACTTTGAGCATACATTTGACCTTTCTCTTGTCATGTTTTCCTTGATGTGTACAGCTTTAGCTTTACTCTTTGCAAAAGGAAAAATACTGTTAACAACACCAGATACTCTGCTGTCTCATCCCTATTATAAAGATGTTTCCAGAGACATATTTTTTATTCATGATCAATGCACTATAGATTAAAAGCAGGATCCACACTAGAAACGAAACAACCCAACACATATAAGCAAATTCAATTCATACTCACCCATACATAAGAAACTTCTTCACAATATTTCTGGAATATTTTGACTTGCTCAACTCTACTAGGCTATCTAGAAGAAGGGAGAAGAATTCAGTTGATTTGTTTTTCACTACTTTAACTCCACAAAAAAAGATGTCATTACTAGAAATGATGCATCAGTTCAGAAAAAAAAAATTTTAAAAATATTAAAGAGAAAACACGATGGCTTGTTCAAATGCATCCTAACAACAATACAGAAGCATATAGGTAAATTGGAAGAAAGTACCTTTCAATTCTTCAAATGTCTCTTGCCTTTGCTTCTCATTACCATACTGAATAAAGCACTGGATCACTCGAGTTGAATCATGAGCAAATGCCAGCTGTCCGACAGAGACATTTCATTACCTGAAGTCATTCAATAGCCATTATGCAACATATTTATTTGAATGTATATGTTGTCTGGTATTGTTTCATGCTATGTGCAGCATGAAATGCCAATTATAAAAAGGGATTAAAAGTTTTTGACCCCTTTACAAATACCCTATCAAACAAAATACAGACAATACTTGCAGCTGCTGACTACTAAGGACATGCATTAAGGTTTTTCATACTAAAAAAAACATTAAATAATATCTCTTCTTTTTTTCACATTTGTTTGTAATTTCAGAGTGAATGTGACCTGATGATAGAGGTCCACTTCAGCACGGAATACAAAGAATCACTTTAAAATCCACTGCAAATTTTACACATTTCAAGAATAAAGCAGAGAGACTGTTTAGTATAGTTAAGCATCAGGACACAATCTTCTCTAGAAATTTGCAAAGCAACAATTGTAATTAATCAAAACTCTGACTTCCTGAACCTCAGTTAACATCAAATTTCACTGGACTAAAGCTGCTTGGTAAACAGACAACCTTATAATAGTCACCTAACAAAGCATCCCAGGACCACTGTTCTGAAACACGGGTGCCAAATGCAGTCTTTCAGCTCTGTTTTTGTTCTTTCCCTCACAGTTTGAAAAATTTCCCTGTAGCTTTTGGAAGAACAAGTACTACAGTAATATACTACAAAGAGTTCGTTTATAGTACAAAATTCCTTAAAGAAGCTTTTGTGAATTTGTGCACTGTGCCATTAGTTTTTCCTACATTTTTTATTTTCCCATGAAGAAGTTTCTGTAGTTCATTCATTAGCTTTTCTCGCTTCTCCTTATCACATTTCTTCCTACAAGCAAAAAAAAACAAGTAAAACAATTTCAGTTTTTGAATTATGATTCACTTGTATCTATTAATTTAGAAGCAAGACAGTACAAAACAAAACTAGGTTAGCTTCTGCTAATCCAAATTTACATTGCCAGTCATTAAGCCTGTAGAAAGAAGTAAGTGATCTGTTCCAGTTCCTGAAAACCAAACCAAATAACCACACTTTAACCTTACTCTTTTTTTGAGTAACAATATTATTTGAAACATAAACTCAAATTTGAAGTCAGAGTTGCTCATAGATCCAAAGGTCTGTAAGCATCTTACAGACAAAATTTCAAAGTAAGGACATTTATAGCGAACAAAATTAACTCCTCTTGCTGATACTGGGCCCCAGTTCTAGACTTACACCCCCAGACAGCGTAGATGAACCCTCACAAAAAACTCATGCAGTAATCCCCCTGCAGGATCAGGGTGAATCAGTACATGCTCTGTACTTCAGGATTAAAAATAAAAAAACAAAAAGACAAGTCCTCGAACACTTGTTTACAAATTTTAGCCTAAAATACAAGTTCAATCCAGACATTTCTAGCACCATACTCTTAACCACCTACAAAATTGCACACAGTGTTATTGTTCACCCATGGAGTTTCAGTGTTGAGATACAGTTACATACAATTACAAGAGGAGAAGGAGAGAATTCAGGCAACTGATGACTAGAAGTTTAACAGAATGATAGAAAAAAAAAAATCATTATTACCTTCTCACATTTTCCCATATTTGCTTTGATTTTACAATTACGTCATAATTACTTTTATCATTAATTTGTCTGGTTTGCTTTAACTCCTTCCTTTTCTTTTTGAAGTCACTCCATTTTACCTTCTTAGAATCTGACCCTTAAGACAAAAACAAATACACTTTCAATAGTGAATAAAAGAGAAGCAATGGAATTCCTTATCAGTATAAACTGTGGCAGCTCTGTGACTTGAATTGCTAATGACTCAGGACTTCTGCCTGCAGTTATCCAGCTAGCTAACATGAGAACATAAATATTGAATAAGTATGTTAAGCTAGCAATTGCCACTTCTAGAACAGTGGAAGAACAAAACAAACCCTCAAAGCTGTCAAAGGATGATCCACTAATCTCTTAATACCTTGAAAATTGACTCAAGATGTACCTACCAGTTTATGACAGCCCCAAGTAGCTCTCCCTTTTTAGTTCACCCTGTATTCCCCTCTCTAAAAAGCAGAGTCCTAACTCAAAAATATATATGTGAAGACTCAGAAAAAGGAAAAAATTTAAAGCCTTTTTGCACGTCTAATCTTTTTTATTCAGACAAATTTCTTAAGCATGGGATTTTACTATACAACAGCTGTACACTCCGATACAACAAACTCAGGCAAAGTAATGCTATAAAAGTGCCACAAATTATTTATGGAAAAACTTCAAAAATTCAATTTTACCTTTATTCACACCTCAACAAAAACCACAACCTTGTATCACATGACTTCACAGAAGCAAGTAATGCTAACTATTAGCTCTAAAAAAAACCTTAAAGACACAGTTTTAAATTTTCAGATCTTAAGGCACCACTTATTGATATTTAGCAGGATGCACTTAACTGTCTCTCCCATCCAAAACAAACAAGCTTTCCTTTTACAAAGCATAGTACTGATTTTTTATATCACTCTCCTAAAGCAACAGTGACAAGCAAAACTTGTAAACCTTTGAAAGCAGTGCCACTGTGCAATACACTGTGGCTTTCAGTTACTCTTATAAACAACATTAAAGGTTTCCTGGGTTTTTTTAAAGTTTTTTTAAAAGCAGCTTAATAAGAACATTCTGTTGCTATTAGACTTCCAGACATCTAGTGCATATTCCATGCAAAGCTATACTGCAAATGTGAAACACCAGCAACAATACTCAACATCATTTACCGCCCTTCAAACAAATAAGTTTTCTGCAGAACTTCAGATCCCCTCACATATGATTCCACTTCTCATTTTACAATACTATCTAACTGTTCCAGTAGACCTTTGCCTCACAGCAGAACAAGTGACAACATGACAACATGCAGAAGAAACAAATTTTTAAAAGAAATAAAACAGTGATAAAACCAGACAATTATTTAGTCTTTTCGCATAAACAAACAAAAAAGCTGTAAAATGTAAAAGCAGCGATAACATGCAAGATGTCTTTCTTTTTTTTAAAGGAGCTGCCAAGATAGTCGGGATCACAGGAATTAAATAATGCAAAGGATGATCAACTTTGTTTCATGAATTTCTGTACCAAAGTTTATAGCAAGTGCTTTTAGAACAGTTGATTAAATTTCCGAAATGGTCTATGAAAAGCTCTATATTTTCCAAACATACCAAAAGCGGCAGTTTCAAGCCAACCACTCAGCACTGCCATTAAAATAAACAGCTTTAGGATGGCATGCCAATTATTTAAATTTCCTACTGTGTCTTTACTTTTGACTTCGTAACTGTTGATTCTCATGACTTTGGCCTCAAGTTTATTCAAATAAACTAATTTTTCCCACTGCAAAGATTAAACAGCAAGTAAGCCTCGAGGTATTCAGGCAATTTGGGAAGGGGATAACAAGGCACAGAGAAAGAGGAAGATCTCGATGAACAATATATTTTCCAAAACCTGGTTTTCACTGACATCCAGGCTTAAAAATCTGCTCACCTCCCTCTTCACCATCCTGGAGTTTCCTCTTCCTTGTAAACTTTTCTGGTTGCTGCTTGTTCTTGAACTGTTTGACAGTAGCTCTTCCAGGTCTTAACTGTCCTTTAACAAATTTCTTGGAAATGGATTTAGGTTTTCCCTCCTCACCTCCTTCGTTAAGCTGCTTCTTTGGTGGACCTGAATCTATTAACAACAAAACAGAAATTAATATGCTGTCACAGAGCTAGTGTTGCTTCAAAATTAAAAAATGTAACAAGAATTAAACTTATTTGTAACAACAATTTGTAACAGTAATTCTTATATGCTTCTCAAAGCCAGTGTTTTAATTGCAGACCCTGGGTGCACCAGTTTTCTCTAATGAAAGTTTTGCCCAGGCATTATTTTCTGGGCAGCTGGCATTAAAAGGATTATTCTACATCAAGAATGTCAGTATCCCTGACATGAAGGTTCATTGATCCGCATATCATCTTTTCACAATTTATGTTCAGAGCTGTCCTGGCATCATCTGTTTCGAGTGTCTGCCACTCCCTCCACCTCCGTGTCATCAGTAAATCTTAAAACAGCACACTGTGACCCATCATTCAGATCATCCATGATGCTGCCAAACAGAACCTGACCTTGTGCTCACTCCAGGGGTTCCCTGCTAACCAGTGGCCTCCAACCAGAGTATCCCACTCTGGACCCACCGTTCAGCCAAATTTCAATCCTCCTCAACAGCTGCTTATCCAGCCCGTAATTCCTCAGCACCTCTGTGAGGATCTTACAGGAGAGGAGACACTATCAAAGCCTTATTGAAGAACAGGTAGACAACACCCACTTCTCTTTGCTCATTTGCCAAACTAATCAGTTTCACGCACAAATTTGCCAAGGGATTAAAAAAAAAAAAAACAAACTCCAAGAATCCCAGTACACAACCACGATCACTCAGCCAGGGCTCCTATTAGTGAGCCTCTGCCTTCTTACCATTATCCTTTTTAAACTTTCTCTTCCCGTGTGGCACTTTTCCACGAGGTGCTTTCCCACTCTTCCCCACGAACTTCTTTTTACCCTTGTTTTCCATGGCGATACCGCTGCAAACAGAGTACGAGCCGGGATTACGGGGCCGCCGCCGCTCCCTTGCGGGGCAGGGACCGCCCTGGCCCCCCGGTGACCCCTCCCGGCGGAGCCAAACCCCGCTCGGGGCGGTGCGGGGACACCGCCCGGGCGGCACGGCACCGCAGCCGCCACGGACGCGCCGGATCCGGCACGGTGGCATCTCCGGGGAGGCGGCGGAACCGGGGTGTCTGAGCGGGCCCGGCCAGGCCCCGGCGTCCCCGGGCCCCCCAGAGTCCCCCACCAGAGCCCCCCCCGAGCCCCCTTGGCCCCCCAGTGCCCCCCGAGCCCCCCAGAATACC
>JAWWEW010000088.1:45290688-45304851 GCA_035583185.1 Anabacerthia variegaticeps | reverse complement strand
ACTGTAGTTATGCTAATGCATTGCCTCCAAGCTTTTGGAAGGAATTCAAAAGGTTTGAAACTATAACACCTTCTATTTCAGCTTACCTACGAGATATTTCTTGCCATGCTGGTGTCTCCTTTTGTGCCAAATTCCTGATCTTTTACCTTCTTCCTGAGAAGCTAACCAGACTCAGTCTTTTGTCATTTTCTGCAACCAAGCATTGGGTTTAAGTGGCAAGGTTTTGTAAAGAGGGGCAGGGTAGAACAGCAGGGGTGGCTTCTTCAAGAAGATACCATAAGAGAGCCACTGATCTCTCCCCTCCAGGGACCTAGCCCTGTTCAGCAAGTGCAGCACATGTGGCTGGCTCCTGCTTTTCTCTCATGACTGCGCTGCACTCCAGCAAGTGTAGTAGACAGACTGATGAGGCTGGTACTGGATTTACTGAAGCCATGGAGATTGGAATGCGGGGCTGAGAGCAGGAGTGTCCTTCCCTGTCTACTTCTTGCTTCAAATTGCGTGTCATAGGCTACACACATCCCATTTGCCACAACTGCCCTTGTCAGTGTGGGCCCAGAACAGCAACAGAACTCATAGAGGGCAAGGACATGGAACCTGCCAGAGGGTGCTGCTGTGGCTGACACAGCCAGTGTGGACTGTGCTGCATCTGTGTTTCACTGTGCTTTGTGCAGGAGGGTTGACACTGCTTGGGTACCCTTTGCTTATTGGGCTTGCATCTACTTGCACACCACAGCCACAACCAGATTGGCTCCTCAGCACCCAAATGTATGGATACTGCCTGGCGTATGTTTTTTGGGAAGGACTTGGTGGCAAGCTCATGCAGAGAATGGAGCATCAGTGAACTTCCTAAAGAGGCTATGATGCCACATGGGGTGTTTTCCTCTGAATTATTACAGGCAGTGCTGGGAGCCAGGTGCTTCCCTGGGCCTGAACACCCTCATCTGGTAGCAGAGCATTCAGTGGGAGTCTGTCAGGAGTGTCAAACCCCTTCTGCTTGGAAGTCCCATGGTCTGAGCACACAGGACACCTCTGGGTAAGTGGCCTCAGGCTCTGGGAGGAAGCTTGGTCAACATTTTGTGGATTCTCCCTGTCCCCTATGGCCATACTACAGCTTCTGAACCACCTGTGGGAACTTCAGCTTCTTGACAGAGCCCAGGCTGCTGTCACAACTTGTCTATGGGGCTCAAGCAGAAACGGGCAGACAGACACATGTCCCATGAGATTCCCTGGCCCTGCTGGCCATGCAAACAATGCCATGTGAGGAGGAAAGTCACCTGACCTTGAGCCTGAGCAGCAGCAAGCCATTCAGCAGGACAGCAATTACTTTCTTTTTACAGAGGGGCATGTGGAGGGTCCCTCATCAGCACAGAGTGGGTCCTCATAGCTGCCCACTGCTTCATCAACACCAGGTTAAGGAGGAGCAGGGAACATCCTCACAACACTAGCAGGTGCCCAGTTGGCAACACCATGTGCTAGTCTCATACCATTTCCTTGCAGTACACTCAAAGCCTGGGTAGTGCAGAGCCCAGCTGAGAGGCTGCTCAGGGAGAAGGCTGCACTCCTGGCACTGCTTCCAGGCAGCCTCCAGCTGAATATTCCTGGAGTCTAAGGCATGCTAGGATAGTCATACCCTACACAGCATTGCATTCTGGTCTGTCTTGGCAAGCAGAAGGCAAGGAACTACTGAGCTGCTGCAGCACATGGCTCTGCTCCCTTTCACCCCTTTCTCCATCTGCCTCCCACAAACATCAGCATGTGGCATGTGGCAACTGGAGCCACCTGGTTGAGTCAGCTGGACCCTGAGGTGCAATTGTCCCAGATTAAGCAGCTACAGCTTCATGAACACTATACTCCCACTGAGGAAAGGAATGATATTGCCTTGCTGGAACTGGACCAGCCAGTCCCATGCAGCCACTACATACAGGTGGGCTGTGTGCCTGACACCACACTAAGACCGTCTGCTGAAAACTTGCGCTGTTGCTGGCTGGAGTTTCACCCCTGCAAGAGGCAGGTTTCCAAAAAGGTCACATGTTCTGAGGGCATGCTTGGCACACCAGGGAGGCAGGTTGGGCTTCCCAACAGCAGAGGCCAAAGCCAGAGTCAGGCCATGTGCCTCTGGAGAGATAGTCCTGGCCCGCTCCACAAAACCAGGCAGAAGGAGGACAACACAACAACATGGTGTTGCCCCAGGGAAGGGCCCTCTACACGCACACGTGTGCTGGTTACCCACAGGATGGCATCACCACCTGCCAGGTAGCAGCGTGCTACGAGGCACTGAGCCCCCAGCAGCACGGACATTCCTGTCACCACCGCACAGACATGGCCGGCGTGGGCTCTGCCTGGCCAGCCACTGTCCCAGCCCCAGGTACCCACTGCGGACAGGGCTGCCCTCCTCCCACCATCTGCAAGTCCTTGCCCAGTGCCCAGAGGCCTGGCACTCTGCCCAGAAAGTCCATCTCATGCTCTTGGCAGCCCAGAGGGCTGGATACTGACCCTGGAATGTTCATCCTCTGCAAATCCAGGATCACTGTGCAGAGATGAGAGAGAGACCTGCCTTACAGGCCTCTGACCTGCCCCCAGCCAACGTTCTGGAGGCTCCAGCACCTGAGCAGAGCTTTTCTCAGCCAGGAACACACCTCTAGCAGGGACCGAGAGAGAAGAAGACAGTGTTGACAGCAGCCACCTGACACCACCTTAACCACCTCTGCCCCACTGGGTGACAGCGGTGGTCCTCTGGTGTGCAAAGAGAGCAATGCTGCCTACTTCTGGCTCCATGGCTTGACCCGCTGGGGAAAAGGCAAAACCAGCCTGGAGTCTACACCTTCACTCAGCATGTCTACAGCTGGATCCTGGTCCAGATAGTCCTGCAACCAGATAGAAGGGCATGGAGTCTTTTTATGACAGTCTCAACCCCCTCTCAGAAGCCAAGGCCAATACCAACACCATCAGGCTTAGTTAGCTCCTCTCCACTTGCACTCCAGCTGGTGGAATTTTTTACTTGGGTGCACAAGTTCCTAGAGTCCATAAGGAGAAAACTGGCTAGAGAAGCAGGATGAATAGGATCCAGTGCAGGCTGCAGTGGATCATGTCCATTTCCTTCTGGGACAGTGCCCACTGACCCAAAGGCAGCCTCAGTGCCAAAGGCCTGCTCTGTCCTGCCCATGCTCCTCCTCTGTGTGCACACAAGTCCTTAAGTTAACTTAATTGTGGAAATAAAATTTCCTGGTTTCATAGTTAACCATGTTTTCAGCCCTATTCAGTTTCCCATGACAGATAAGGACTTTCACAGAAGGTACCTGCAAAATGAGGCTGCCTGCAGACACCTCAGGCACAATGGGAAAGTTACTCCAAAGGACTGAAGCTGTGCTTGGTCAGAGGGGAGGGGGAGGGTGTAATGGAAAAAGGGAACACAGGTCACAGAGCAGTAGGGGGATTATAGATCTTGGGAACAGCAGTTGGAAGTACAAAACATTTTAGGCTGCCTACCAGTGGGATCCCTCTGTGTAAGTCTGTACAGTACAGCAGGGAACTTGAAACTGGACTCTCTCATGATCCACCAGACATGGTTCTAGAAAGACTCAAGCTTTGCACCAAGGACTGGATACGGAGCTTGGCACCCAGCCACAAATAGTTAATGGATGTATTCCAATTAATTTCCATACTGTTACTTGAGGAATCTATAAGTATGCTGTACTTATGAACCTAGGGATTGACAGTGTGTTTATGTTTCACTAGAAAACAACCAGTTTGGATCACCTGGAAAAGCAGAAAAGTGCTGGACTGTATTCATGTTCCTGTGGTGGTTATGGATTACCTGGGTGCTAGTCGAAGTTTTGCTCTGTTGATGACAACCTGATTTATAGTAACTGTATAAGTCTGTGTTGGTATGTGTTGGCTCTCTGGAATGCACATATGCACAGACCCACAGAGATGGCAAAAGAAGCAGCCACCTCCATCAGGCTGGGATAGGACAAGCTTCCTGAGTGTGAGAGTGCACCAGATTCAGCTCTAGCAGACCCAAATGCAGAAATCTCCTCTATTCAGAAGTCTACTGGATCTGGCTGATCTTCAGGAGAACGGGGAAGGCAGTCCAAAGAAACTCAGCAGCAGAGGTCAAGGGGCAAGCAGGGAGGCAGCACTCTCTAGGCTGTGAAATGAAAATGAAACCTGTGGTTTGGGGAGAAATCCCACCCCACCCTCTGAGCTAAGGTAACTCTAAGGATAGGAAACACTGCCCCATTTGCCTTGACAGTGCTAATTGTCTCAATTAAGGAATCTATTTTGGGCATTGATATGTTGTCAGGATGAACTCTTGAAACACTAAATCACTGGAGTTTTTTCAGTACTCTGCAAGCTGCATTTTCCACTGGATTTACCATTTGGTCTATAGCTCTTCTGCATGGGTTTCTGAAGTGGAATCTGAAGTGGAATCCTCTTGCTGTCTATGCCTGCCAAGGTGGTCACAGTAAAACAGTATCACATTCCAGGAGGGGAGAGAAGGAAACTAACTTCAACAAGTAGGAATTCATAACTGCTTTTAACAATCCTATTTGGCCAAATAGGCTCACCCACCTACTCACCCACACATCTGCGTGTGTGTGCATTCTTCTACATTTTTATCTTTATCTAAGTTTTTAATCTTTGTACAATGTTCTCATTAAATTTATCTCTGATCAATTATTTTGTAGTCTTTTCTCTTTCTTATTTCTTTTACAGAAGTTTCCAAGTCATAGATCACAATCCCAACTACCATTATGATCCTTACTGTATACAATTCAGTTTTTCTAAGATGTAGGGCAAGAGCTTCAAAAATAGCTACTCCAAACACAAAGTGAGCTTGCCATCAGAAGACAAGAGTTACAAACCTCAGATTCATATCAGGACTTATTTAGTTCATGTTTTTCTTCAACAGAAATCCCAGAATAATTATTTTTTATTCATATGCTTGTATCCGCAAACTCTCAATTTTCCCCTTTAGGAAGTAGGGCTATACCTAACAAACAGTTCAGAGCTATCAGCTATCAAAGGCATTAATTACCTCTGATGTTGCTTCCAGACATAAACTATCGTACTGCCCAGGTAATATTTATCCATCTCAAGAAGTGTCACTGTACATAAGCGAAGTTGAGAATTTCTTCTTATTGTTACAAAGTGCAGAATGACTAATAAATTACTACAGTAATGATATCATAACTGGTGGTTCTTCAGTAAAATATTAACTCTGAGTAACGGAAGAACTATAGGACTGAGTAGAGCTACATTTTCATTTGTTAGCTATGCAATGAGAAGGAAAATTCCACTACAAAAATGATGACTAAGACTTTTTCAAGAGCTTCCATTTCTTAGCAGCTCTCACCTTCCTTTCTGTCTCATAAATGCATGCAGTGTGAACTGTGAAAAAAACCCATGATGACAACCAGTTCATTTTCCTAAAGCAGGCTAATGCTCTCAGTCCAACATTTTTATTGCCTTAGGAGGATGGAAAATTTCAAGCAGAAAAAAAAAATCTAATAATCTACTCAGAGAAGCCATAATCTAGCAGTATCTAGCAGTATCACTGAGATACCTCTATAATGCATAATCCATAGCACCAAGAGTGATGCAAGACTGCACTTTCCTTAAGGTACTGTGTATGTGCTATAAATATTCTTGTACATCTTTTATGTGATATCTCATTACTGCAGGAGATAATGACCAATACCTCATACCTTTTTCTTTTTTGAAACAATACTAAACAGTAAGTTACAGGCTAAAACTACTAAGAAATCATTCACTCGCCAGAAATGGAGTGTTCCTTTTAGCTTATCCTGGGTTCCCTACAGTACATTTTTTTATAATGGCATTTCTGTTGGACATGAGGAATGATAGGTAATTACATGCTTTACTATTTTATTTTAAGCCTCTGGGCATTGCGTTAATAATGATGTTTTCTTTATGCAATATTCTTCCATATGTTTTTTTCAAAAAGTCTCTTTGTCCAATTTCCATAGAGAATCCTAATTAAAAGTATGGTCTCTACTAAATGCTGTTAATTTAAACAACCAGTGATGAATCATAAGAAAGGTTAAGGAGGGAGCAAGGCCCGAGTGCTCTAAGATTTATTATTTCTTCTCTCACACTATTTGCCTGTGCTCTTGGACAAGTCTTGGCACTGCCTTTCTAGGGTATTGTTATGTATGTTTAGCAGAAGGACAGTGCCATTAGCAGAAGCCTTGACTTGACCTTTGTCATTTTTAATCTTCAGAGCCCCTGTGGGAGGGGTATGGCCAGGGGGGGTCTTTCACAGAATCACAGAACCACAGAATGTGTTGAGTTGGAAAGGACCTACAAGGATCATCAATTCCAACTCTTGGCCCTGCACAGGACCATCCTCAAGAGTCAGATCATGTGCTTGAGTGTATTGTCCAAGTGCCTCTTGAACTCTTCTCAGGATTGGTGCTGTGACCACTGCCTGGGGGAGCCTATTCCCAACCACCCTCTGGGAACATTCTTCTAATATCCAGTGTAAACCTCCCTGACCCAACTTCATACCATTCCCTCGGGTCCTGTCACTGGTCACCACAGAGAAGAGATCAGTGCCTGCCCCTTCTCTTCCCCTCATGAGCAAGTTGTAACTGCAGTGAGGTCTCCCCTCAGTCTCCCCCTCTCCAGGCTGAACACACAAAGTGCTCTCAGCTGCTCCTCACACGGCTTCCCCTCAAGGCCCTTCATTGCCATCTTCATTGCCCTCCTTTGGACACTCTCTAAGAGCTTAATCTTTCCTATATTGTGGTGCCCAAACTGCCCACAGTATCCAAGGTGAGGCCGCCCCAGTGCAGAGCAGAGTGGGACAATCTCCTCCCTCGCCCAGCTGCTGATGCTTTGCCTGATGCCCCCCAGGACAGGGTTGGCCCTCCTGGCTGCCAGGACTCTGCTGACTCATATTCAGCTTACCATCAACCAGGACCCCCAGGTCCCTTTCTGTGGCCCTGCTTTCCAGCATCTCATTCCCCAGTCTGGTCATACATCCAGGGTTGTCCCATCCCAGGTGCAGAATCCGGCACTTCCCCTTGTTGAACTTCCTATGGTTGGTGATTGCCCAGCCCTTTGATGTGTCAAGGTCTCTCTGCAGGGCCTCCCTGCCTTCCAGGGACTCGACAGCTCCTCCCAGTTTTGTGTCATCTGCAAACTTGCTTAGTATCCCTGCCAGTCCTGTGTCCAAGTCATTGAGGATGTTGAAGAGCACAGGGCCCAAGATGGAGCCCTGTGGAACCCCACTAGTTACAGGTCACCAGTCTGATGTTCCCCCATTCACTATTACCCTTTGTGCTCGACCTGTGAGCCAATTGTTCACCTACCACATGATGTGTGTAAGCTGTCAAGCAGGCATAAGCTGCTGTTAGGGTCCTGTGGCTTCCCCAGGGACTCCCTTGGATGGGGGGCGTGGGGAGGGAGCTGCTCCAGGCAGCTCATGGTTCTGGAGCTGTGCTCACCACCCACCTTGTGCAGTGCTCCTTCTAGGGGCAGATATAGCAAGCGTCAGCGGGACGAGCTCCCATTCCTCTCCCTATAATTGCTGGGCACAGTGCACAATGTGGCACCTGTGTCAGTATAGACTACACCAAATCGTACCATTGCTTCAGGATTAAATCAGAACAGAGCTGTACTCTGTCCCCTGGAACAGAGTATGGGCCCAATGTATCAGAAATAAATGGCAAACCATTTATGTTAATGCATGTGCTATGAGACCACAAGAAAGATTTATTTGTGAGAGTAACACGATCTAAGCCTGCAGTGGTGTATTTCCTGCATGGTCCCCATTAGCAACTACACATACCCAGCTGCCGTGCAAGAACAAGAACATTTTTTAAGTTTGATAGCACATATTTATACCTTCTAAGCTTTAACAATGGTTGTTCTATTCTATATCAAGGACTTTGTATATTTGCTACATTACTCTACATTCCTAGGCAAAACTCTCTATTACGAAGCAAGAACACAGAAGGCCTTATTCACTAGTGGGAAACACCTGCTGTGCAAGCCTTAACTTGTTACTTCTGTAATGTTTCCCAAGGCTTCTTTCCCATAAGAAAGACAATGCTGCTTGTTTCAGCAGCAGGATTGCCTGCTTCAGCTATAGAGTTTTTTGCAGGGGAATCTGTGGTTTGAACTGCAACATCTCCCCCTCTCTTTTCTACAAGTAAAACTGTATTAATTGACTTTGCAATTAAGCATTGTATACATCGCAACAAGCAGGAAATACAAATTAAAATATAATGAAAAATGCCAAGAACAGTTAGCACAATTTTACAAAATGATTGAAGCCATCCTCCGATGCCCCATCCACTGAGCAGGGAATCCAGACATCCTCATTCGCTGTTCATAGTAATTTCCTGTACGTTGTCTCTTAAAGCCTTAATGCTTTGGTGGATTGACTGCGAGTCATCTGAAAGATTCATGCAGCACATTCCTTCAAACTCATCACATCCATGGCCTTGTGCTAACAACAAAAAGTCAATTGTTGCTCTGTTCTGCAAAACAGTGTGCCTCACTGAATCAACATCTAATAAAAGTTCATTAAGTGCCTTGCTAGTTAAGTTGGTTTGCTTAGCTAGCAGTTGGACTTCTATTATTGCAGCACTTTCTACACAAATTAGTACACTTATATGAAATACAATACCATTTACAATGACAATTATTACATTCAAGCAATACTCAAGATTTGTGGTTATTAGTGTGAAACTCTAAACAAAGTATACCATAATTACTTAAAGGGTTGCTATTAAAAACTGAAGAATCTAAATGCTGCCAATCTAATGCTAATAAGAGACCAGCTGTAGAACAATATGTTCCAGATTTCACTGAAAAAGTTGAAACTGGTTCTCTAAAAATGCTGTAGGTGTACTTATAGAGTCCTAGTCCATCGACTTCTGGGGACAGGATGAACCAGTTATTCATCAAAGAGAAAAGCAACTGCCTCCAGTGTAGCGTCCTCCTTGTCTTCATTTTCTGATACATGTGGAGAAGGTTCTCAGTAAGGACGAACGCACTGAGCAGGCAGCCACTTCTGTCCATCATCTGTGGAAACACAAGCATATCCTCCTCCCCATGTGATTAGAGGGAAGGGTCCATTCCACTTACCAGACTCTAACCCTCGGATCATAACTTGAGCCTTTGCTGCATTAATGGGAGTGGTGTCAGAGCGTGAGCTTGAAAAATGTCAGCTTATAGCTGGTTCTAAATTATTAGAGACATTCAAAAAATTTAGTACATAAAGGGCTTTGTTAAGACTTTTTTGTGGGGTGAGATGGCTTGCTCCCTGCTTTGTTTAAGCAGCAAGTCTTTAAGGAACCGATGTATTCTTTCTATTGCAGCTTGCCCTGTAGGGGAATGAGGAATGCCAGTGAAGCGTTGAATCCCCCAATCCTGGAAGAAAAGAAGAGTTTGTTTAGCCGCATAAGCAGGACCATTATCTGTTCTGACTTAGAAGGTACTCCTAAATAAGCAAAAGCAGCTAAAAAATGTCTGCAAACATCATGTAATTTTTCACCTGTATGGCAGGAAGCAAAAATTGCCCCAAAAAGGTGTCTTTGCTGACATGGACATATTTCAGCCTGCCAAAATCTGGAATATGTGTAACATCAGTTGGCCAAAGCTCTAAGGTGTGAAGTCCTCAGGAGTTAACTCCTTGCAGTCCTATTGGTCCAGAGACTTGCTGACAATCAGAGCATGCTGCAATAATGTCTTTTGCTTGTGACTGAGTGAGACCAAAGGTTTTTTCTTAAAGCATCAGCGTTCTGGTGAAAAAAAGGAAGTAGATACCTGGGCTTGTGTAAAGGTATTAGGAACAACCTGAGAATAAAGGGTAAGAGCATCTATTCTGGCATTGCCTGCTACTAAAGGACATGGCAGAGAAGTGTGTGATTGAATATGCATAATACAGTAGGGAGACAAACGTTGTTTTATCAACTGAGAAAGGGTAAATATCTGTTCAAATAATAAGAGACCTGAAACTTCACATATTCTAAAAGAGATACTAATCCTGCAATGTAGTTTAAATCTGTGACTACGTTAATTAGCTGTTGCCACTTAGAAAACACTGACTGGTGCTGCTAATGATACTACCTGTGGGAAGCCTTCTACTGTTTTTACATCAGAATGCCAGCACAAAGACTGAGGGTCTTGCCATACAGTTACAGATTTTTTCGTTTTTCCTGACCCATCAGTAAATACTGTCAGAGCATCCAGAGGCTCCCGACTACATTTCAGGGTTTCATAGAAACGCAGATCCTGGTGCAACAGTTTATGTCGTGGCAAATGAATGCTGATCGTCCTTGAAAAGCCTATGATTGCGACCTGAAAATCCAGAGAATGGTGATACATGAATTGTGACATTTGAGAGGTAACAGGCAAAACTATAATTTGAGATTCTAAACCAGCTGGTGTCAGGAGCAATTAAAAGAGCAAAACGTTCATCAAGTATTGCAACAGTTTTGTGCATCTGATGTGGCAAAAACAACCTTTCTATTATCAGCAAAGGGTCTGGCAGATCTTTGTCCCACTGACAGAGCAAAGCATACGGCTGCTGCTTTCCTATAATTGCCAGCGGAAAAGGCAGGTTCTCATTACAGCAAGAGGTATAACAGGTCTCTAGCTTGTGAGCCACTTAGGTGTACTGAGACTTTTGCCTCTTCAGAGAGGGTCCGGGGAGAATTTAACTGAGGATTACCTGTCAGCAGTTGAAATAAAAGAGCTAGGTCTTGATTTGAATTCCAAGCAGCAGTCTGACCCAATCAATGGTTCCTGTTAATTTTTGCAAATTATTTAGTGTTGAAACAGAACAGACAATTTCAAGTATTGGGGAATGAACTGTTTGTTCTCTAATTCGCCATCCCAGGTATTACCAAGGAGATGAAGTCTGGATTTTTTCAGGAGCTATCTGTAAGCCCATTGCTGCTAAATTGTGTTTTAAGGCTGGCATTAGGGACCGAGCTCTCTCCTCTGTCTCAGCTGCAGTTAAGATATCACCCACATAGTGGCAAATAACTACATCAGGAAATTGTCGGCAGACAGGCGAGAGAGCACGGGCGACATATCACTGACAAATAGTTGGGCTATTTTTCATGCCTTGAGGAAGAATCACTCCGTGATACTTCTGGAGAGGTTCATTTAGATTTATAGGTGGCACAGAGAAAGCAAATTTAGGTGTATCCTGTGGGTGCAGGGGAATTGTGAAAAAGCAGTCTTTTAGATCCATAATTATCAAATGACAATTACAGAGAATCATTGTTGGAGAGGGCATGCCTGGCTGCAGCGGCCCCATATATTCAATTACTGCATTAATTTTCCTCAAGTCATGCAAAAGCCACCACTTGCCACTTGCTTTTTTTGATTACAAACACAGGTGAATTCCACGGGCTGGTAGTTTGTACAACATGACCCGCGCACAGCTGTTCAACCAGATTATGTAAACGGCGCAGTTTTTCGTGAGGCAGGGGCCACTGCTCCCCCCATACAGGAGTATCGGTGAGCCATGTAAGTTGCAGGGTGGTTTGCACTTGAGTGGCCGCTACGAAAAAGGCATCTTGAGCCTGAGACCCCCTTCACTCATGCAACCCTGTCCCCGGGATAACGTGAGAGGAGAGTCTAGCACAAAAGTTTTGACAGAAGCTGTACGTCCGTCTGGTCCGGTGATTTGAACAGGGCTTACGCTTTGCAAAAGAACCGTGTGACCGCCAATACCCAGCAGAGATCCAGTCACGGGACTTTGGGCCACTGACGCGGCCAGGAGCTAGCCGAAATAACAGCAACATCTGCTCCTGTGTCTAAAATGCCAGTCAGGGTTATTGAGTGTCTCTCCGCTGTTAAGCGGCAAGTAAGAAGTGACTTACTTCAGAGACTACTTGTGTACATAAAAGCTGCCGTAAACCGGTGGAGCCAAAATTTGCCTCATTACGATACACAGTTGCAGCTGCAGGAGGTTTTGCATAAAAGAAAATTAGTTGATCTACACGCGATCTGGCTATTACTGTGCACGGAGGTCGAGGAGTCCATGCCATGATTTGTAAATGACCTGCGTAGACTGAGTCAATTACCCCAGGCTGCACAAAGAGTCCCTGAAGCGTAGTGGAAGGTCGTCCCAGCAGTAACACGCTTTTACCTTCCCCCAAAGGTCCAAAAACTGCAGTGGGAATCAAATTCACTGAGCTATCGGTAAATATTACTGTTTCGGAGGCTGCCAGGTCCACTCCAGCGCTCCCTGAGGTGGCAGCCCGTAGTTAGGAAGCGCTTGTGGGGTTGGGGCTGGGACCGGGACCATTTTTGTCTTTGCGCCGTTCCGAGGCGCTCTCCGCGGTAAGTTTGCCGGTAATAAATTGCCATCACGATCGTATTTGGAATGGCACTGGTTAGCATAATGCCGTCCCTTTCTGCAGAAGATTCCTTTCGGGTTTTATTTTTACAGTTCTTACGAATGTGCCCAGTCTGACCACAGCCGAAGCAAGTTAGCTGTTTAGCATTCACAGCTGCAAAAGCGGCAGCTTTGGCTTCATATTTGCCTGTGTATTTATGGTTAAGTGAGCCGAATTTGTTACAAGCTTCAACCATTTTAACCAAGTCAGGGTTATCTAATGGTAGCAGAATTTTCTTACAATCCTCATTAGCATTAGCTACGGCTAATTTAAGGAGCAAAAGGTTTCGCGCTTCGGGGTGTACAATATGCTTAGCTAATGCGTCTTGAAGTCTGTCAACAAAAGTTATAAACGGCTCATCAGCACCTTGCTTTATCTGAGTTAAAGCCTTTTGCGGTGTCCCAGCGCTCGGGACCTCCATCAGAGCTTGGAAAGCACAGTCTCTGATGTCGTCCAGGACGCAGCGCGGAGTACAGCGCGCTTGTCTCTGTGCATGAAAAAATTCACCCTGCCCCAGCATCTGATCTAGGGTAACGTCACGAGCGGGATCACCCAGGGCAAAATTTTGATATTTCTTGTACTGTTTTTCTACAATCCATCTAAAGGTACTTTCCCAGAAGACTAACTGAGTCGTAGTAAGGATTAGTTCAGCTATAGTTCGGCAGTCCCAGGGAGTCATAGTCTGGCTCCTCATAGCTGAGTCAATCAATTTACGAGCATACGGAGAGTCTAAGCCATGCTCAGTTACTACTCTTCGCAATTCTTTCACAACACTTAAGTTTAAACTTTCCCGCTGCCCCCGCCTGTCTACATTTGCATCATAAACGACCGAGGCGACAATACAGTTCGCGATTTCTATCTCCCCTGAGGCAAGGGAGTCTTCCTTGATTTGTATCCACACGTCATGGTAATCATCGGAGGGCTCTTGATTTTTGTTTACCCTCTTTGAGCTAATCACCTCATTTTCACTATCAGTCTCTTTCTGCGCCATCTGTTTAAGACGAGCGCTGTTCGCCTCCGACAGGGAAGGCGAGGCTGGGTCTGTATGCGTGTATGCGTAGTTGCTACGGGAAACACCGCCCTCAGCTCTGACTCTGCAACGGAGTCTTTAGAATCCTGAGGGATTTTTCCTGCGATTTTAGACGTTTTTCTTTCTTTTCTCAACAGTTCCAGAACGACACGCCAGGGTCTTAAAAGCTCGCATGCGACTTTATCACCTCTAGTAGCCTTCTCCCACAATTTTACACCCGCTTCTTCCCAGGTGTCCGTATTAAAGATTGTAACTGCATTTACATCTGGGATTTCTGAAGTAACCCAGCTCAACACACGTTTTAGAGAGTGACTATCCAGACTGACTTTATGCTTGTCTGTTAACTTCTCCATAAAACCGATAATTGATTTATCTTCAGAGGATTCGTTATTACCCATCCTCCCTCCCCCCACAGCAGCTCACCTGCCTTCCTGCAGGTTCACCGGCGCCGGCTTCACACCTCTTTTCGTCCTGTGGTGTCCCCACTGCCGCACACTCGTCTCTCAGCTCGGCCGCAGCCTCCGGACGGTGTATATAATTCCTCACGCAGTGGGCACCATTTGCAGCGGTGTATTTCCTGCACGGTCCCCGTTAGCAACTACACATACCCAGCTGCCGTGCAAGAACGAGAACATTTTTTAAGTCTGATAACACATATTTATACCTGCTAAGCTTTAACAATGGTTGTTCTATTCTATATCAAGGACTTTGTATATTTGCTACATTACTCTACATTCCTAGGCA
>JAWWEW010000088.1:45265928-45276001 GCA_035583185.1 Anabacerthia variegaticeps | reverse complement strand
AATGAGGTCCACCCCAGAGTAATGAGAGAACTGGCAAAGAACTTGCCATACCACTCTCAATCATCTACCAGCAGTCCTGGTTAACTGGAGAAGTTCCAGCTGACAGGCAATCAGCAAAGGCGATACCCATCTACGATAAGGGTCAGAAGGATGATCCAGTGAACTACAGGCCTGTCAGCCTTACCTTGGTTCCAGGCAAGGCTGTGGAATAAATCCATAACCCCCACTACACAGCACGTGCAAGGACAACCAGGGGATCAAGCCCAGCCAATATGGATTATAAAGGGAAGGTTCTGCTTCACCAACCTGATCTCCTTCTACAACAAAGTAACCCGCTTAGCAGATGAGAGAAAGGCTGTGAATGTTTCTTTCTGGACTGTAGTAAAGCCTTTTACACTATGTCCCACAGAATCCTCCAAGCTTTTTGGCTGCTTGTGGCTTGGATGGGTGGACTCTTTGAAGGGTAAAAAATTTGCCATGTGGCCAGGCCTGGACAGTTGTGGTGAATAGAGCTAAATCCAGTTGGTGGCTGGTGACCAGTGGTGAACTCCAGGGCTCAGTTTTGGGACCAGTCCTCTTTAACATCTTTATTGATGATTTGGATGTGGGATGTGCACCCTCAGTAAATTTGCCGATGACACCAAGCTGGGTGGGAGTGTTGATCTGCTGCAATGTAGGAAGGCTCTGCAGAGGGAACTGGACAGATCTGATCAATGGGCCAAGGCCAGTGGTGTGAGGTTCAACAAGACCAAGTGCCCAGTCCTGCCCTTGGGGCACAACCCCAGGCAGTGCTGCAGGCTGGGGGAGGAGTGGCTGGAGAGCTGTTCATCAGGAAGATGCTTGGGGGTGCTAGTTGACAGTGGCTGAACATTAGCCAGCAGTGTGTCCAGGTGGGCACGAGGCCAATGGCATCCTGGCCTGTATCGGCAATAGTGTCCAGCAGGATCAGCGCAGTGACTGCCCCACTGCACTAAGCACTGGTGAAGCCACACCTCAAGTACTGTGTCCAGTTTTGGGCCCCACACTTTAAAAAAGACACTGGATCCTGGAGTGTGTCCAGGCAAGGGCAGCAAGGCTTGCAAAAGGTTTAGGTAACACATCTCATGAGGAACAGCTGAGAGAGCTGGGTTTGTTCAGTCTCAAGAAGAGGAAGCTCAGAGTAGACCTCGTGTCTCTCGACAACTATGTGAAAGGATGTTGTAGTGAGGTGGGGGCCAGTCTCTTCCACTGTGCCTGCAGTGAGAGCACCAGAGGAAATGGCCCTAAGGTGAGACAGGGGAGATTCAGATCACATGTTAGAAAATTTTTTTTCACTGTTGGAGTGGTCAGGCATTGGAATAGGTTGCTTGGGAAGGTGGTGGAGTCACCACTCCTGGGAGCGATTAAGAGGCATCTGGATCTGGCACTGGGTGATGGTTTAGTGGTTCAGGTGTTTCTGTGTTAGTGCTGGGTGGATCAATGGATTGGATGATTTTAAAGGTCTCTTCCAGCCCTGATGATTGTATGATTCTGTAGGTGTGACTGGTCACTGCTATAGTTGTAGTCTTCTTTGGCAGGATGCATTGCAGGGAACAGTATTGTTCTCTATTAGTCTTTTGTCTTTTTTGAAATTAAAGAATAGGCAATAACTGGACCATAACTTACAGCTTAACTTCCTGAGAAAAGTGAGCTTTAGGATGCAATTTTTCTACCTTTACCAGTTTTGTCTGAACTACCTGTTTTAATCTTAGTATCCAATGGTCATTTTGATGTTCCAGCATCTATTACTCGGTGGGTCCTTCCCAGTTAAAATAAAATTGTGCACTTCTTTATATGAAACAGTGCCTGCAATTAGAGACTTATAAGATTAAGCCTTTGTCTGTGTTTTGCAAAACTGTCAAAACATGTAATGCATTAGCATATTGCAGAATATGAGAAGCAAAATTTGCAGAATATGAGAAGCAAAATTTGCAGAATATGGGAAGCAAAATTTGCAGAAGTAGGTTCCGCTGGTAACAAACTGACACCACTAATTCCCAGAGGTCAAAGTCTTCCTGCCCGTCACTGAGAGCTGCTAACTAGCTAAATCTGTAATGGGAAATTGCTGTTAATATTGAAATTAATAACAATATTAGAGTCTCTATTTACTGGGAATGTGACAGGTACTTAACTGAACTGACACTTCTTAGGTGACTCTGTCTTGGCAGGAGGTTTGGACTGGATGATCTCCAGAGGTCTCTTCCAGCCCTAACAATTCTGTGATTCAAAATACTTGTTTCTTTTGCCATCTGAGACACATTTGTTGCTTAGTTCTGTTGCAGCCAAATAAAAAATGTCTTATTTAAAAGGTGTAAGATTAAATAATTTTTGTCTCAAAATCAATAGTACAACAATCCAAAATATCTGGCTATATAAAAACCAAAGCAATTCAGATATGTTTGTAACAAGAAAACAAATTTATTGATTTTAAAAGACAAGACACAATTTTGTTTTGAAAAACACAAGAAAGCTAGCCTGAGTTCAAGTCTGAAATATTCAGAAAAATCCTACTGTCTTTAGTATGTTCCAGTCATTTTTTTTTAAACAACACACTAAAAGTTAATATATATTTTTATAATTATAAAAGGTCCCCAGTTATTGTACAGTACACAATACAAATTGCCCACAAACTATTATTTAGCTCCTGCCAGTTTTGAGAGGACATTATATACTAAAAGATTTAGCATTTGTCACAAAAATCACATCAGGAAATACGTATTTACAAAATCAAATACATTATACAAAAAAAAAAAAAAACAAACCATCACGTTATTCTGTAAAGATGTCTTCTTTAAATAATTAAAAAGTATATTCAACTGTAGCCCAAAAACTGGAAAAGAACATTACATTATCTCTCACATACAATCTACAAAAAGTTGCTTACCTCATTTACATAATATATTCAGTCAACTGGAAAATAAGAGTTTGAATATGTCCTAGTGTTATGATGTTTCTGTGCTGTGGGACTGGATAATGTAATCTGCCACTTACTAAGTGAAATTTAAATGATGGCACTTAAAAAAAATACAGTATAAAATAAATGCAACAAAGGAAGTTTCCTAGAAGGTAAGAAAGCCCTGAGTGATGATAAAATTTCTGATTGGTAGCTCTAGAATTAACCTAATTAAAGTTTACCACCTCAGGCACAATTTTCCAAGTTTTTGAAAGGCACTCAAAGTTTCTTTAACAGCCTCATTGGTTACTAACTGTAAATCCAAATTTTCAGTGGGGATGAGTGGAGATGGGCAACTTGCTTTGGTACAAAGTGGTGTTTTCCTAACATATTTTAAGTTGCTTAACTAGGTTACTCTAAGATGGATATTTAATGTTCAAATACAAGGCAATCACTTTAATATTGTATGGAAGGAAACTTTACTTGGGGAACCCATTAAGTATTCTTTGTGTAAAAAGCTTTTGCTGGTATCAGTGAGTCAAAAAGAACTGAGTTGAGTTCCTGGTAAATACCAATCCATGCAATGCTATTCCTCTGAAGACTAAATTCCTCTCACAAAGATATTTATTTCAGAATAAAATTAATCCAGAACTAAAACTCCTGTAAGATGTTTGCACCATAATCAAGAAAGTGCTTAAGAACAAACAAATAATATTTTCCTGAATTAGTGTTAAGTGAGGCTCATTTGATGCCCACAGGCTGTTTCTGGGCCTTGTTTTCCAGTGAGTTTCATCTTAATGAGCAATCACCAAGAACAATTCTTACCAAATATTAAACTACTCAGGGCTTCCAATCCCAAATTGCCAATTTTTTTTTTCCAATGGGAAAAGGGAAAAAGAACTTAGAATAAAACGAGTTAAAATGATAGTTTTAAAACTAAGGCATATTTTACTTCAAACAAACACTAGGCAGTCACTTTGTAAGTGGCTTTTACTATTTCTTAGTTAAACTGGTAAATTAAACTCAGGTCTACTGGCACATAAAATCACTAGCAGCAATGATCAAGGCATGCAAACTCAGAAGCATTTACAGTAAATTATGAATAAAAAAAGTTGTTAAAACCCTTTGAGTATTGCATTTGTTATTTAATTATGCATTAATTTGCATTAACTGACTAAAAATGTTTACAACTTACCTGCACTATACTACTGATGTAATTCCCTTAAATAACTTAAAATGATACCCTTTTTCTTTGCCCTCAGCTAGACTTAAAATAAGTACAGCTGCTTCAGTGTTTGCTGACTGACTGATACTGCAAGAAACCAGTAGAAAATGTATTTTCACTTAGTAAGGTGGCATCAGTATCTCTAAGTTAAAAGAATCTTTACTTGCTGCTATGCTTGTTCCCTTGTTCTTTCAAGCAATAATTGTAAGAACATAGGGGCTTTCTAAAATATTTGCTCATGCAATTTTTAGGTTGCTCTTAAAATTCTGACATTCAGTAAGGGCCATCCAAACTGTACCCTTGTATGTGAAATTTAATAAAATACCTTCATCTTCTAGCTAGTAATTATTGCAGTGACTGAGTTTTAAAAGGAATATCAATATAATTGTGCACTTTTTGTTCCTGTTCCTCAAAAACACTGCGAAGAATTTCAATGCAAACACACCAAATATTCTGCAAAATTTATTATTACTAAGCCTTCTTTTAATCCTAAAGATTCTCTTTTACAGTATCAGATTATTCCAATACTAACCTACCTCAGGAGGTTTTCAAAATAGCTGAATATATTTTCTAAACCTTTATCTTCCAAAGGCATCTTAAAGTAGACAACTTCTTATTTGTAGAATCATATGTTTGATTTTCTTTATAAATATATGCAATTATGAAAACCAGGGAGCTGAAGTACTGTTTTCTATTAGACAGTACATATCAATGGCAGTGAATATTTTGCCGACATCTACTCAGCCTCCTAGTAATAAAAAAACATCCCCATATAGTATGCAAGTATTTACTTACACATAATTAAAAAAAGTTTACAACACTATCAGCTATTTCAAAGTATATGCTCAATGGACTAATTAAATTATCTAAAAAATCTTTGTTCCCATCATGTTACTTACAATGCTCAAAGGGTTAATGCAAGGCATTATATCAAATTAATTTCCTAATACTAGAACTAAGCACTGTGTGTTTATGCTTCTATTCCAGTTTTTATTGTCTGTGTTAAATCACCAAACCAATTAACAGAGATACTAGAATTCCATGTATTGATTTGTTTTAAACCATATACAAAGACCATGTCCTGTTAGTGTTACAAGGACCCAATTTTCAGAAATTCATACTGCTCTTTCAAATTAATATTTTAAGTTCTGAAATTATTGTTGTATACTTATATTACTAATAAATCTATTTTTTTTTTGTCAGCATGTTTATGGCTCTCAGTGGTTGGGTTTTTTTGTAAAAACATTCTGAATTAAACTGGACTGTAGTGCATTGCTAACATAAAATTTTTTCTAAGCAGTGCAGATGTCAATTGGTGAGAATGACAAGTATGTCAGATAATTTCTCCTAGGGAAAGCAAGGTGAAAAGAATAAGTGTTTCAGATATTTAAAAATACCTCTCTTTAAATAAAATCTGTATATAGACCTCTGCATTTCTGAATGACAGAACATTATCTATTTTCTTTTTTTTTTTTTACCCAAAGGCAGTAATGCTGTAAATAATCATTTTATAGAGAAATAATTTAACATCTATTTGCCAAATTTTTATGGAATATTTTTAAAATGAAGATGCTTAGAGCATGCTACGGTACAAGGGAACAAAAACTGAAAAAAAAAAAAGAAGCTTTAAAACTGATTTACCATGAGAAAGATGAAAATGTATTAACAAATTCTAATAGATGTAAAACTTTTGAAAATTAGGCCCTGTGTTTTGAAAAGGTAGTTCAGTAAGACTTCTTCCCCCACACTGTTCACTGTGCTATTTGTGCTAATGGGGGAAATGCCTCTAAAATAATTATTCTGGATTCCATTTCAAGATTAGATAAACCGCATAAATCATGTCAGCTCTCCTAATGTCTGCCCTGTGGACACATGCTCCAGCTCTCCATAGCACTGACAGCAGACCCCAGAGCTGGTGTGGCAATGCAACCACACGCTACACATTATAGAACATGGGCTGAGGTATTGGTATCTCTGTAGTTCAATGATTACTAAAACCCAACTATTAGATAGCAAGAGTGTGCAAAATGTTTTACCTAAGTGTTTGATTAAAATTTCAGTAAAAATAAAACAGGAGACCCCCAAATCTGTAAGTACACAATGCAGTTTACAGTAATACAGTTGCTCTAGAAAAATCTGGTAAAATCTTTAGAATTTAAGCATAAGAATACAGACTCCAGTCAGTTTTCCAAACCTGCGATAGTTCCAATTTGTTTTGACAACACATTGTTTTTAGAAGCTATGAAATACATTCCATTTTTTTGTTATTTAGATTATTGTTCAGTTTTGTTTTTCACTTTGTGAAAGTGAACAACTGAGTGGAGTGGGGAGCTAAATAATGAAAGATACTCAAGTCCCACCATATTTAGCAATCTAGATTTACCTTTTACAATCGTACTCTTTTCTCAGCAACAACAAATTCAATCTTAAACCAAGAAAGGTTAATAACAAGAAAACACAAACCAACACAAAAATTTAAAAAAATACTACAATATTAAAAAAAAAAAAGCTGAAAATGAAAAAAAGTTGAATTATTTCATTTTATTTTACTTGTAAACATCTTATAATGCACAATGAAGGGGAGTAAATATTTATCACAGCTTAGTTTTAGCATTTTTGGTGAAGGGTACAGATGTGCTGATTTCTAAGTAAAAATCAGGACACACTGAGTGATATATGTGACAACAAAATCTATAATGAGATTCAGTGCATTTATGAAATAATGAATATAAACCTCACTTTTTTTCTGAGGCAAAAGCCATCTACTGACATTAGTAGGAATTATACCTACACAGAATGAGCTGGATGGGTTCACAATTCTGCAACGGAATTAAAATTTATTTTTGTGCATCAATGTTATAACATTTTAGTTTATGTGCAGCTGTATTTGGAGCACATGTAAACTCTAGCAACAAACTGGTTTGCTATAAATACACTGTTCCATTTTACATGCTCTTCTCCCATTTGGTATATATGATTTTAAAGTCATTGTCAGACACACCAGTTAACCAGAATAAAAGAATCCTAATTTTCTTACACAGTCTTTTCTGTAAAGTTGATCTTTTTGTGTTCTTCTTTACTTTTTGGCTTTCTTTCTTACTTAATTTTTTAGTGTAGCAAATTCATGTGTCTGCTTAATGAAATGTTTATGAAGAAAAACTTGAGTTCTTTAATTAATATGGTCTCTATAAACTGTTATTACTTAACCATTAAAATGTAGTGTCTGGCTGATACACCACAAAATATAGAAATTGAAAACATGCACTGCATTATGTACCTGCTCATTTATTTCTTTTTAGTTTCTAAAATTAAAAGTAGGCAAGGGTTTAGAAAATATATAATCATGCTTGGGACTATGGTCAATCTATTTTGACATTTGAAGTTGGTATTAAAGCTAGTTTTGCTTTCCAAATTCCCAAGCAAATTTTATTTTTATTAAAGTGAAATCCAGCTAGAAACGAGAAAAAATAGGTTTATTGTAATTCTAAGAGGGATATTAAAATCATTTAATAATAAAAAAATCCTTTTACTCTTTTGAAGGCTATGTAACCTGTCCTCACTTCTTAGGGAATTTGAAAATGACAGGCACACCTTGTTGAATTAATTTAAGAGTTAAGAATAACAAAAAGTACTAAGTCTTAGCTTCAGTTCTGTTTAAGGCACCATGTAATAGCCGAGGTACAATGATCCCTGATGTACATTCTTAAATGGCAATGGTCCATCTAGCCACCTATTCAAATTCTACACAATTGGGAATAAGTACAAGTGAGGTGTGCCAGTTACACTGCCTTGTCTAATTTTTGTAAAAATTTAAATCCACTTTAACAACAAGGAAATGTTTTTGAAAGGAAAATGATGCAGGTTGCTACATTCCTTGCATTTTATAAATTATCTTTTCTAAGAGCAGCAGATTGAACCACTAGTAGGAAAAGACCTGGAATAGAAGAAAGTCATCCAAGTGGAATGTTTTCCTGTATGTCCAGTTCAGCATAAGTAGCACATACACTTAAAATTAATAATAATCAAGTCACTTTTTTAGCTTCAGTTTCTAACAACTACAGTGCCACTGAACAGCCAAAAGCATCTGTTCAGTGGCCTCACATATAGAATCAGTAGTCTTCAAAACAAAGGAACTGGTATGCAAATAATATCTGGAACTGTTGATTTTAAAGGAAGCTTGCATTGTTTACATCATGGTCAGATAATTAGGTATGTTTATGCCATACAGATTACCACATTCTGTTACAATTCTGTCATTTAAACAAGCTTCTTTCTCACAGAAAGAAACTAGGAGATCTTCTCAACCCTCCAGCATTATTACAAAAAAATCCCCCTGAATACTCACAATTTTATCAAAATAGTGTCTTCTCGTAGTACGATGAAAAGCACCTTTTATAACAAATTTGATACATCTGCTGTCAAATAACTATGCCTCCAGTGTAAATCAAAGAAAATAGTTCTTTTGATATTTCACAGAAGTGCATCTAATTAAAAACCTATCTATATGAAATCAGCATCATAACTAATAATTAACATTAAAATATTTTTTAAAAACTATGAAAAAAATTAAATTATTATAAGAGGACAAAACATTAAGCTTTGCAAAAATCTTGCATTTGATAAGAAGAAAACTCTCCCTATTGAGTGGCCAATGTAAAATGATTCTGTTTACAAAAAAGAAATTTCTCTTTAAACAGATCTGGCAAAATACATACACACATTCCATTTAACAACTCCAACAAATAAGGATCAGAACAGCTAAATTTGACAACAGTCAACCTTCAGATTTATTTTCTTTTTTCCTTTTTTTTTTTTAGTGGTTTTTTTTTTTTTTTTTAGTTTTTTCATATTAAACCTAAAGGGCTAATGTAATGGGACATGTGTTGGAGGCCAGGGGAGGTTTCACATTAGACTGCAGTATATGTATTTCCAGTAGCGCTGCATTGTCTGATAGTCTGAGTAGTTGCAACAATGTGCTCATTATGAATTGGGTTCAGGAGGTTCTGCTGTACTCCACTCTCAAGCACTGGCTGCATGCAGCCCACCTGGAATGCCTGGTTTAGCTCAGTTTTCTCCCTCTTGGCTTGCGGCTCTCCACTTTCATCCAGGTCTTCATCTATTTCACTTTCAACTTCACTGCCCTCATCTGCACAAGGAAACCACCATGTAAGTAGCACAAAGGGAAAAAATTCTAATACAAGGGTCTTTATTTTGCAAATAATAGTTGAAATACAAAAATACAAGGAAGACTAGCAATGTGGTGGTAATGCAGAAGCAGAAAATTTAAAATTTTAATGGAAAAAGTCAACTACTATCTCAATAAGTAAACAGACTCTCAGCTTTGATCACTTGAGTTACACATGGTTAATACAGTATGTGGAAAAAAATAACTACAATCTCAAAGAAAAGCTCTAACAATCTTAATTTCATATTGTAAAAGGCCTCATTTCTAAAACATCATGAATAAAAGAGTTGTTAGTTACCGGCAGGGAAAAGGAGGCAAGGCGACTTGTGTGACTTGACCCCAAATTTTGACATGTATTCTTACACTCACTAGTTGGGTGTTCTGAGGTCAAGTCACCCCAAGTCACTCAAGTAGTCAGCATAAGAATGTATGTCAAAATGTGTCACAAAGAGGTTGTAAAGAACTGATTGCTTTCTGACTACTTGCACACAATTCTGCCTTCTTTGCTTAGCAAAATATTCACTGCAGTTAAATACACATAAGTATTCTGTTGAACTTCTTTCCACAGCTGTTACCTTCCTTTGTCCTATCAGATGTAACAAAATTCTGCATAAAAATTGGAATATTTCTTTGTGACAATAATAAACATCTTTAAAGTAAGATTCTTGTTTTAAAACAAACCTATAATATTCTAGTTATTGTTATATGTGACATATTACATAGATAGCTATTGTATCCATATAGCATATAGA
>JAWWEW010000088.1:45204534-45226604 GCA_035583185.1 Anabacerthia variegaticeps | reverse complement strand
CATAGGAGAGATGCTCCAGTCCTATTTTCATCGTTATGGTGTGGTCTCCTCTGGACCTGCTGGAGCAGCTTCAAATCTTTTGTATGTTGAGGACTCCAGAAGGGGACACAACACTCCAGGTAGGCAGAGTACAGATGCTCTGTAACACTTATTCCAGAGATGTCTGTACACTGAATTAATGCCTTCACCCTAACTATGGGTTGCAGACTTCTTATTCCATTGCTGGAGCAGTACCGTCACTTGATAGATTATGAAAGCATCCTATACCTGATTTTGAGTTAGCCTTAAAATTTGGATTTAGCACAGTCATAAAATGTATCAAACATATAAGAAGAGAACACAAAATCTGGAATATAAAAGCATATGGGAAATGTGCTTCACAATACATAGTCTTCAAAAGTCTGAGTAGAAACACAGACTGGGCCCATTCTCTATCAATGAAAATACAATCTCTATAAAGGCTAATATTCTTAAAAGTATTGAACAACAAATTGACTTTCCACTACACTGCCAATCACAACAACATGGGTAAAATCTTCTTCTGTAGGAAGGAAAGACAACCTAGATTAGGCTCACATGCTAAGAACAGCTTTCTTCTTCTATATCCCAGTTACTGATTTTGCAGAAACTGACAAAGGGATTCAGATCTAGAAACATAATAAATAATGGAAACCTAAAGATTCGTACAAAGCAGTCAGTCACATCTGTTTCTGTTTTTCCTAGGACTGTAATGAGTATGTAGTACACTTTTTATACACTACCAAAAGTGCCAACAGCACATAGAAGAATTTTAAAGTGATAAACGAAAAGAGAAGTTTGAGAAAAAGGTTATTTAAGAATGACCTCTTTGGAAGGCTAACAGTAGACTGCCATGGTCACAATGAAGTTATGATGCCATGGAGTGCTGCTGTATGGGCATGCTGGTTTTGGCTGGGGTAGAGTACTTTCTTCATAGTAGATAGTATCAATGCTGTTTGTAGCCCAAGTCTGAAATACAGCCCCATACTATGCACTGTGAAGGAAACTACTCTATCCCAGACAAAACCAGTTCAATATGGAAGTATAATGTATATTTAAAATACATTGTTTAGAATTTACAAGTGAGATGAAAACAGACAAGACAGTACATGAAAAATTAATTTGCTGAAATGTGCTAATAGAAATGATCAAAGAATGCTGTCAGTGTTAACATCTTTAGTCTCTGATCCAAACAATATTGCTTTTGGACCACTTTTGGGTTACCATCAACAAGAAAGTGCCTTCAGACAATAAAAAAAGCTTCCTAAACTGTACTTTTTTTAAAGCCAGTTGGACAGCAAAAATGGTGCATGAAAAAAATGAGGCACAGAAGCTCCTTTTCAAGGAACACAATCCTACTTTGAAGTTTGAGCCAACTTCAATGCTGGTGCTGCTCCAAGTCAGAGATTTGACTAGGTAACATCCAGAGGTCACATCCAATCTACATAATTTTTTTCTATCTTTCTAAGCTTGTGTATTTGAGAAAGAAACTTGATGATGGAAAAGCATGTTCAGGGAACCAGGAAATGCACAGTTATGTGCAGAAGAGAGGTTAAAGAAGCAGCAAAATGAGACTGTTACTCTCCTTCCTCTGCTTCTTCTCATTACTTTGGAAAAAAATACTGATCTCATTTTATGAAACACAGGAATGGATTTACATTACTACATTCTGTAGGTAATAACTACAGCTGCTGCACCTTTCTATCATTTGCCACCAGGATAGCAGCCAGGAAGACAGAAGGCCCTGCCTTCTGTCCTGAGGACAGAAGTTATACAGTACATTTTTTGGACAGAACTTACCCATGAACTAGATAGTTTTTCAAACAACACCATGCTGTACAGATAATTTCTAAACAATCACAAGAATTCTATTTACACAAAACTTCTACCTTAATAAAAACAAACAGTGTGAATTCAGTTTTTCATCCAAAAAACTACTCTGATACTAGGAGAACTGTGACTGAATAATTTTTCTTTCCAACTCAATATACACTAGTTGATAGAGTCTAACTGAAAATATGTGTTTCACTCACATTTTAATAAACACTCAGATTTGGAACATTTGTCAACTTACATAGCTCCATTAGTGTAGACTGTGTCACTTCCCTCCACATACTGAACCTGGGCTGGGTAGACATGCTGTACCTGCTGCACAGTCTGCACTTGCTGTACCTGAAAAAGAGAAAATCAGAAGTTTGGGATATCATAAAGAAGGAGCAATGTTTCAGTGCACCTATTGGCTTCTAAACAATATGGAATATCTCTGTTCTCATAACTACTAAAGGTATATCATAGCACTAGCAAAGAAAGTTACTGTTCCTACACAATTATTTGTATCGTAAGTTTGATGAATGGAGCCCTAGCACTGAAGATGCACATTCATGGAGCATACATTATCTTCAATGCAAAAGACATAACTAATTGGAGAGCATAAGGATGACATGAAGTGTCACTACGCTTTGCACCAAGATGAAGAATTACATTTACTACAGAAGAAAGTATCATTTGGTCACATTTATGCTTTTTCTTACTCTGTTTCAGTCCTAAATAGAACAAGCCTTAAAATCACAGCTCAAATGTATTGCAGTAAGTTTAGAAATAAAAGTTCACATTAAGGTGCTTTAGCTCTTGTTTAAAGAGTTAAATTACAGTGATGCAAGTTTTTTTCCCAGTAGTGCTTTGACCCAATGTAAAATTATGTACCAAACTCCCTACTTTGAGCATCTCATTTCCTGGAACATCATCAGCTATAACAGACTCCAACAAAACTTGGTTTTCCATCAATGAGCTAAACAACGAGAGGCAGTGAGGCATGGCGCATCTTCACCTAAATTGCTGGGAACAGTCACACAACAATTCCTTTGATTCATGTACTATGTCGGAAAGCTCTAGGTTAGGCAAATTTCCTCTCCAGTCTTAATTTTTTGTCTTCTGCCTCAGTAAAGATGAAGAATTCCGTATTTTACAGCTGCCATCATTCAGAGAAGCCATATTTCAGTCCAAAAACAGTCCAGAATCTAAAATATGCAGGGCTTAAGAGACTTCACAGATTGAAAAATTTTACCCAAGGAATCAAATTCAGAAAGTGACAATGCACTTATTTAGTAAATAGATTTAACATTAAGTGACTGTAATTTTTCTCAAGTTTACCGTTATAAGGCAACTTCAGTCTAATCCAGTTGGTTCTAAGGACTGCAAACACCATAACCTCTGATCAGTCTGGGTTTCATGCATTTGATAAATCACCTTCAAGACCTCCTTGAGAATATCCTAGCCCAATATCTTTGCCTCTGCTGTATTTTAAAATGTTCTGTAAATAAGCACATTTTCCCTATAGTTTTATAATTCTGACTCTGTGAAAAGGAAAACTAGATTTTCAAAGAAACCTTCCCTTAGGTTGACATTGAAACCCAAATTCTGAAAAAAGAAAAAAAAGCTGAAGTTTTAAATGCATACTAGCATAATGCAACATTAGATGCTTCTGTCCAGTATAGCAATGAGACAGAACCTGTACGCTGATAAAATGGAACTCCACGTTATGTACAAACCCAGCATCAAAACACAGAGGCCACAATCGATACAAGGTATTATATTCTCCCATAATTCTTGGGTACAAGCTCCTACCATTTCAAAAACATCAGATTCAGCATGGTGCAAGACCTTTACCACAGAAACGAGATGATACTGCAGGAATAAACTGTACACAGTGCATGAAAGCTCAGTGTCTATTGGATAGGAAACTGAAAAATTCCAAAACGTGTTTATCTTCTGATTTGGAGTAACAACAACAAAAATTCAACTTACCATAAAACAAAATACCAAAACCTGTTAAAATTAAAATTTTCACTGCTTTATTTCAAATTTTTGACCGATTTTTATATAAAGCAAAATTAAGTATATTTTTATATATACTCCCTCAGAGTAACAAGTGAGGGACTAAGTTATACTATCTATGAAAGTTTGTCAACAAAAACAAAGTGCATAAAAGCATCCTGAAAAGCTGAAATTACACTGAAGCATAAAACAAAATATAAGTGCAAACTTTGGTTTCTAAGTGAAAATGCTTATGTACTAAGCAAATAGTAGAACAATAAAGCAAAATAAATATAAGGATTTTTAAATCCTATTTTAAAAAGTACATACAATTATCTACCATGTCTGTGCAAACAGCTCGGTTGTGTAACATTTTCTGTCCTTGAAGATAAAAATAATTTTTGTCCTTCATTAGTATGGATTACTATTGGCAAGTAACATACAAATAGCACATTCTGTAGTATTCTAAGCACATTCATATTTATATAATGGCTAATGTCAGTTCATGATTATGCTTTTCATATGCTAAACATGATTTTGCATTAAGAGCAATTTTGATTAGCAGAGATCTGCATCTCTAGTTAGTGATACAATGCTCTGCAAATGCGATAGCCACTGTGTATGTGACTCTGAAGAAATGCTTTGCCCAACTACTGATGCACGGATATACTTTTACAAAACAGCTTATACTACTATTTCTACTTATGTTTCTCCAGTCCTTCCATACTGCATGGCATAATTTACAAAGTGAGTTTAATTTTCAATCCTTAGAAGCTTACTGCACTGTGCTGAAGACCGTTTGTTGAAAAAGCAATGATACATTAACAAGAAATCCCTGTATTTGAGGAAACAAGACTAAGACAATTCCTCAGGGTATTTAAATGGAATTGAGTTACATCCCACATTTTTGGTCCTACTGTTGTTATTTTTTGTTTACCATTCCTCTCTATCCCATCTCAGCAGTGACTGCTGCTGTGTTGCATAAAAACAGCTGCCACTGGTACCACTTTTACAAGAGGAAAAATCCAGGTTTTCATTAATGGTACCTCTTTTGTTGCTATTTTTGGAGCATCACACCAGACTTCTATGAGCACCATATTAATACCAGCTATATGGAAATTAGGGATTCATTTTAAAAGTTACTCTTTTGCTGTTTGCTCAAAAGACAAGATGCTTCAGTATAAACGCAGCAGAAAGGAAAAGGCTCTTAGTCTACCCTTCCACTTATTCAGCTTGCTCTTATTCAGGGAAAAAATCTTTCATTTTGAAAAAGATGTATATTTTCTGTGCATAAAGCAAACACTGATGCCATGAAAACAACCCCAAATTAATGCATTCAGGAGATGTCATTTAAACACAGTGTATACACAGGAATAGAAACATGGGAAACAAAGACTTCCCTGGGAAAAACAAAATGCTACATACTGTTTTAATATTAATTAAAAACAAGTTCATCTAAAATTGCATTATTCACTAGGAATTACTAATAAATTACTGCAAATGATAATACAGAAGTTTCAGCTTACACCAAATGTTGCCTATACATGGACAGTCATGTTACAGTATCCTTTAACAAAATCCTATAAGAGTCTCATTGTTTTGAGCAAATTATATTCACAACATAATTTAATCTAAATGTGAATATTCCTACATAATTTGGATACAGCTCATACCATTAAGCATGTCCCTTATAAACCTTAGAAAAAATTAAACTGTATCTTACAAAGTATGCACCTAAAACCTTCTCTCCAGCTTTCAACATCAGTAATTTTAAATGTGCAGAAATAAAAAGCCCTCCCATTGCCATCAGAAGAACGACTTTATTAAAATAACACCCTTTCTCTACATTTTCTTTAAGCAAATTGACCAACTCCTACCTAATTTTGTCTCCATGTACATAGATACAATATTAACTTTAGGCAAATGCAACCTATACACAGATAATTCCTCAGGACAAATCACACTTGCAACCTTACAGTTGAAATTACCTATCACATCTATGTTCTTTATCACATCTCCTGCTGGCACACCATATTCATACTATCACTTTTTTTTTTTCTCCTCACTACTCATTGTCTTCCATAATCTAATTCTCTCTCTCTACACAAATCTCTCATACATATGTTTTAATCACTGCAATACTGTCTACTGCATTTCCCAACAGTCTTGTTGCATCTTCAGCCCTTTAGCTGACCCTTTAGCTTTTCTTTCTGAAACATTATGTTGAGGATACAGTCAGTGTTAAGAGTCAACAAGAAAAATGTAATTTAATATCTCCACAGGGAAAAATAATCCAATATAATGATAGTGTGTTTAATTCAAGGGAACACTCAGAAATAGCAGTACTAAGGGAGATGTATGTGAAGTTGATCAGGGAGAGTTTTACATACTGAGGCAGTACAACGAAAAAATTCTGCTTGGTGTTCTTATTAAGGTATAATCAAAGAAGGACAAAACCAATCTGCTTCTGGACTTCTGTGCTTTGACACAAGTATTACATTATTAAAGGACAACTGGAATAACTTCAGGAAACATATAGACAATTGGTGACAAAGATTAATGCATTATTTATGTGGGAAAATATGTTGAGGAATCTTCCCAGTCTGACCATTCACAAGACTTTCTGGCAGTCACACTCCCAATGCCAGAGACTTTAACTGCTGGGCCTCAGGCCCCTTCACAGCAGGCAGCTCCAGTGAACAAATAAGGAGCCAACTCTATCCTAGAAGTTTTCAAAAAGGTAGAAACTTTGCACAAGTAAATTCAACAAATAGTAAAGTCCTGCTCATTTTTCATTTTTTGTGACAAAAATGCATAGAACTTGTCCTTACAGTTCAATCAATACAACTCTTAGAACTGCAATACTAAAAAGTATCCTATGTGCCACTAATGGGTTACCAGTCTTCAATCCCTCACATTGATCAGCACTTCAGAAGTTCGGTATGTAATATTAGACCATTGTACATATATCCTATATGCTGAAAACAAGCCACCATACAGCACTACCATATTGCTGTCTTATATATGAAAAACTGAAATACAGGAATAAGAAAAAGTCATATAAACTACATCTATTAAACACCTGTTATCATAAAAGAAAATGAAAAACAAACAAATTATCCCGACTGCATTTCACAAAGAAATAAAAGTCTTGCACTACACAAACCTTACAAAAGGGTTACAGACAAAATCTCCTACAATGGTTAGCTATGTTCAAGCATCATACTATAGCAATGGAATTATGAGGCATTAGAAACTGAGTCTGTGCTTCAGGAGAAAAATATTAGTGAAACGTATGAGACTCTGGAACACATATATGAAAATGCACTGGAATTTTAGAACTCAGCAAGTGCTGAAGAATTGACTTAGAGAAAAGTACTCCACTGGCATAGAAACAAATAGCACTATTTAATAAATTACATCTAGTTCTCATACTATTGATTCTGAAACTGTGAAGTCATTTTTTGATGAAAAACATCATCAGATGTCACTCACAGTACCCATTACATGGACAGCTAATTTTTGTGTATTCTGGGAAAGTCTTGGACAAGATACCATGGCTTTCACATTGAGTCCTTGCTTTCTACCTCCACACTTTTCCTTTTTAGCTCCCATTTTCTTCTGCCACCACTCCTTCTAAAGCTCATAGGTGCTGCATAGGAGTGACCATCTCCTGTAAGAGAAGAATGCACTGTGCTGGCTGCAACAAAAGTCTTCTTCCTTCCCCAGCAAATGCACACATGAATTACCAATTGTCCTACCATCAACACTGCAAAGATCTATGGCAAGTCAAGCCTAGAGACACAAAGGACAATGCTTTACATTTTTACATTTGTACTGCATCCAAATGGATGGAGAACTTATATAGTCAATAATATCAGAAACATATCCATTATTTAAAAGAAAAAATGTAAATATTCAGTAACATAGTAAATTTCTATGAGCTACTGCCTGAATTCCATAACAAACTACAGTTAGAATCATGTATGTGTACTAGTGAAGCTTGTCAGATGCTCTAGTTAAGGAACCAATCCTGAAAATAGCTTGCCTCCCTCTGGTTATTTTAATTCCACCAAAATAAAATTGATAAAAGCAGAGCAACAGTTCATTTAGCAGCCTTGTACAAAAACAAGTTCTTCACTATATTGTAAAGAACTATCCTTCTGAATCTTTTTTTTAACCTTCCCAAAACTAACAGCCACGTACCTGTTGCTGAACTGGTACTTGCTGTACTACCTGTGTGGGCACTGCTGCCTGGCCAGCCACAGATGTCTGTAAAGTCACAGTCGAACCTGTATCCGCCCCAGTCTCTGATGTCTGCATTGTGATGTCTGAATAAAATTAAGACATAAAATTAAAAGGTTAGTGAATTATATGTTATTACTTTGTCACTCACATTACCACACTAATTTGTTCCCTATGTCTACTTAGATTTTAAAATTATCTAATACCAATCTTGGTATGAGCCAAAAGTTTTTTCTCTCTACTAGCACACACGTTAGTGTAAGTGGATTTTTAGATTCCTTTCATCTTACTTACATTCAAAATATCTTTTGATTCCATATGAAGAAACATATATCACTTATCTGAGTTTTGTCACTTTAGGAACAACTTGGAAAAAGCAGAAGAAAATTCTTTCTTAACCTCTAAATAATTTGTCATCATTCAAAACCATTTTTACTCCAGCCTACTGAATTACGCTAAAATCTCTATACATTCAAATTCAAAGCCAAACTTCAAAGAGGCAACAGAATACAGGGCTCTAATCTAGAAAGCAAACTCTGAAAAGCATTTAATGAACCATAGTGAAAAAGCAAGTCAAATAACCTTCAGTACAAAGCATTAAAACAATCCCTGTATTTAAAATCTGAGAAGAAACTTTTTGATACTAAAATTATAGAGAAATACATATACAGTAGATAAGTGCCTATGATTGTGGCCTTGACATTTAAAGGGAATAATGGAAATTTGGGTAGAATACATAAATGGTTCAAGAATCAAGGAAAATGCCTGATAAAGAAAACTTATCAGAAAGATAAGAAAGGATGGCATGCCTTCACAGGAAACAAGGATTGTGACCTGCAGATTCCTGAATTTTACACAGCAGAAATTACAATACAACTGACTGGTAACAAAGACAAATGAATTCCAAATTGTGAATCAGCCTTTTTTCCCCCTCTTTCTTTTTACATTTCTCTTAAGTAGTAGATTATTAACCAGTGAAAACAATAAACAGATGAGGCAGGTTCTTCTTCACCTGCTACCTTCAAAACAGAATAGTGTATGCACATGTGAAGAATCACACTGAACAAAGGCAAATTACTAATCTGCAAACCAAATGTTCCGTGATATAAAATTTTACTGGTCTTAATCTGTATTATTCTCTACTAGCTACAGAACACTTTGGCAATCTGAGAACCACTGTCACCAAAAATGACAGTGCACAATAAGAGAGGCTTATATGAACAAAAAAAAATCTATAAATATAAATTACCTAAGCAAGTGATTCTTTTTTATAGTTTAACTCCGATGCCTGACAAGGAAGAGGCCAGACGTTAATCCCTACCACCACCAAACACCAACCTCCCCCCCAAAAATCCTACAATACTTTTTTGATACAAAATCATAATAAAAAAATCAGGGACATACCATTATATAGTACGAGGAATTAATTATTGTACAAAAAAATTTTCTCTGTTATCCTTGCTTGACAACAGAATCAGCTGTCAACAGCAAACTCTTTTCAAGGCTGAGTTCCGCAGCAATTTAAACTGATTTAAGGCTGGGTTTCTGCAGTTTCTCTCTCCAACTAACTCTAACTCACTTTGCATTCAAATGTAGTCAGTGCAAAGCAGGAAACAGATATATAAATATAGGATAGGGTCAGGGGATAGGGTCAGGACCTTGCCAACTGAGACTGCTCTTGATTTAAACTCCAGGGAACCATGTCTATGGCACCTGACAGATTTAACTGCTTCTTCTGAAGTATTCTGAAAGACTGATAAATTCTTCATCAAACCTATTTCAGATTAATCAACAAACTCTTAGAGTTTCATGTTAACTGAACCCTCTATTTTTAAGCAGTGGATGTACTTCAGGACCCAGCATACCTGACAAAAATTAGGATACAAAAGAGTAGAACTTCACAGATTACATTTTCATGTTAAAAATCCTAACAATTAAAATGGATGTCCAAAGGATAAATATGGAGGAGTTGGAAGCCTTCATGCTGCTAGAAAGCTATGACCAAATTGCCATTACTGGAAGTTGGTGAGATGAACCCTGTGACTGGAGTGCAGCCATTGATGGCTACAGGCTGTTTGGAAAGGACAGGTGAGGGAGGAGGGGTGGGTGTATAGAGTTTGTGTGGCAAAGTTTAGGTAGCAGGCCAGAGGGACTATACAGGTGGCTTCTCTGGGAAGCTGTCAGAAGCTTCCCCTATGTCCAGTGAAGACGGTGCCAGCTGGATCCATGATGGAACCACTGCTGAACAAGGTCAAGCCCATCAGTGACAGTGGTAGTGCCTCTGGGATAACATATTTAATAAGGGGAAAAAACAAGTTCCTGGGCAGAAGCAAATTGCAATCACAGAAGAAAGGAGGAACACACGAGAGAAACAGCCCTGCAGATATGTTAGTGGAGGAGGAGAAGGTGCTTCAGATGCCCAAGCAAAGATTCCCCCCACAGCCCATGGTGAGGCATGATGTCCCCGTAGCCCACACAGGTCCACAGGGGAGCATATATCCACCTGCAGACTGTGGAGGACCACACAGCAGAGCAGGTGGATGCCTGAGGGAGGCTGTGATCCCATGGACCACATTGGAGCAGAGTTCTAGCAGGACCCCTCAGACCCGTGGAGAGAGGAGCCCACGCTGGAGGAGGTTTGCTGGCAGGACTTGTGACCCTGAACGTGACCCACACTGGAGCAGTCTGAAGTTTCTGACAGACTGCACAACACTGAAGGGACCCACACTGGAGCAGTTTGTGAGGAACTGTAGCCCAAGAGGTCTCATGGAGAAATTCATGGAGGACTGTTTCACATGGGAAACACTGAAGCAGGGGAAGAGTGTGAGGAGTCCTCCCCCTGAGAAGGAAACAGCAGCAGAAACAATGCGTAATGACCTAACAGTAATCCCTGTTCCTAATGCCTTTACATTACTGGAGGGGAGGAAGTAGAGAATTAGGAATAAGGCTAAGCCTGGGAGGAAGTGGGAAGCGAGAGGAAAGTGTTTTTAAGATTTTAGTTTACTTCTCATTATCCTACCCTGATTTGATCGGCAATAAATGCAAGTAATTTTCTCCAAGTCAAGTCTGTTTTGCCTGTGATGGTAATGGACAAGTGTTATCTCCCTGTTCTTCTCTTGACCAACAAGTTTTAGCTATTATTTTCTCTCCTTCGTCCAGCTGAGGAGGGGAGAGGTAGAGCAGCTTTGGTGGCCACCTGACATTCAGCCAAGGACTGCTTCCTTTATTTCAGTCTAAGTCTCTATCCTAAATGCAAAACTTAGCCCAGTACACAACACAGATTTTTCCTTGTAAGTGCCATACGATATGTTCGGCAGTCAACCTTAAGTATCTTCCTATTCACTGGAAATTTTTCTACCACTATGTTAGTGATGCAGTCACTCTAATTCTTTTACATTGCATCAATACTGGGAAGTTACGAGAACAGATTTTTATAATTTTACTGGCTTTAGCAGGTGTAGAATTAATTTCCTTCACAGTGGCTAGTATGAGGCTGTGTTCTGAATTTGTGCTGGGCTTAGGGTTGATAATACAAAGATGTTTTTGTTATTGCTGAGCAGGGCTTGCAGAGAGCCAAGGCCTTTTCTGCTTCTTATACTGCCACGCTCGCGAGGAAGTTGGGAATGCATGGGAAGTTGGAAGAAGACACAGGTGACCCAAACTGAAGGATGAAGGGTGCACATTTGGAGCAATGGTGTTTGTCTTCCCAAGTCACCTTTACATGTAACGGGGCCCTGCTCTCCTGGGCACGGCTGAATACCTGCATGCCCATGGGAAGCAGTGAATTAATTCCTTGTTTTGCTTTGCTTGCGTGTTCAGCTTTTGCTTTTCCTAGTAAACTGACTTTATCTCAACCCATGCATTTTCTGGCTTCTATCCTTCTCATTCTGTCCCCAGTCCTACTGGTCAAGGAGTGAGCAAGCAGCTGTGTGGGGCTTGGTTGCAGTCTGGGGTGAAACCATGAAAATAATCTAAATGAAATGTCTCCATTTTTTTCACTGATACTTCATGTAAGTAAAGGAACTGCATATTGCAGCAGAGAAGACATCATCTTTGCCCAATTGGACCATCAGGTGTATCACAAGCAACAGATGAATGTTTGACAGGGTATTTTTTATTCTGCCTAATTAAGCAGTTAGACACACCCGTCTGTTCATGGTATTCCTTTGTATAGTCACTGCTTGCTGTATGATGTGAAAGTAAGCTACACAGGCCACCTTATGAGAGACGACTAATTAACCCCTCCAAGTGGGAAAAAGATACTGTCGGGACCCAGCTGCTGAATGCAACAAGATTAATATTTCCTCAGTCTAATGGGAAGAGTTTAGGCAAAGCTACTACATTGAAAATTACTCCTTTCCTGTGTATACTGTGCAATTTCATGTTGCCTGTTAAATTCCCTAAAGATTTTTTAAGATACTCAAATTCTCAGTTGGAATCCTTCTGTTTTCTAGATTTGAAATATGAAGAAGAAATGGTTTAAAATTCTAACTTGCTCTATTAGTTATCAAATGAGACTGTTAAAATGCGTCAGATTAACTGTTTATTTTATTCCTGGACTACTTCACATTGAACTAATTTACTTTTTCAAGCTAACAGAGTTTGCAAACTTCTGTTCAGCTACATATGCTTTATTGTCTAGATCAAATAATGTAGCAGACTTTAATTCAATGCAGAAAATGAAAGCCTGTAATTTACTTTCAAGTGCAGCAGGAAATTTCTTTTTTCTCCTCCAGAAGGCTAAACAAAACATCACAGAAGGTAAACTGAACTAGATCTCATAATCATATGCAGTAGTGGCAGGCTTTTGATAGTTGAAATAAAAGGCTAATCATAAGATCTTATCTATTTATAACGATGAATAGCCAATAAACTAATTAAGAATTTGTGGCAACATAATGTGTTTCACAATATAGGAAAACTTTTCAAAACATTAAGTTTCAGCAATTAATACAGAATGCTTGGTTCCTGAACAACAGTATAAATGGAAACAATTTTCAATAATGCACTAGCTTTACATAAGGATTCCTTTTCAATTTTCGTATTAACAAAAAATTTTTGAATAACTGCCTTCAAACAAGTAATGTTATGAATTTAATGGGACCGTTTCTGTGTGTTCAGAGTAGAAGACAGGTTATTTACATATACTATGGCTTTCAAGTCACAGTTAGTCAAGTGTTACCTACCTTTAGTTGTACTCAGGTACTTCTTGTATACTGAGGCACCAGTTTTAAATATATTAACATAATTTTCATAAACTGGGATAAGCATGTTCATGAACCCAAAAATACCCCTATGCAGAATGATAGTTACAATATCAAATTAAATTTCTAGCTTGAGCCAAGATTTTACTCCACTGCAGTAATCATATTAGCAGGATGAATTTTAAAGTCTAACATGTATAAGGGTACTCTGTCACACCTTTCAAAATTCATCAAACACACCCTTCAAAATTCTTGATTAAAAAAATGTAATTTCATCCGTGGTTCTGCCTGTTGCTCCAGAACAGGGTGGGAACTGGACATAATGTAACACTTGGCAATCACCACTCAAAAGACTGCATAATAGGCAGTGCTCTCTGGGGAAAATATGAAACTAGGAAAACCACCTGAGCAAAACAGTTTTGTCGCTTCTGCATCAATGATAAGTAGATCTGGATTTTGCTTCAGAAGTGAGCTATGGGTGTTCGAGTTTTTTTCTCCTAGTATTACACTGCGCTGCAGTCCTTTCATCAAAAGACTGAATGTGCATCTGATAATAACAAAACAAAGGGAGAAAAACTGATGTCAAAATGGAGATTATTTTAGTAACTTAATAGATTAAAACATATAATGAAAATGTCAAAACATTATAGCGGCAGACATCTACTTTATTAAAATAACCAGTATTATAGCAAATACCTTATGCTCTCTGTGTATTACCTCTGTGTTACAAATTTTCTGTCGTTCTTTCTGTGGAACTTTCACCAAATGACAGTCCCAGAAGTTGGAAGGGACCTGCTTAAGTAGGGCTACCTACAGGCTTCTGCCCAGGACCACATCCAGGTGACTTTTGACTATAGCCAAGAATACGAACTCCACAACCTTTCTGGACAACCTGTGTCCATCCTTGGCCACCCTCACAGTAAAAAATTTTTGTACATATTCAGAGAGGACCTCCTGTTGTTACCTTTTGTACTATCACTGGATACCACTGAAAAGACTCAGCTCTGCGTTATCCCGTACCATAACTTCACACTTAAAAATTATTATATTAGTAATACACTATAATATCATTCAGAAGCTTCATTTAGCCATTTCCTCACCAGGTGCAAAGAGAAGGCAGGAATTAATGCTTGGATTATTGCCCCAATGGCTGTGCTATTAGCTTTGTTCCTTTACTCACCTTAACAGGAGTTAAAAAAACAGATGGTGGGGTGGGTGACAATGTAGGTGTCCTATATAAATTGGGATAGGGAAGAGAAAAAAAAAAAGTAACCCAAACAAACTGAGAGAATGGTACAAGAGGGAGACACAAGTTTCACCCACTAACCACCTCACCACACCAGGCTCATATTCAGGCCTCACTGGTGCTGAGTACAGGGGGGACAATCACTTCCCTAGCTCTGCTGACCACACTATTGCTGATACAGGCCAGGATGCCACTGGCCTTCTTGGCTAAATACAAAGTCCATCCAGTTACCGAATAAAGAAGCTCCAACTGTCTTTTTATCTAGACAGTAACAGGGAAGCAGATTTCAACAAGAATATAATAATTCCAACACGAGTAAAGAAATATAGTGGCTTAAAACAAACAAGCAAGCTAAGACAGATCCTTTCTCTGCTGACCTGGGAAACATGTAAATAGGCTTAGAACTGTGATATCTGCAGCTTACCACAGGGATAACTACATGTAATCTACTTAAATAATGAATGGAGCAGATAAAATCTCACCGGTTTCTCCCATTCCTGTCTTCCTCAACCTGCCACATTATTTTGTAAGAGAAGGGTGTTTATCATGCACATCTCTTTTACTCTTTCGCTCTACTAACAATGGAGGAAGTGGCTATGTCTTTCCTTGGAGCTGCTCTCTCTGTAATGTGAAGGTCTCTCTGTGACACATAATATTTTATTTTTGCTTTGAGGCACAAAACTGCTTACTTTAAAACAGAAAAATGAAATAAATTCTTTTTCACCTTATACCCAAACACATAAAAGAATGAATTAGAACTGGAAGCACAATATTTCATCATATTGGCTTGTGTGGCACTGTCTGCAACTATGCGAAGGAAAGAGATGACTGGAAAGATGTCTGCAAATAGGTATTATCCCTCTGAAAAAGACCAGAAGACCAACACCCATAAGACTGCCTTTGGTCAAGACCGGTCTTGGCCCACAGAGCAGTGTTTAAATGACAGTGACACCAAGTGAAGCCTGAGAAAAAATTAAAAAATGCTGTTTCATTACAGCTTTCATTATCAAAGAGCACACAAGCCTGGTTACATTGACCTCAAAGAGTAAGAACAACCAAAGACAATGGCCATGAGAGTCAGCAATAGCTATCAGACTTACAGTACTGTAAACTTGTGACTTAAGTAATTTATTTGATCAGTGCATGATTCAGAGCTTGCAACAGGTTAATTGCCTAGTAGTAGAGCATAAATAAATGCTTGCCTGAAACGTTGAGATCCGACCAGTGTCTCTTTGAATATTCCCATTACAGCAGTTCCCAATTACCCAGTAATAATAGTGGCAACAATTCATACCATACCTGCACCTGAGAATTGCTTGGTATGGTGTCAACTCACTTAAAAATGGAGAGGAAAGCACTGGGAATGCAAGACAATTCTGAACTACAATGCAACTAAAATAGAATGAAGATGTCAACATGCACAGAATGCAGACAAGGATAAGGACACAGGGTATCCAGATTCAACTTCATCATACTCATCTGCATCTGTTATTCTGCCCCTGGCAGCTGTGTAGCCAAATAAGCCTTATATCTTCCTCACAAATTACCCTTATGTCCCAAGTTACCCTTACCCTTGCTTATGCTTCTGTGGAAAGAGCACTAAACCAGCCAACCAACCAAACACAAAACAAACAAACAAAAAAAACCCCAAAAACCAAAACCAAACCAAACCCCCAATAAAGTCCAAGAAAAAAACCCCCAAGGCTATAGTCCTCAAGCCATTTTGGCTGGAACAGAGTTAATTTTCTTCACAGTGGCTGCTATGGGCTGACTTTTGGATTTCTGCTGAACACAGGGTTGACAATATAGATATGTTTCTTTTTATTGCCTAGCAGCACTTGCACAGAGTCAAGGCCCTGTCTGCTTTTCGTACTGCCCCTCAGGGAAGGAGGCTGGGGGTTGAATGGGAAGTTGGGAGGAGACACAGTAGACACTGCCAGAATATTGTGCTCAGCATATAAAGTGGGGGGAAGAAGGAGGAAAGGGGGGACATTTGGAGTGATGGTGTTTGTCTTCCCAAGTCACCTTCACATGTGATGGATCCCCGGTCTCCTGAAGATGGCTGAACATGTACCTGCTCATGGGAAGCAGTGAATGAATTCCTTGTTTTGATTTGCTTGTGTGTGTGGCTTTTGCTTTCCCTCTTAAACTGTCTTTATTTCAACACACAAGTTTTCTGAGTTTCACGCTTCTAATTCTCTCCCCTATCCCACTGGCAGGGGAGTGAGTGAAAAGCATCATGTGGCTTAGTTGCCATCTGGGGTTAAACCATGACCGTCCTTTTTGGCGCCCAATGTGAAGTGTAAATGGTTTGAGAGAACAACAGGTTTGACTGAAATGTACTAGATCAAATTTATAGCTGTTAATGCTGTTTAGCTAGTAATGAGCAGGGTCCTGTGCTTGTCATGGGGCTCACTTGCCTGACTCTATAGCAGTCTCATGCTTGCTAGTGGTTACCTTTTGTTTTTGCTGCTGATCACCTCACTGTGCTGTGTCTCGCAATGTTTTGATTGTGGCCATGGCAATGCACCTGGGCTGGCATGTGGTCAGGGTGTTGCAGCATTTTCTGTGCAGCTGTACATGGAGGACCCCACAGTGGAACACCCGGATGCCTGAAGGCAGTTGTGACCGTATTAGAAGGCTGCACTAGAGAAGGCTCCTGGTAGGACCTGTGGCCCCATGGAGAGAAGAGCCCACACTAGAGCAGGCTTGCCAGCAGGACTTAAAATCCTGTGAGTGAATGTTGCTGGAACAGTCTCTTCCTAATGGACTGCACCCCTTGGAAGGGACTCAGGCTGGAGCAGTTCGTGAAAAACTGCTGCATGTGAGAAGAACTCACATTGGAAAAATTCATGGAAAACTATCTCCCATGGGTGGGACCCCATGATAGAGGAGGAGACGCAGAGATTCCTCTGCAGTCTGCGGTGAAGACCATGGTGAGGCAGCATGTCTCTCCACAGCCAATGGAGGTTAACGGTGGACCAGAGCAGGAACCTTATCACTGCAGTTCATTACAATATTAAACACTATAACCTGGCCAAAAAGGACCAGGGATGGAGAGTGCAATGGATATACCTTTAAACTGTTGTAAGCCATGATAAGAGTTGCATGCTATAGGAATTACCATGGCAGTAACCAGCCAAACCAATGGAGGGTAAGCCATACAAGAAGCAGTTGTAGTGCAGCAGTGACCTGACCTGAGCTGACTTCAGTGCACAGTAAATCCATGCAACACACCACCTCTCCTGCTCTGAGTGACCATTAGAACAGACAGACCCCAAAATTATGGACTAAATGAACTCAATGGACATTTTTCAGGGGTGGTTCACAGACTAAGGGAACAATATCTGTGTATGATATTAAAGGATGGATAGGGATTGGTGATCAATGAGGTCACACTGAATAGTATGGAACCTGAGCAAGATGTCGATGATAGGAAATAAGGGATGAAATGTGCTGGTTTAGTCTGGGGTAGTGTTAATTTTCTTCACAGTAGCTAGTACTGGGCTGTATTTTGAATTTTGCTGAAACCGGGGTTGATAATATACAGAGGTTTTTGTTATTGCTTACAAAGAGTCAAAGCCTTTTCTGCTTCTCATAGCACCTGCCAGTAAGGAGGCTAGGGCTGTGCAAGAAGCTGGGAGGGGACAGAGCCAGGACACCTGACCCGAACTGACAACAGGATTATTCCTTTTGATTCTCTCTCCCATCCCGTAGGTGAGAGAGCGAGTGAGCAGCTGCATGGGGTTTAGGTGCTAGATGGGTTTAAACCACACTTAAAAATATGCCAAAGGATATCAAGTGCATTCTGCTCAGAAGCACTGACTAAAAAGAATAAAAGAGTGAAGCCATGAAAAATGAGCCAAAGTTTGCTGAACTGAAATCACTTCAGTGCAAAGCTTCTTTACTGATCAGATTAAGACATGAATTCTGTGGAAGGCTCTGGGCAGGGCAGTAATTATCTCTGCCTTGGAGCCTCAATCAGTCCTGAACACTGGCATAGCTTGCTCAGCACTGTCAGTGTGACATTGTGTAGATGCATTCTCTGAATTACCAAAACTGAAACACACTTTTAAAATTACTTCAAGGAAATTAAACTTTCAGGTGTAAAGAGTTGACCAAATAATTCACATGAAGGTGTGGAACCTGAAAGTATGGAACTTGCAATAGACTAAAATTTAAAAAGTAGTATTTTGAATAAGTTCACATGCCAGACAAACCACAAATTGGTGGCTTATTATTCCTGACTTACCAGAAGGCTTGTATGTTCTTAAACCATAATCTATTTTATAAATGAATTGACAATCTCCCTCTCTCTTCTGAAGACTATTTAAGACTGTCCTTGTCTTGACAGAATTTGCTATAGTAGAACATTTGTCTTTCACGATACTTTGACACCTTATTTTATATTGCAAAGAGAATTTGCAGGACTGAATTATTCAAAGGATGGACAGTGGAATATACATTAATTTACTCCAGTGATTTTTAAAAGGTACAAATCCCAGCATTTTACGTACTGTCTATTCTAATGATAATAACAGGGAAAATATATGCTTTATTTGTGCTTATAGTTTTAATTATGCTATTTCCGATCTCCCTAAACAACAATACATTGTAACATATGCTAAGTGTTGACATATTACAAATTACTAAGTACTTAGAGGCAACTTGTGTAGAGAAAATGTAGATAGATACATTCTTGCAGCAAAGAGAAACTAACGCAGCCTTGACTGTAATAGGAAGGATGCAGGCAGCAACTGCCTCAGTTCCACGCTTGAGACACCATCTGAAATGCTCTATCCAGCTTTGGAAGCCCCAGTTAAAAAAAAAAAAAGAGAGAAAAAAAAAAGGCAATTAAATCCTGTTAAGGGTCAACAGCATGTTCAGGGGCCAAATATATTTCAGCCTTAATAAAAGAAATTTACAAATACACAATTTCATGAAGAAAGACGCATAAGTTAAATTGCTTGCCTCCTCAATTTTACAACATACCTTTGTTAACTTCAGAAATAACCAAGGACTTTAGTGATGAGATTATTTCATTTACCAGAGTTTCTCTGAGATAGGCTCCCCACATACTCAGTCTTACAAGAGGTCAAATTTCCAAATGATATTTATTCTAAATGCTAAAGATGATGCTTATGCTGTAGCACAGTGACTACAATTCTCAAATAAATCAATAACCCAGTAGTTTCCTAAGATAGCCTAGACCTTGATTAAAAAAAGGCAGAGACACTTAAGCAGAGTGCCTAGATTTCTTAATCCAATAAAAAAAAAATTCTAACAACTTTCTTTTCAAATTATTTACCTCTTCTTAACTCAGCTAACATCTTGGGGGAAAAAAAAAAAGAAAATCAGTCGCTACTGAATAATTAACCTATAGTCAGGTTAACTAGCTACTCTTGTTTAGCATTGCTATTTTCCAGGCATCAAAAAAGCAGAGATTTTGCTGGGAAAAGAGCTGGAATGTTTTAGTTTCTTACAGATATGTTCACTTACACTTAAAAAGTACACGGAAAAGTGAAAAAAACATACTGACTGGCTGCAACAACAGACAAATCGGTTATGGGTAGAATAGACTCAAATCAAACTAAGACAAGTTACTGACAGTATGGTTCCAGATTCAACTGAGTTTTAAGAGAGAAAACAGTTTGCATCTGATCCACTGTGATTGTACACAAAAGAATCATAGGATCCAAAAATGATGCAAGCAGACTGAAATATTAAGTCTGAAACACCACATATATGAGAAAGATAAAAGTTTTTGAGGTAAGCAAATTTCCCGTAAAGAATGAGTTTGGATCTGTACATCATCTTCACAAATTAGAGATTAAAAGAAAGCTCTTAGATAAAAACAGAAACATGTCAAATTTCTCTACCATCTGGTAGATGGAAATAATAAGACTTGGTTCAAAAACAGTTGGTTAGGTGTAAGAAATAACTTGGCATTCTTCACAATTCATGTAACTTTGCCTTGTTAAGAATGAACTTCACCATCCACTACGTTATCATTTGCCTTGCCTGGATTACAGCATGATACGTTCCTGTCTCCAGATAAGAGACATGAGAATGCTCTGATCCTTGCAGCATTAAAGAAGGAGGCCTGTTATTCTTACTGAAAACAACTGTTCGATTCCTACTGCAACTCTTCTCACAGTTTTTGTTCCACGAGAAGGCTTCATTCCATATTCGGAGTCTTCCTTAGTTACCAAAAATGGCATTGATAGTATCATGCTGGTTTCCTTTCACATCAAAAGAGAGCAGACATCTTGATGCTAAAATTTGGAACTTGCACTGAGTAAAGAAATGTGTACAGACTCTCAGTACAAAAAAACCCAGTTTTATTGTTATAAAGCTAATATTCCAAGTCTTCAGTTTTACGGCAAATTGTTCTTACTTTACCTGCAGTATGGAATTTTTAATTCTAAATTTAGGAGAACAACGGTAGCAGGAAGAGCTGAAAGCTTGAGCTACTCTCAACTATTCACTCATTTAGTATATAGTACTAAACTGTAGTTCTACTACAGTTCAACCAAGCATGTAAAAACTATCAATCATTATAAGGCAAGTTTCTTGATTGCAAAAGAAAACTTGTCTGCCAGACCCCACATAATTAGCTATGCATTTTAAACAAGTTTGCTGAAGTGCTACTGCTCACAGCATATATGTCAATGCAGCTATTATATTTACATTTAATATCTGAGACCAATTGACAGGTATCACACTGACTACATCATGCTTATCTAACTGCTGATTTTTCACTTCTTGTAAAGAGCAACTTTTCTTTAATTCTATGAATTGTGATTCAAGTTTCTACTACAAAGCAGATAATGTGCCAAGCTACTGCAAGACTTATTTTCAGCTTAAGTGAGGCAACACTGATTTAGAGATTTGACACTGGCATGAGTGAAACCTTGTGGGATGAGACCCGTGACTGGAGTGCCCTGTTGGATGGTTACAGGCTCCTCAGGAGGGATAGGCAGGGCAGAAGAGGCAGAGGGGTGGCACTGTCTGTAATAGAAGGGTTAGAATGTATGGAGTTCACAGCTGGCAGAGGCACAGTTGACAGTCTCTGGGTGAGAACCAAGGGGCAAACAAATAATGCAGATGTCATTGTGGGAGTCTACAACAGACCTCCCAGCCACAACAATGACACTGATGAATTATTACCTGAGGAACCTAGGACATTCCCAGATGAACTGCCCTTGTCCTTATCGGAGACTTTAACTTGCCAGAAATAAACTGGGAGCATCACATACCTGGTACAACCCTGGCCAGAAGATTCTTAAAAAATCTGGATGACAACTCTATGGAACAGGTCCTAAGGGAGCTGATATGAAAAGATACCCTCCCTGAACTGCTGCTTGTCAACAGAGTGGATTTTGTGAGCAAAGTGGAGATTGGTGGCTGTCTTGGCCACAGAGACCATGAGGTGATCAAGTTTAAAATCTGCTGACAGGAGGAAAAGTGTGGCAATCAGCCTCAGAAGATGATAAAGCTCACCATAATGTTTTAAAGTCATGTTTTTATTCCATTGTAAAATA
>JAWWEW010000088.1:45183256-45197857 GCA_035583185.1 Anabacerthia variegaticeps | reverse complement strand
TGTAACAAGTGCCTTGTGACTCCATTTGGTTTGTTTGTTAAGGAAGAGAGAGCTAACACTTTGCAGATATCAACCATTGAAGACCCTAGACCTGTTTATGTCAGCATATGCTTTGGACAAGCTAAAATACTTTTCACACTTAAAACACATTCCCCCTTTTCCATCTCCTTTTTACAAAGCAGATGTTATTACAAAACCACAAAAAGAGTGAAGAAAAAACATATCAGGCATAAAAGCTAGAATAATTTCTTTTCCTAATAAACAATTCCCTGTATTATCTTAAAGATGCATAAGCTGTATGAAATGAAAACATTTGGTTTTTTCCTTACCACATCTAGAATTTTGATAACTGTAAAGAATCTCTGTGTATAGAAAAATTAAAAATCATGGCAAGAGCTGTTGTTGCAAATTTAAACTTTGTCACTGTTAAATTTTTAGACTAGAAAGATTAGGTATTTCACAAAAAAAAAAATAGAAATTCTGCAATTTTTATTTAATTTCAGACTTCAAAGACAAACCTAAAGTCTTGTTAAAGTATGAAAGTATGTAGAACATTTCCTTTACAAAATGTTAAGGTGTGAGCTTTTAAACTCTCTTCTTTTACTGTCTCCTTCTATACAGTTTCTTGTCTGGTAAAGCATAAAAAAAGGGAAAAAATCAGGAGAAAGAAAAGGGAAAGGAGGCAGGGGGGAAGGGTCATGGAGACTGACAGGGAGAAAAGGAAGAAAAGTGTACTTTCTGTCCTCACTCTTTTACCTGGTTAGAGAACTCACTGCATCTAAAGCTTTCAGGAAATCTTACTTATTTTTCACTGTTTGTCAAAACCCTAAAATTATTATCTTTAGTAGAAATTCATCTATGCTACAACAGTTCTCAAACTTTTCCTTCCCTACTCTTACACTGAATGCCTTTTCCACCTACCTCTACAGCACATACTTATCACAATATGCCTACTCAATTCTCCATGCTATATTCAAAGGCTGACCAATTGGTCTCACCTTCCTTCATGTCTACTTTCACAAACTCATTGATTTCCCTGCAAAAAACTTGATTTTTTAAACAGATATTCCCTTTGCAAACTGCCATAACAGTCAGTCAATTATCCATAGAGAAAGTTGTCCAAGTAGAGGGCAACAAATGAACAGGCCAAATTGTGAATCTGAAAATTGAAACTCTTGGCCACTTTTAAAATTTTGCTCTTAAATTGACAGTATGTGTGCTACTAAGTTAGATAAAATAAAAACATGTTGCTAGAATCCTTATAAATTCCAGCCATTAATACTTTCCTATTTCAGGTGTTGGCTAACATGGAGCAAACAAAATGTACAGCACACTTCCTCAATTCCATCTTGAAAACAACCCATTCTGGCAATCATGCCTTACTGCAGTCGAGGAACGTTCACTAAAGGTATTTTGCTTGACATCTTTGTGCTAAAATATTCAACATTTAATTCTATAGGCTTTTTTTCAGCCAGTTTATCAGCAATAGGGTCCAGAAACCTCAGTTAGGGATCACAGTGAACTGTCCTTGCAATGGCCTAGAGATTCAAAGTTATTTTAAACAACTAGTATGTGAAGAATTTTTTGACTTCTGAAATCCATAAAAGGAGAATGTTTATCAAGATCTTGATGACTCTAGAGGAAAAAAAAAATGAGGAGGGATAAAAATTAACAACTAGATCATTATTAAGTACATTCTAGATTAGTTTATATCAGCAGATAGAGAGTAGGTTAAATTTCACCAAAAACAGATGCAAAAGAGTGGGAGACCCACTGGAACATATACAGAAATAAAACTTCAATGCTTTTGCAGGACAATAACATGATTCTAGAACAGATAGCTCAAAAAAAACCACCCATATTTTTCCACCTTCTAAGATGACAAACAAATTACATACATACATAGACCGACAGGATTATTTCCTGTTAGAATCCTTGGTCTTCATAAGAATCAAGAGGAACGCTAATAAAATGTTTAATTCTACAGGGGATGAAATGGAGGCAAATAGTATAAGCAAACTAAGTTGTTCTCTTACCCAAGAATTTTAAGATTACAGAATATTTACAGTCAGGATTCAACATGCATCCTTCTATTATGTCTGCATATTCCTCTGCTAAGACTTGTATATCTTATTTAAAGATTTCTGCTTGGTTTGCTTTTCAAGAAAAAGTTAAGGCCGTTAATAGGAATTGAAGTGATCAGCTTCCCAGGACACTTAATGCCAGATTTAAAACACTAGTTTTGTTCAACTTCAGCTCTGAAAACAAAAATGAGTAGAAAACAACTTCAGAAAAATCCATGTGGAAAAAAAAAAAGTAACATTTCTTCTCCAGGAAACGGAGGAAGAATTCATTCTAGGAAAAAAAAAAAAAAATGGCCCACAGGGTGGCAGAAAAGACACACACATACAAATCTAAGAAAAATTCCTGACTCGTGTTTGAAGAAAAGTATCTAGTTTTACTAGCACTTCATCTAATAGCCTCATACACACCAAATAAAAAAATAAAAATGGTTATGGATAAGGCACCAATTTATTCATGTGGCTCCCTTACATATTCATTATAGTGTGGGAAATTAGGTAAGCAGTATATTATAATGTAGCAACCACAGAACTTCAGAATACTTCCTATACAATTTCTAAAAGAATTAGTATCTAGAAATGTTGTCTAGTAAGCACAGCTCTTTCCAGGAGTGTGCTCTGTCTTACTCTAAAAACACTGGCTTATATACTCCAGGGTTTCTGAAAAATCCTCATTACAGCTAATGTTGTCTAGTTTTAGTTCTAGTTCAGCCTAAAAATTAGTCAAGACTAGGGTCTAAAAGTTTTCAAGCAAAGTCAAAGGAAAAAAACCCAAACACAGAACTTAACAATTCCTAACTAAAATGTCCATCACTGTTACTACCACGGGATCTAAACTATGTAACTACAGAAGCAGCAAAAAGAAAGCAAAACAGTTATTCACACAACCATCCCTGAACAGTTAATGGCATAAAAGTTCAAAAGTCTTTAAACTCTCTGAAACCATAAACAAATACATAGAAATATAATAAGCTCCTGGAAAGATACTTGAAAACAGGTGAATACACCAATCCTTATTTTTATGACAAGCACCTACTAGAAATACTACAAACACACCTAGTAGTTTTTAATACCAAATGCATGCCTGTATGAAATCCATCAAACACCTAATTTTTTCCCACCTTCTCAGGATTACCAATAGAGGCAGACTGATACCTAAACAGAATTTGAAGCTATATGATAAATACTTATTTAACTTTGATTCTTTTTGATTGTTCTTGTGGTAGTAAGTAGAAAGTTCTTTAAAACATGAAACATTTGAAATGGATTATATATGATGGAAGATTAATTTAAAATATAATCATTATGTTCTTTTTTACACACAATTTTAAATGCTTTGAGTAGTCATCTCTCTCAGACTTGACTACATTGATAAATCAGCTATCTGACCATTAAGTAAAACTACTACATTAAATGTTCCCATACAGTAACTAAGTATATGAAACATATTTCTTAAAATTCAGTTAATGAAGATGCTAATAGGTTAACTCCAATTAACAGGTTAAATCCAATAGTATCACTAAAGACAAACTGATAAACCAATGTACTCTCTTATGCTATAATCATGGCCAAACAAACTTTAAAAATTTCCTTAATTACATTAGCTTCTGAAATTTAATTATGAACATGTGAATTACACAGACCTAAATACACTAAGAATGCTGCTAAGCTGCAACTAATCCCGGAAGCTCTAGACAATGGAAACTTTACTTTGGCTGCTTACTAACTTCATTTTAGGACAAATTGTGGCGGCTTATTATGCTGTTTCAGTAGATTTGCTGGACAACTGCAAGATTATTACAGGAGGGGTGCACCATGCAACATGATAAAAATAAACCTCAGATGATGTTAACCAATTTGTTCAGAATGAAACTAGTATTAATTGTCTTGCTTTTCTCACTGCTTTTTATAATGTTCAGTCCCCTAATGGGTGATACATGAGAGATTATAGTCATCTTATATAAAGGGCTGAATTCAGACCTAGCAGCAGAAGTGAGTCCCATCAGCTATGGACTTTAATAATATACACAACAATGAACATCTATCTACATATATTCATATATTGGTTTGCATGTTACACATATTTCATTGACTTAGGGATAGAAAAAGAATTCTAAGCACGTCCAGTAGACATTTCATTCTCTGTCTAACTTCTAGGCTAGAAAGACCAAAATAACTCTTAGAAGTCCTGGCCCATCCAGTAAAGATCCTTTCCTAAGAGTAAGGAATCTTTAAATTAAGTACCTTGCTTTCCACATTCCTTTTCATGATCTTTGATAAGTCTCTTTGCCTGAGTTTCAACTCTCCCATCTTCAAAATGGAAGGAACTGTATTTTTCTGTCTCACAGACATCTCAAGAGGAAATATACTGACATATCTAATCCCCTACAATCCATGGCACAAAGTAGATTATTCTCAGATTTGTAGGACTGAAACTGTTTACTGTAACAATTGAGTCCTGACAGATATTTCCTATTGAAATATGAGCTGGTTAATGTTTATGACCAATAAATCAATTCCCAAGTACCTCACCATTTAAATTCAAATATTTCCACATGAATAAAAGACAGCGATAGCAATTGTATAACCTGCAAAACATAGATTTCCTCTTTAAAAGGTCAGCACAAGGAATAAGCTCATTGCTGAACAATTGATCACATTTTAAGTTATGCAGTGACAATGCCACAAGTATGCTGACAAGTGATCTTTTTCATCAAAACAGCATAAATTAAAAGCAAGGAATTGTTCTATACAACTTACTTGAGTATCTGGACTATCAGTATACTCTGCCATTCAGTTCAGATTTAATTTAACAGGTTTTTTAATTGATTAAGCTATTTAACTAACTAAATTAATGAAATCCAACCCACTGTGGACAATTCTATTGCTTTACTTACTTCCTTAAATTAGTCTTTTACTAGCAGAGTCTAAACTATCACAAAGTACCTTTCAACCAAATAGCAATACATCATTGCAAGCATTTTAACTAAATCATATCATGTTGCATTCAGAATGAATTTTCTGAAACTGGTAACCAAATAGCGCAATGATCCAATGTTAGTACCTCTCTTTAGTCAGTATGGTACCAAAAAAATAAATCTGATCCTAAACAACAGTGAATACTAGACAGGTATCTATCAATTAGGGGGAAAAAAGTTTAATAAAATGAACATATGTGAAAGAAGGTATATTTATTTTTAATGAGAAAACTTCTGTGGTAATTGACTGTAAACAGAAGCACGGATCAAAAATGCAGCTGAAACATATATTCCTAGCCCCACATTGCTTGTTTTGTGAATTCATCAACCTGAAGATGCTGACAAAATGGTATGTTACTGTTTTACACCAACTACAGTTGTTTGACATTACATGCCTAAGTATCAACCCATGACACACTACCAGTGTGTCTTCAAAGTTGGCCTTTGTGACACGAACCGCAGCCCTGTGAGACTAGCAGTTCAGCCACTTTCCAGCTCTCAGAGTCCACTTACCTAACTCACACTTCAGCAACTTGCCTATGAGGATGTTGTGGAACAGTGTCAAAAGCCTTGCTAAAGTTTAAACAAAGGTCCTTGGCTCTCCCCTAACACACCAAGTCACTAATCCCATGTAGAAGGCTATCAGATACAGTTATTGGTCAGATATGGTTACTTGCCAATTACCTTCTTTTTCTTCATACGGTTTGGAAATTGTTTCCAGGATTACTTGCTCTTCCAGCTTCTCTTTGATTAAGCTGAATATGCTCTGTCTTTGGTTCCTGTGATCTTCCTCCTGAAGTCAGGAGATCTTTGCTTTCATGTAGTCCCGGGGAACCTCCCCTGACCACAACCTTTCAAACATAATCAAGAATGACCTCCCAGTGACATTGGCCAGCTCCCTCAGCATTCTTACGTGCATTTTACCAGGACCAATGGACTTTTGTATGTCCTTTTTGTTTAAATAGTCATAACCTGACCCTCCTCCACAGAGGGCAAGCCTTCTGTGATCGAAGCTTTCCCACTGGTATCTACAACTCCTGAAGGCAGATCTTACCAATAAAAACTAAGGTGAAGAATGCATTGGAGACCTTGGCCTTCAACATGTCCTTTTCCACCAAATCTGCCCCAGACTGCACCTAGAGAACTCATCTTCAATTAACATCTGGACATTTCATTCTCTAGCCTCCTTTCCACACGTTTCTTTATTTAAATAACCCCTAAAGAGAGTGTTGCATTTTTTTACAGAGATCTACTGCCCTTGTGATCAAACTCCCTGCAGGGTATGCAAGATTGTGACATCATAACTCTTTTAGTCATACAGCTGTAGTTTAAACTATATTTTGCTTATTCAAATCAAAATTAAACCGCTTGCTTTACCCATTATACATTTGTCTCATATTCACTGAAGAATACAGAATGAAAAGTGAAAAGTGCAGGAAAGAACTGTGGTGTGCAGCCAGAAGTGACTAGTGGTACAATTTGGGAGTCAAACACTAAATATTTACGGCATCATTACCTGGTAAAAGGTATTTTTTCACACTTCAGTGGTTTCATTTCAGACATTAAAAACAGAAATATCAAAGCAAGCTGAAATAGTACCAGAAATTATTTGGGCAGAAAAAAACCCACACAAACATATGGCACAGTTGACATGTTAATAAATTTTGATAAAATACCCTAGTCAAACGTATTAAGGAAGTGAAATAGTTTAAAAGGAATGACATATGACTGAACCTACAACACAGTTTTTTTATTCTGAGCATTACTGCCGTTATAAATTAGTATTATTTTTAAATAATAACTACATCCTATTTTATATGAGCACTGGCATGCCAACTAATTATTCAAAGGAACTACACCGATTTTAATGTCACATCTGTGTCCTCAAAACAACCTGCAAGTTCAGAAGAGACTGTCTTTTACAGAAAGGGAAAAACCAGTCGCTACTGACACTTCAATTAATTACAATACTATTTATCTAATGATTACAGTCATTTACACCATTGAAATAAAAAAGATTAAGTCTATAAGGTGGTATTACTACTATTCTCATATCCAGGTAAGAACTGAATGGCATATTATCCTAAGGCATTAATAACTTCATGTTACTGACTGATTTTGGCTTGGTAGTTATAGTTCATGATCAAAGAGAAAATTAAAAGAAGGTTTACCTTATAGGTCAGCACCTTCAATGACTGTAATAGAACATCCTGCACTTCTAGAAAGACCTACAAATCACCCAAGTTCCAAACACGGGACTTTTTGTTCTAGTATGCTTCAAAAATCAAATAATGAGACAGCAATTCATGTACTGTATCAGGAAAATTCTCAAAAGAGAACTTCCCAATGACATCTTTCTCATCAGTAAATTAATACAAAATAGTTAACCCTAACAATTGTATGATCATGGGCAGCATTTTCAGAATAGTAAAAAATTTTATTAAAAAAATGAAATACAAATAAATTAGTACATGAAAATACGAATGTAAAGCTATATGAAATATTTAGTAATACTGTTTAGATACTGTTACTATAGTATAAAATGCAATTGGAAGCAGAATAATACTTTTTGTCTCTGAATCCTACAGAAATCTCAGCTTCTCAGTTGCCAGAAATACAGGAAAATATCAAAGCAAATATGTAAAGCTTAGGCAATGCACAATTTTCCAATACTGAAACCCTTACAATAAAAGTTAAAACATGAACATTCTGAAAAAATTACTTTCCAGAAGTATAAATCTGGACATAAGTCTCACAACCTGAAAATTCCACCTACCTCTTCAAAAGGTCACCATCAAAGATTATTTTTAATATCTTTGTCCTCTCTACATAAAGGCAGTGCTGATTCACAAGCATTGTGGATTCCCACACCTACCTTTCCCATACAAGTCACTTTAAAATCTTCAAGGGCATATCAAGAAGAGAGATACTGAATACAATACACAAATACAGCTCCAAGCACTTCTATCTGATTAAATCCTATGTTTACGTGATATAGACCTATTAGGTGGGTCCTCAGTTTTTAATTAAGCAGAAAAACATCTCATTGACATTCTTCACTCTTCGTGGCAGATAAATGTGCCATAAATAAGAGTATATGATCAAACAGTGAATATTGTACATTGGTAAATTCATTGAAGAATATCATGCTCCAGTAGCACATAAATAGCAGTTAGGCCCCCCCAAATTAATTAGATCTTGTAGCCATTCATATAACAATTACATCTAATATAGATGTTAGCTTGGAAGTATTCACTACTTAAACCTCTTACTTTATCAATCAAAAAAACCTCTGCATTTTTAAAAATCTTGTAATTTTACACAGCATTTCATTAACACTACAGAAACTAACATTATTTTTTGTATTATTTTAGTCATTGTTAGTTTATCGAAAAAAGGAAAACACTGCAACAAAAAATAAAAAGAAAGTAGATGAAATGTTTGTTTCAGAATTGGTATCTGCTCAATTATTTCAACATATGCTTTTCAACTTACAGACATTAAATCAAAAAATAATTGTTTCAACTTCTTACACTAACTTGTAGTGTAATTGTTCTTACACTAAATCAATACAAGAATAGAATACATTTACATAAAACAAATTTGGAAACAAATTTAAGTATCAACAGCAGCAATTACACAAAATTATGAGGAAACACAAAATGTGAGTCCACAACACACTATGCTGAATGGCAATTCAATAGGAAGGACAGATGTAGAGGCAAACAGACTACACAAATTTTTGGTCAAACTTATTTTCTGTTGTCCTTCAAACTTCAGTGACCTACTTCCTTCGCAACCTTTTTTTGGTGTGTTTTTTCACATTTTCAAACACTTCAATGAATTTCCTAAACTTACATATTCTTATAGTTAAAAAGAAGTAAATAAAATCAGGAATAAATCTATTTTATTTTCACTTTTGCTCACCTTTCTTTTCATTCCTCTTTCCTCAGGCTTTTCCATTGTTACATGCTAAACAGTCCACAATCGGGTTTTTTTTTGACCTCTCAGTTTTTAGTTACTATCCTAAATAATTTTTTTTTCTTTTTCACAAAAATGGTAAAGTTCAAAGAAATGCCAAGTATCATTTCAGATGCAAGTTTCAACTGAACCCCATTAAAAACACAGGAAGCAAATAAACACTCATTACTATCATATTTGGCACAGTGTCAAATATTTAATCTCTGCTTTTTAATTTGAATGAGAATGGAGTTTTCTTGGTTTTTAAATCACAAAACAAGCGGTTCAATAGGTTAGGTCTGGATGAAATAGAAGTATTAAGCTGCAAATCCAAGTATTCAAGTCTGCCCCATAAGAAGAACATTAGAAAGTAACTATTCTAAGCAATATCTCTGGTCTAGAAATAAAAACAAGCACCAATGCAACATACAGAAACCTAGCCATGTGGGAGAAGGGGCACAGGGAGCTGAACTAAGTTAATGACTGCAGTTCTGGAAAGTAAATTACATCCTTAAAGAAATTCTAAATGTAATCTACATGATTTAGGAATATGCATTTGCCATAATAAATACTAGATACTATTTCTTATAATGTAAGGTCAAAACATTTTTGAGAACTCTGAAAATACCACAACTGCACTATATAAAACAACTCTCAGTAAAAACACATTTAAAAGTTATCTTTTATTAATTGAACACTGTAAAAGGGATGTTGCTGTATTTTCAAATTTTTTCTTTCTATACATTAGCTACATTAGCTATTATTTATCAGATTTTAAACTTCTTCTTAGTTATAAACCTCTAATTTCCCTAAATCTTTCAAACTCTCCTAGCTCTCCAGCTGTGACAGAAGTAGCTACCTTACTGAATAAATACCCCTGCGGTGCACAAATGCTAGTCAAACACTTTCGAGTAGATATCATACTCAAACTACATAACACTCAAGTATTCTTTTTTAAATTTTAAAATTCAAGAGTTTACATGAGTTCATGTTTTAAATTAGAAATATTGTACAAATTCAGAATGCAGCTCAGACTACCACTTAACTCAAAATTCAAGTAACAGAACTAAATTTTCAAAAACTATCACATCCAACTATCTTGCTTTATTGAATATTTCCAAAATAGCTCTCTGTCACTATACTAACGTGCTTTTCAGTGAGAGTTCTAGTATTAAATGTGGAAAAACTTTGGAAGAAACTCCTTAAGGTGTGGTGGGACACTGGAACAGATTGCCCAGGGAGGTTGTGGATGCCCTATCCCTGAAAGTGCTCAAGGCCAGGTTGGGGCAACCTTGTCTAGCAGGAGGTGTCCCTGCCAGTGGCAGTGGGGGTTGGGACAAGATGACCTTTAAGGTCCCTTCCAAGCTCTTAAAATTCTATGATTCTATGAAAACATGGAGGTTAACAGTTAAGCTTGAAAATACTACCTACACAGTCAGACCAAGAGGTCCATTTAAAAGAAAAGCTTTTTTCAGAATTCAGTTTTTTAAATTCCTGATAGAACACTACTGATAAATATCTGAACATACTGAAACATCAAAATCCAGTGAAACATCTGCTGTCTGTAACATAATTGCTTACTTTTTTCTCCTTCTATACTGTGTAGCCCTCAAGGGTTGTCCCTTTTACCAATACCTAAAGATGCACATTTTATACTCTTAGAATAACTTCCCTCTATTCAGAAAAAAAAAATAAAAATATGGTGCCACCTTAATGAAAGTTAAATGCAAGCTAAAAATAACTAACTTGGGCTTTACCACAGAGGCACTTAAATAACCATTCCAAAAGCAGACAGAAACTGAAGAGTGATGTTGACCCAGTGTCAATCTACATCTTTAATCAACAGAGTTCCAATTTTCAGCCATTAGCCAGGTGAAAACATTTAAACTGAAATGCAACCATCCAGAATTACAACTATTACTATTTTGTGAGATAATTTTTGTCTCTCATCCCAAGTCACCCGCTTATGAAACACTTAACAGGTCTTAAAAATATGAGGTACTAACAGATTACTGATACAAAATAAACTTGTCTGGCAGTTGCTCAATTTTATTCAGTATTCTTTTTTAAAGTATCTTCACAAGGTATTTCCAAACTTTTCTAAACAACATGTATATCTGTATAGCTAGGGACTTCTGTGAAGGTCCAGTACAGGTCAATTTCTAAAAGAAGTTAAGATTTAAAAGCAATCTACAGTGGTTACTAATACCCCTTTTCCTTAACAACTCATTCAATGTTTGTTTTCTCCAATGTTTGAAACTACTAGACTTCAAAGTCATTCATTCTAAGCAGCTTTGTCAGGGTTTCAGTACTACAATTTTCAAAATTACCTTCATTTTGCAAAGAGGTTCACCACTTTAAAAAATAGCATCTCCCTAAATTCAACAATAGTTTGCTATGAAAAGAAAACCATGACAACTGTTTGTACTCTTGCTTTATTATTACATCCGGCCTGGTCACTATTGGAAATTCAATCTATTATTGTTGCTAGGAGCCTGTTGCTATGCAACCTAAAAGGGCTATGCAGTGCTTTCAGGCTGAGAAGCCTTGAAAACACCACAGGCCTCCTCCTATGGCTCTAGCCAGTTTATTTAAATAGATTAACACTCTCCTCAGTCCACCCCCAATTCCAGGCATACCCTTAAAAAAAAGTCGCAATAACAGATTTGAGCACTGTAAACAAACATGAAAACAGAAAAATTACACAGAAACAATATATCTGAATTACCCTGCATGCTACAGCAAAGCAAACAACAAAATTTCTTCCAATCCGTCATTTCAGTTAGCAAAGTTAAAATCTGTAAGCCCAAAACCTTCGAAGTTAATTTTAATATACTAACTAGCTAGTATAATGTTGCTCAACATGCTCTGCAATGATATTTTATAATAAACTTTTGAGAGATCAATACACCAAGTTTCATATTCTAGAACACAGAGTGGGAATTCGGGGGGGCAAAAAGGCCTAAAATTAACTTTAAAATGGCAGAATAATACTTTATATTTGTACTTTATATCAAAAGATGTCCAATAAGCCTGTAAGATGGTTTCAAGCTTTGCAGTCAAACTGAGTTCTGACTTCATGTGTCTTTGTCACCATTACACATTATGCAAACCATATTAGACATCTATGTAGAGCTCTGCAGATTCACTTCTTTCAGCAATGTTTTTGCAAATCTGCTGGAGAACAGCTAAGAAACGACAAGCAAAAGAGATGATTATTATGGCTTTTCTTTCTTGTAATCTGAGGTTGTTCCAGCCTGCACCAAAGAACAAGTTGTTCTACAGCACTAGAAATAAGAAAACTGCATTTCCTTCAGCTTGGTCTTTTACATGGATCCACACTATAACACATTAGCACAGATTGTGAGTGTTTGCTGACTGACTCTCCAGGACACTGGCAGGGCAAAAGGAGTTGCAAAAGCCTCTTCTTCAGAGTTAGTACACATATTTGCTTACTTTTTCAAATTAATTACTTTGTTAGTATCTGTTTTTCTGAAACTTCTAACTCTCTTTTGAATAAGATGGACAGACATACCAGGAAAAAAACAAACCAAACTTGTTTCCTTAAGGGTACAAATTAGAGAAAGAACTACACTGTCCCAAAAGTTATTGCAAATGTTAAGATTATTGTCTATACAACAGATGTGACAGCCGGTGCCATAAAACAGATTCTGGCAGTCAGATAAGGAAATGCTGAAGTTTATCCTTTCCAAAATGCTTTGCAGCACTTAGTGGCTGATGTTTTCCAGAGAAACCTTGAAAACAATTACAAATATGAACACCGTTCTGAAGACAAAAATCTCAGAGGGTTGGGGGTAAAACAGCAAATAGCAGCACAGTGCATTCATGAATTCACTCTTCTAACTAGAACTTTGCTGCTTCTCCAGAATATGAAGGTTTCAGCACCTTTGCCTAAAGCAAAACTGAACTTTTTTATCTATGTTAGGGTAACAATCCACAAAGAACTTGCTTTATCCCCTATAGTTAAGGGATTTAGCCTAGAACAGCTGCTAATCTAGTAGGGTCAACAACGAAGTACCAGAATGAAACACGTTCCATCAACTTCTACAGTCAAACTCAAAGAATTGCTGTGTATAATCACCATTGCTAGTTTTTTGGGGTTTTTTTAAGTCTATAAACAAAAGATCCCTGCAATATTAAGTGAACCTAGTGGTTCGTGACCTCAAAGATGACAGGCTGCTTGGAAAACATCAACAGCTAGATATAGTTAGAGGTATAGCTAGAACAAGATAAGCATGTTATGCTGTAAAACTATCTACTGTTTTAGAATTAAAAACTAGTTATTGATTATCTGAACTGTTTTACAGTCAACATTTCATTAGAGCTTGTTAAGTACTTATGTTTTGTCCAAGAAATTATAAGAGACAAGAAAGATTTTGACAAAGACAACAGATCCAATGCTATGTTCATCTACCATTTTTCCTTAAATGATCTTCTGTAAGTATGATATTTGCTTTAATGTCACTGAAGCAAATGAAACTTGCAGACATGAGTGGTTTCCTTATACAAAACAGAATAGGGCCTTGATTTTTTTCAGTCTAGTGGGACACCTTGGTTGTCTTCACTGACAATTCAATAAAAGAAGTTTTACCAGAATCTGGCCATAATGAGCTTAAGGAGAAGCCTAGGATTCCTCCACCCTTTATTATAGAAGATAACTGAGAACTGGCCATTCAAGGAAGCAATACAGGCTGAATGTTCCCTTAGCTCTAGGAGACAGCTACATATTATTGGGGTGACTTAAGAAGGTAATGTTTCTCCCATAATTCTAGAATCCTATTCTTAGGATATAACTCACTACACCACAATTATACCTGAGAAAATACATGTACAACTGTTCCCCTGAGTTCCCTGAAACAACAAAAACAAATACATCCCCCCAGTCAGAAAAAATCACAAACAATTCAAGATCTTATTTTAAGATATCCATTCCACCTCTCAATACATGGGGTCATTCCCCCAGAACTGGACATTTACCTGTTCTTAGGCAGCTGGTAAAGGAAATAGATTCTGAATTTCTCAATACAAGTTCTTTTCAATTACATCAAACAAGTTCTTTCCAATTGCACCAAATAATGTTCCTCAGAATATATTTTAAGTGTCAGTTTTGTATACACTCCCATGAAGCAGGCTAAAGAAACCTAAACAAAGTTAGAAGTTAGCAAATATGAAAGCAAAGTGGCTGTTGGTAAAGAAAGAATTAGGCAGTTCCTGAAAGCAGATCTCAGTACCTGTAGCTATCCCTACAACCGTGTATATGTCAGCACCGTGTGATGTTCAGCAGCCTTGTCATACCCCACAATCTCAGGTAAACTGTTAAATATTAAACTGTATGCAAGCCAGGCATCCAACAAGGAACAGGGGGGAAAAAAAACCCAAAAAACCCCACAAAAACCACAAAGAAACAAAAGAAAAAAAACCCCATGAAATACTTAGCTTAATAACTAAAAATGAGTGCAAAAAAGATGCTGAAAATATAATTGTAATTGGAAAATATATGCAAGTAAATATTGCTGTCATCAATGGTCATATAATAAGGCAGCAAAAAAGGACAATCAAAC
>JAWWEW010000088.1:45135071-45145747 GCA_035583185.1 Anabacerthia variegaticeps | reverse complement strand
CTGTGGCAATAGAGGAGATAATGACATGAAATGAGTGAAGGGTTAAGATGGGTGGAGACAAGTAGAAGAGATTTTAGTACAACCAGCAAAATTTAGCATGTCAGAGTTAAGTAAACAATGAGGTTTCTCACAGGTATTTCCATTTTAATGTAGCAGGGGCTCTGGTGGTGGCATGAGAGAACAGGGAGGAGAGGGAGCAAATGAAGATATACTTTACAGCCTGCATGATCTTTCTACGTTGATCTTGAATGCACAGAAGGAGCTGAAAAATTTGTACTGGGCAGCCAAAATCCCTCCTTCAAGCAACTTCCACTGTTCGCCATTGGTGGTTGGAAACAGGAGACCTAGAGCCCTGGCTCTTTTTGCTAGTCCCTGCAGCCTGTGTCTGATCCTTTCTAATTACACCTGTATTACAAGTTAGTATTTAATTTGTTGTGCTAGGAAACTGTTTGGCTATAGATCTGAAATTAGTAATGAAATAATTAGGAGAGACATTATTTCATTTCCTTCAAAGTATTAAAGTGAATGTTAGTTTAGTATTTGAGAGGAAAGGCCACAATTTGATGTTAAATGAGTGCCAAATTAAGCACTAGCTGTCAGCAGCTAACACTGGATGACCTGTACTTGGATACTGTGAGCTGACTGGCATCACACCTAGCAAGATCACATGGCAGAGGAGCTTCATGACAGAATTGTCACTAATCCTGCAAAAACTCAGGCATGCATATTTTAAAGAACAAGAATGGTCCAACAACCCCAACTGTCTCAGCATGTCCTCACAGAAGAGGTGCTCAGGTTCGCTGATCATCTTCATGGCCCTCTGCACTCTTTTCAGTAGATTCATGTCCTTCTCATGCTGTGAGTCCAGAGCTGAATGCAGCACTTCAGGGGGGGTCTCATGCTGAGAGTTCACTCAATCCCACTGTCCCTCTCTGCAGGGCTGCTTTCAGTCCATTCATTGTCCAGACTGTATCCATTTTTGGGATTGCCCCAACTCAGGTGGAGGACCTTGCACTTGGCCTTACTGTACTTAGTAATATTCACACAGGCCCACTTCTCAAGCTTGTCAAGGTCCGTCTAGATGGCATCCCTTCTTTCTAGAGTATCAAGGGCACCACTAAGCTTGGTGTTGTCAGCAAATTTGCTGAGGGTTCAGTCAAACCCACTGTCCATGTTGCTGACAAAATAATAGTCATCTCAATCTAAGGATCCTGAATCATCACCAGTTTCCACCTAGACATCAGACCAGTTGGCTGCAACTCTCTAAGTGCAACCAGTCAGACAATTCCTTATCCACTGAGTGTTCAACCCATAAAATCCACGTCTCTCCAGTGTAGAAACAAGGATGTAATATGGGACAGTATCAAGTGCTTTGCACAAGGCCAAGTAGATTATCTCAGTGGTTCTTTCTCCATCCACGAATGCCGTAACCCCATCATAGCAGGCCATCAGATTTGTCAGGCACAATCTGCCCTTCACAAAGCCATGTTGGCTGTCACCAGTCACCTCCCTGTCCTTCATGTGCCTCAGTACAGTTTCCAGGAGGATCTAGTCTATGACCTTGCAAGGCACTGAGGTAAGACTAGCTGGCCTGTGGTTGCGTGGGTCTTCCTTTTTTTATCCTTTTTAAAGGTGGGGATTATGTTCCCCTTTTCCAGTCATTGGGAACCTTACTAGTTTAAGTGAAGGAATATCTCATTTCACCTTTGTTAACCTCATTGTTTAGCCTGATAGTACCATCACTTCCCTTTGGGATTGCCGGTTCATTTGTACCAGTGTGAGAACCATCTGTCCTGTGTAAAGAAAGTTGAAGTAGATTTTCATTTTTTCTCAGCCCTTAAGTATACCTAGTACAACTCCTTTCACTACTGGATATCTGCAATTGGTTCTAGAATTTATTTGAGTAGTTTTAATAATCTTCAATTCTACTCAAAATTTGCAGTATTATAATTATCAAAAGTGTTCAGAGCACAGCACATCATTAGAGCTGTTATTCCTACTTCACACAACCACCCCCAAACAAAACTAAATATGGGAAAGAAGTACCTGGTTAGAGTAACCCACACTAGATAAAGGCATGACTGAAAAAAGACAGTGCATTTTATAAAGTGCAAAAATTCTTGATAGGTATCTAGACAGTTGATGTTTAAAACTCAAATAACCCTCATGGATTAGGTTCACGTATAAGAAATGGTAATAATTCTAAGCTTTGTTACAAGAATCCTAAAGATAAAGTGATTGTTTCTTCTGCAGTTAATATACTGAGACAGGCATAATTTTTAAAGTATATTCTATAGAATAAGGAATAGTTAAATTTGACTCTACTTGGAATCTGTTTGTTTAAGTAAAACTTCTTCTGTCACATCTGTTTATCATTATTTATTCTCACATCTTCTCACATGATGAAGATACTGAAACTTATTTTACACTTTTCTAATGGTTAAGTTACCAAAGATACTGTGCAGTAAATGAAGAAGTTATCTTAGAACATATTTTAATATAAGAGGACTTCAAGGAATTTCTGTAGCTTTTTGGAGGGTGTATATATACAAAACTACAGTCTAAAACTGTTTTGAGAAATGAACTAGTATTTTTTTTTCATTAGTGCAAATTATTCCTAACTACACAATGTTGCTAGATGAAATCTGCTTAGGCCTTCACTAAAAGTACTGCATCACACATACCAACTGAAATAATTCAAACCTTTCACAGATTATGCTTTCAATAAGTGGTGAAAATGAACATTTTTGTCTGTCTTGGGGCATGAAGATTTCAAAAATCAAGGCAAAATACAATAGGACAAACTAAATTCCTGACAATAGTTAATGAATTAACTGGGGGGAAGGAAGAGAAGTGTAGCTAAGACTGTAATACACTATGCTTTCTGCTATGCGTAACTTCAAGCTAAAAGATTTTTCATTAAGAGTAAACATTAGTTTTCGTCTCTGCTATATATCATCTTACTCCCTCCTCCCCTCCCCCCACCTAGTTCATGTAATGATCTCCACTCATCATGATGCTAAAGAGGTAAGAAACCCCAACATACAGGAAACTATCGTTTTGCCTTAAGGAACGGTAGTGGTTGTAGTGGTGTAGTGGTAATAGAAGAAACAGTAGTAAAATGCTTCTTACAAGGTGGGATATAAGGAGATAAAAATAAGGCAAGACATTAGATTTTATAGTAATGCAGTTAACATATACAACTAAAATTGAAACCTCATGGGACTCCTGCCTTCTGCCCATCCTTGCTGCTACCATGTGATATCAGCATAAAATTTCTCCAAAGTTTTTTAGCATAATGGTCTTGACCTTACATTGCAGCATGATTTTTATCTTATATTCCTAGCATATCAAAAATTCTTCAGAGAAGGAAGGCAAATCTATCTGATATTAAGGAATATCTCCCTTGTTTCAGATATTTCTCATGATGAAATTGAAGCATTTCATTTACACATTTAAAATTGACTTTTGGCAGGGCATCAGCTCTACAGAGGAGTCTTGGCTATTGAACAATAGTGAATAAAGGGTTCCACATATTTTCCCATCTGCTTTCCCAACACTTTAAATAAAAATAACAACTCTGCATGGGAATTAAGTGTTATTTTATGCAACCTTGGTCCTTGCAACAAACACTTTGGTATTGTTAATTTAAAATGTCTTGATCTGAAATCTCCCTCAGCGCTGATCACATCTTGCAAACTTTATTTTCTTTAGATTAATCCCCAGTAATACAGGTGCTAATTGACAGAAGCTTAAACATGTCCTGTGCCTCTGTATTATCACAGTGTAACTGAGGTGATTGGGCTATGACCCCAGGAGGTCCTGCTGTTAGCTGATAAGCAGTGTTACCAGGTCCAGCTTCTCTGTGGCAGAAGAAGAAACAGAGACGCAGAACACCCTCCAGGTTGTTCTCCTAAATTGCTGCCAGTGTTTGGATTAATGGCTGCAGGCCATTACTTCACGATTATCAGTTCACACTGAACCACTAGCCAAGCAATATCTGGAAATGAGAATAAGTATTATTTACAGGCTACCCGCGTAAATTAAAAAAAAAGTAACTAAATAAACTAAAGATGGTAAGCCAATAACCTCAAAGTGTTGTCTTGGCCAGTAACTAGTAGATGTATTAAGATTAAATGGGTAAGAGAAGTTCTCAAAATTTTACAATTCTTGGTGTATGCCTCTAAGCAAAAGCTTCTGTCTCCTGGGCTGGAAGTGTCAGCCATATAACTACTCATCTTGATGTTCAGTGAAATCAGTGCTGGCTAGAGATTCTTCTGTGGAAGAGACAGGTGCCCTACCTCTGAGGAATTTATAAGAGAAGCTAAAACCTAGTATGATTAAAAAAGATGGTTAAGACAATCTAAAACCAGTGCTCAGTAGCTATGGGAATGTACATGGAACTGTAGCTCATGAACACCAATTTTCCTTTCACTAGGCTAACAAAAGGAAAAAGTAAACAAGGCTGTAGTTTCCATTGTTGTCCCCACCTTTGGTTCTTAATGAGGCTAGAGAGGGATTGGGGATGGAGTGTGTAATAACTCAAGGCCTTACAGTCAGGTGAATGGCTAAATGGCACTCTGATGATAAATATATCAGCCATGCACTGCCACGGTCTATTGAACCCTTCCCTTACTGCCCAGAGCTGCTTTCAAGCACCACCTATTGTCACTTGGATGTGTTGCCAAGTCCTCATTGGAAGTGTCTTTCTTGGTCATTTTAGAAATTACAGAATGGTATCAGGAGACTTGAGCCCAAAGGCACTGCACATGTCCCTGGCATAGTAGAATCAAATACCAAATACCTGTGCATATTTTTGCTTGCCATAGCCACAAAATAAAGATTTCCTTCCATTTTGCCCTTTTCATGATAGATGAAAAAAATCTTCAAAGATTTTGATGGCCTAACTTTGCACGGACTATTACATGGAAATATATGTGCTGATCAGCCTCCCTGATGTTTTTTAGGCATATTGGAGAAAAGATTAGAAATTAGGATTGCTTAAGAGGGCCATATGGATATGTATAAAATCAGAAGATGACGTATGTTCTGTGTCCTTTGTAAACATTCAGAGAAGCTGATTTTACTGTGGTATTCATGACTTTCAGGGGAGCACTAACTCTTTACTCACAGCCAAAATTACTAATTTTATTATGAATGTTTTGATTTGTTGTCCACCATGTGAAAAAAGTGAACCATAGTTACTCAGCAGAGTCAAACTTGAAGATAGCAGTGAGAGAAGCCTCCTTGCTGTACTTACTCAAGGCATCAGAAATAATGCAAACAGGAAATTCTTCATATGAAATAAACCACTGTTCAGATATGTGTCATAAATTCATGCCATGATTATTCTTCACCTTACATGAGTGATTCGCAGAATTTTTTATACCACTTTCATTCCTTCAGTTATTCAGATTCATTAATCTGTCTTTTAAAATAAAGACAATGGATTGATCACAGCCCTCATATATGCTGTACAACTTCAAGTTGAGAGATAAAGTGGAAATACTCGTTAGTAATAAATAGATGATCTGCATATTTATTTCATCAGAACAATAATGAAAGAAAAAACTGTCATCCTGATTGTCATCTGCTAAGATGTACTTCATGTACCTCAGTACTGAAGATGATGAAAATAGACATATTTACATTAGCACTACCTTCAGTCCAAGCATAAATTATAGGGTGTTTTACTGTTGTGAACAAGGCTCTCTGAAGCAAAGCATGTCACTTTGAAATGATACCATTCATCACGACGGGGGGGGGGTGGGGGGGGGTGTGAAGGCAAAAAGAAGAAGAAATAAACAGCTTGTGCTGACAAACACTGTCAGTTCTGTGTTCTGTCTTCTCTTGCCTTGTGCACTTGGGTAACATGATGTAAAAGCCACATTCTTGCATGTTCATATTTTGTTCAAGTACCATCTGCCAGGTACTGGGGAGAGCTGACTGGGTGCCTGCAAATGCAACTTCTGCAGAGAAACTTCTCCATTGACTGCAGGAAAGGCAGCTCCACCTAATGACATTTCTGTCTGTGTGCTGTTTAGAGTGCGGAGGAATTAGTCACAAGTGGCATCTAGTCTGATTTCCCAGTGGAAAAACCACTGAGAAGATATTTCTAAGCATCAAAGCTAGTAGTCCACATTAGGGTATATTTTCTCTCTTAGAACATCTCAGTCATTCTGTAGATTCAGTTTCTTAAAACATGACTTATTGATAGTATGAGATCTTACTAAAGCAGTACCTTAAGACAATTAAAATGAGATACCAATTTGACTTCAACCACGATCTGTCATGAAATAGCATAAGTCTATCTGTTCACTTTTGATCCAGTCATATTTTCTGTATTGCAGATGTTTGAATATTTAGCTTTATAACCTTGAGCATATTGTGCCTTTCAAATGATTTTTCAACAAACTGCAAACTTTTGTCAGCTTTGTTTCTGATGCAACATCACTGCACTTGGTACATCAGGGGTTTTGTTTCAGACAATACCTAATGCATGCTCAACCTCATTGAGGGAAAATACACTCAGCTTGGATGGAATCAGTATTTGGATGTGAATGACTCACAGCTTCTGAGCAAAACTTGGTCCTTGACCTCACAAAGGCTGTTTCTGGCTGATTTAAAGCAAGTCAGAGAAACTGAAAGCACACCTTTCTAGATGTGAAAAGGATGAAAATATATGTTGTGCCATGAAGAGCCTAGTCTGACTGCTATAATGAGATGTTTGGGTGGAAATGAGAGTGAACTGAACTTGATGTGAATGCTAATGTACCTGTAAGTAGAGCTGACCTGATTTCTACTGATTGAGTGGTTGGGAAATGAACTTAAACCACCTTTATTCTGCTTTTTCTGGGGACAGTAGGGCAGAGGGATTCTGGTATTGGTATCAAATACACCTGCTCCCTGATTATTAAAAAAAATATTATTTTTAAAATTCTGTATGATACACTTGAACTCACAGATTTCATAGCATTTTGAATAGTTTGGCTTGAATCTCTGACTTAGAAAAAAGTAAACTTCTAAGTCAAAACAGGCTTGCATTGCTGATTTTTGTTGCCTGTGTACTCCCTTTAACTAATTCAGTCTTTTTTTTCAGATTTTGATTCATACTTAAAAAGCTGAAAATTGGTTTATTAAGCATTAGTGATAAACCCTATAATGGTCAGTCCTGTAACATATGCAGTAGATGGCTACTCAGTTAAAAGCAATTTGTGGTCATGTATTAACCACAACTTGAAGAAGAACCTCGCCTGCTACATTGAAGACCTCCAAAGGCAGAAACAAGAGAGTATCTTAAAGCCAGATATTGTGGTGTAAGCATTAGCTGGAAAAACAGTAGTGCTCAACTGTAAAAACTAATGTGGAGTGTTTTCCACTAGGATACTGCCCAGTTTCATGTAAAAAAAAAAAAATCAGTTTGCAGACTGAATCTAAATATCAAAATTGCAATCTGCTCTATGGCTTAAGGAGAAGTGCCTGAGAGCTTCACAGAAGATGTTACTAAATGAGCACTTTCAGTCAATATCTGAAAAATGACAGAGATATGACACAGAAACTGACATTTCTCAGATATGAGAAAATGCTGCTTTGCCTACATTTAGTGTTTCAGTTGAAGGAGTGCTAATTTTAACAGTGAAGAGGTAAATGTGCCAGCACTTCTATCACAGAGGTATCACAACCATTGTCAGGTTAGCATGCAAATGGTCCAACTAGGCTGCTCTTAAAAGCAAAGTTTGGAAGAGAACGCCTCTTTCTGAGCCTCAGAGACACAGGTTGTTGCGTCCCCAGAGGCATCCAGCTCGAGCTTAAATAAACCAACTCCGTATCAGAACCTAGGGTCTTATTGTTTAACACAGGACTCCCATTCACCACGGCTGATGTTTCTTTGCTGAATAGCTTTATGTGTGTTAGTTTGTTCTGCAGGAATACCACTTACTAAGTGATCAGCACAAAAGGAACTCATTATGGCCCAGGGTCAGAAGTGTTCCAACAATATAAAATTAACACCTAGTATTTCTCTGTTACCATTTGTTATGCAGATGTGGTTCCACCTCTTTTCAAAGAAGCGTTGCACATGAAAAAAGTGTAAAGCTTTGGAGCTGTGTATGACAAAAGGCAAAACAATTTGGTCCATTGTTTTTCAGGTGACTAAGCACAACCATGTTGAAACTCCTCTATAATGGAATTATGTCACCGTGCAATAAATGCATTCAATTGATTAACTGAGTTAAAGCTTCAGTTTCACAGGAATAAAAACCAATGGCTTTTTTTCAATTTTTTAAAGCAGTTTCACAAATGCAAGGCTGATGTTCAGAATAATTTTAGAAGGGATCCAAGTCAAGAACAAGAGAATAAATGAGGGTGCTAGAAAGGAAGATTGCACAGGCAGATTATGCAAAATGATGTAAAAATATGGAGCTAGAAGTGAAAAAAAAACCAAAAAAACTTGACTCCTGCCCAGCGAAGTCTTGTGTGTAAAGTCTAAAAACACTACTGCTCAACAAAATAAGATTTTTGTATGTTTTATTAATGTATTTCACCAAGGCTTACCAAATTGTGTCACTAGTGTTTGATCAAAAGAGACAACTCTCCTGCAGATCTCTAAAAATTTCCTATTATGTGAATAAAGGATATGACCGTTAGCACATGCTTCCTGAGACACGTTGATCTGTGAAAAATGAGTGCCCTCATATTTCTTTCTCATTTGGTTTTTGCCTCATATCTTTTCCAGTTCTTTATCCTTGCCCTCTCTTGTGCAATCTCATTGTTCTATTTCCTCTTCTGTCTTGAGAACTTGAATTTTGCTGTTGACTTATACTCTGTTATTATCAAATCACAGTATGACATAGCTTAAGTTACCATAGGTCCACTGAAGTCCAGAAGATACTGCTCCAAAAGAAAATGTGGACCCCTTGCTAGGTACTGTAATGAAAATGAGCACAGTAGTCAATCATCCACAGCAATTTGATTTAACAACTTCAAAAGGCTCAGGGAAGTACACCATGACATCATTAACTGTTAAATTCTTAGGTGGAAATTTGGCATAGGGAAACAATGAAGGCTAAAGAACTCTTAAGTATGTTTACTTTTTCTGAGTTATTTTATGACACGTCAAGAAAATGAGAATGTAAAAATTATTTCTGCATAGGTTTGTAAAAGTCCACTTTCGTCTGTTCTGTCCTTGTCTCTCCTTCCCAACATAAGATTTTACGGTTTTATTGTTTACACCTACTTTGCCAGGCCTCTGTTTCCTGAGGATCTTGAAACTACAAAAACATGAAAATGGTTTGTTTAATCTGAAATCATATTTGAAACGTGTGATAAAGAATCACACTCTAAAGTGTGTATACACTCTAAAGTGTGTACTTTATCAGTGTTTAAATTCTTAATTGTTTTTATGTCTTGTTTCCCTGTTTTATTTTTTCCATTTTGGCACATAAGATTGTTGGATGTTGCTATAGTAATTCTATTTTTTTTTTTTACTGTTATTGCAGACTTTCAGAGGAGAAGCCCTTCTTTCTACACATTTTAATGCCTATAGAACAAATTACTGCTATTCAGGTCTATAATGTGGCACTGTCTTCAAAACAGTGTTATGCCTACATCCCCAGTTCTTGCTATGCCTAACTCTTTTATATACTTCTTGAATGAAATCTGAGGTAAGACCTTTCTTATCTATCCACACAAGTAAGAAATGTCCTTCAGGGCTCAGCACCATCCTAATTGAACAAAGCAAAATGTTTCCACTTACAGCTCTTCAACATGCTAATGCAAACATACTTTTACTAAACTGAGAATTTCATTACCTACCTGTGCCCGTCCACACTCTGAGAATTTCTCCCTTTCACCAACCATAAAATATTGATTTTCATTTTTTATGACTCCTTCCAGTATTACTTCCCATATTTTACTTCTTCATCCTCAGGAATTCAGATCCCTTCTCTAACCTGCCCCTAGTACTAGTCTTTGTTGTGTGTTATTTATGCATACAAATAAATATTTTCATATACTTTCTTATGTTGAGAAAGAACTTTCAGTAAATATCCAAAGCTAAGTAATCTCCATTGCAAATGTAATGATAAAACTAAAAACTTCTTCAAAAATTTCTGTAGAGTTGTTCTTTGTAATTAAAAATGCAATTAAGTGTGATTATTTATCTTTTTGGTATAATTTCAGCCATGAAGTAACAGAAGGGAAACAGCATCTTGTGTTGTGCTGGTGTCCACACTTTGCAATCTATTGTGTTTAGTCAAGCACAAGTATTATAGCTTTGTGTAATGTATAAACATACAGAGATATGCAGCTATTTCTACTAATTATGGTGTGTATAAGTATATATCTAAAATATATATGTCTCTAATTAATTTTTCAAGTTCTGATTTAGGTACACATTCAGTGGTTTTTTTCAATCTGAGGAGAGGAAAAATATAGGAGGAAAGTAATTATTTTTTTTAAGCTTTTCTGTAAAAGTACAAATAATAGAGCAGGATTCCCGAAAGAAGGGTCTAGAAGTTTCTGGAAAAGATGTAATAATTGCAGTACTGTAATGGCACCAGAAGATATACAGATGGCTTGGCAGTAGGCAATCTTTTTTTCTTCATTCATTGTCTCAGAAAGGTGGAACAAAACCAGGGGAGTCTCAAAACAGCTCCACAAACTGAAGACCAAACCAA
>JAWWEW010000088.1:45117161-45129033 GCA_035583185.1 Anabacerthia variegaticeps | reverse complement strand
TACTCTTTTATACTTTTATACTCTTTTATACTCCTTTATATTCTGTACCCCAAAATTCTATAAGTAAAAGAACTCTTTTCTACTTTACCCACATAAAGTTGTCTTGGAAGTTTTTTTCCCCTTCCTTACGGCAACAAAAGCAATTATACTAGTATGTCATTGCTCTCCTTTACACTACTGCTGATGTTCAGAGGCGTTTTGGATACTCGCCTTTGGCCTTCAGAAGACACAGACATCTCTAAATTGGACACTGGACCTCCTGCATAAGTATCTTCCTTAGGTCGCTCCTCCTTCTTCTGCTGACCTGAAACAGGAGAACAATTGAATACAGCTGAGATGTGTTGAGTCTTTTCTTATGGGATGACAGAAACTTACTGAGCTCTGCACTCTTTTAGAAAAAACAGGCAGGGATAGGCTCTCAGTCAGTCACAACAGACTGTTATGCCAGCTGCTGCTGATTCTAAGTATAACACCTGCAGTTTGTGTGACATTTGTTTTAAAGCCAGTAGTAACTAGCTTTTCAGTAAACAAAACCCAGTTTTACCCTGATGCACACAGGAAGAACCATGTGTAGGTAAGTTGTTAAGAATGAAAACAGAAATATTTCCACTTTCAGACTACATTCAGTCAACTCTCATATCAGTAAATTATCAACTAATTTATTTAAGATAGATAAATATAGGTAGGTAAATATATATATATCTCTATATACATATCTATATATATATATATATAGATGGGGAAGGGGAAGAGAAAGGGATGGGAAGGGAAGAAGAGGGGAGGGGAGGGGTTGAGGAGAGGATAATTTTGTTTTGGTTTGGTTTTTCTTTCTCAGAGAAATTTATATTTTTCATCAAAATCTGGAATCTGGGGGTGGGTAGGTTGTTTTTTGTGGGTTCTTTTTTATTTTTTATTTGGTTTGGTTGATTGGCTTGTGGGCTTTTTGTTTATTTGCTTGTTTTGGTTTTCATAGTTGTTTTGTTTTGATTTAGTTTTTCCTAAAAGCTAAGAGATGTTACTTTTTCATTGATAAAGATTTTTAATAGTGGGTTCAAATAAGATGTTTAGCCCCACCCGTCAGATGTACCTACAGTCTACACATCCTCCCATTCTTTTATCACAGTGTGATCCTTTTGCAGCTGCAATTAATACAAATTAATACTGATAAATGCAATGTACGTCAGTGACAGATTCTACTGCTAGCATCTGAGTCATTCTGCAGTCTGTAGCCTGTGATCGATTCCCAAACAAGACTAACAGTCTACCACATATACTTAGGTGTAAACTTCATGAAAACAAACCTGAATGACAGCAACTGACCTTTTTAAAGCATTGTTACACACACTGAAAGATTTATGCAGGCTTAAGGTTGAACCGAGATTTTTTCTAAATAAAAGAATCCTAGAATCATAGAATGTTAAGGGTTGGAAGGGACCTTAAAGATCATCTGGTCCCAAACCTCCTTTCCCTGGGCAGGCACAGCTCCCACTACACCCGGTTGCTGAGGGCCTTATCTAATCTGAATAAATATCTATCTGGAATAGTGTTCTGCATCTCTATGTTCTTGCTTCAGAAAATATTCTCTTCAAATTTCAAAGTTGATTTCTGAAAAGCATGTAGATAATGTATAGAAGTCACTGACTTAAAATTTGGCATGCATTGCATAAAACCACATATCTGATGATCTATCACCGCAGGACATAATAACAATGACCTAGAGAGCTATGAGACCTTTTTTTTATCTGTATTCCAAGAATATTGCATGTGAGTACTAATGTGCCTTCTGCTTGAGCAATGACCTCACTGTAGGATACTGTATTGGTTGGTAGATGCAAATGTACCAGTCAGATTGGAATGATGTGCAGCTGACTTTGCATTTTGGCCTGGAACTGCAAGCAGAATGTTGCAGCTGACAAAAAGGAAAAAAAAAAATCATCATCACCTTGTTTTGATATCTCAACATTTGTTAAGTTGCATTGGTTGTCTGGTCAAAAACTTCTTGTCATTTAGGTAGCATGTAAAAAAATTCCAGATACTTTAAGGGCATGAGAGAGAACTGGCTTTGAAAAGAGGGAATAAAAAGGGAAAACCCATGAAATACTTTTGGGTACTACAAGCAGCAACTGAAACACACCACTAATTCTTGCAGTTTTGCCATAAAAATTTCTTATCCTTTTAAAGTACTCTGTACAGGTTTCATAAAATCAAGAGGGGAAACTGAAATCAATAATGAGCGGGAAAGGGTAATAGATCAGAATGAAATGTATCACAGTAGTTAAAAGTAATCTTTCTCACTTTGTTAGTTTTAAGGATATTCAGTGACGCAACAAAAACACATTAACATTTGGAGATTAATTATAAATTGTATTTAATGTTTTAAAATGTCTGAAAAATGGTTTGTAATAGAGTGCATTGAAAGTAAACATATTCCTGCTGGGGTTTTCAGCTCAAATGCCACAATATTTTATTACCACGTGAGACAGCATGTTAAAATAAATGCACATGGAAATGAATCTGCCTGGTCTGCTTTTATTTCTCAAATGGAATAAAGAAGAAAAAGAGAGAGTCACCAAAAGTGATCCAAATAAAAGGGTTTTTTTTAATGGAAGTTTTTACAAAAGATTTTTAAAAGTATGGGGTTTAGTTTGAAAGTGTTCTTTTCAGTTTGTGAGATCAGGCAACAAAACTTCTTATACCTACACATCCTTTCAAGTATCAGCACAAATCACACTGCCCTAAATTGTGACAATTGGTAAGATAAGTAGATTTCCATTTGAAGAAATAGTGTTTTTCCCACTTTTGATTCTCCAGAAGTTTCAGAGAAAGGAATCATCTATATGACTGAAATATTGCATTTTATTTTTCTTCACCAAGAAGAGTACACTATAAAAGAAATCAAGAGAACACTACTGTTCTTTTCAAAGTGGTCTACGAAGAAAAAAACTAAAACAGATCTACACAAGTCATATGAAGTAATACAAATAGCTTGCATCTTAGACATGTTTAATTCAATAAACCTACTGTCAAGTTACAACAGAAAAACCCTTTCTAACTGTGAGAGAGGCCTAGCATCTATTAATGGTAATGGCTGCCTTACTGAGCAATCAGACAGTATTAGTTCCTGTTGCTAGAAGCATCAAATTGTTTCTCAAAGAAATTGAAAACAGTATTTAGTGTCTATAAATAACGGTGTGTATAAAAGTCAAGTCACAGTGTATTTGGTGCATGAAGAAATTTATGTTTGGACAGGTACAATTCTAAGAAATACGTGTTTATTTTGAAGATTACCCAGTCTTCTGGGCCTTATTTCATGGAATTGAACTTTGAATCTTATCTAAATTAAATGTTGTGAAATATTTTGGTGAGGATAGTAATGGTACCTGGTTGGATCTCTGTTTTACCTTATGCCTTTCCGTGTAAATTAATTATGCAGACAACTTATTCTCAGTGTGCATCTGTATCCTAAAACTCTGACCACAAGTGTTTTGACTGAAGAAGTACTTTCCTTAGGCCCTTATTTTCCTCTTTCATTATGTCAATACCACTGCTAGTTATTAGGTCAGTGTTTTCAGTCACATAATGTACTGATTCAGAATGAAAAACAATCATTAAATATGACAAGAGGTTTCTTCATCACCCATATTATGTCATTGATTTGTTCATGAGAGCATTGGTAGGATTTTCTTGTAACTCTTTCACACATGGGTTTGGATCAAGTGAAACTATAACCTAAAATGTCAAGTGACAGCTGAAAACACATATGTATCAACAACAGGCTATATTTGAATTGTTCCTCACAGCTGAAGGACACACGATGGTTAATAAAAGTTGACACATTAGGCTGATAGAGAAAAGTTTACTTTCATTTCCAAAAGATCATGAATGGTTGAGAAATGTCTACATCTGGTCTGTATTTTACATAAAATACTTGAGTTTGAGACTTGTCAGATATGAAATATATTGCTAAGCTATAATACTAAATTATTAATCTTAGCTATAAGACAGACCTAATTTTTACTTTTATGGATATGCCTAGGTTAAACACTTTCAACTTTATATGCATTTCCATGATGAAATAACAATTGCATGCAATTAATTCTCAAATTGCAGCTTCCTTCTTATAAAAACAAACAAAAGCCCAAAAAGCCCAAACATTCCAGTCATAGAGTAAAAAATTCCAAATGCTTATACCTTTGTTTACTACAGCCTATGCAGAACAGTTTATGAGGCAACAGCCTACATTATGTTGTCCTTTTAAGGAGGAGCTTATATTCTGTGTTTAGTCACTGTAGAAACTGGTATATTTAAGGGAATAGAGCTAAATAATTGTATTACTCTACATCTCCCTTAACTATTGTGGAGAGGAATGCATGGCCACTGAGCTGGTTTGATGAAGAACTTCCCATCATTAATACATGACTCCAAAAGGAAGAATTTAACACAGGTCTAGCACAGAGCATTTGTAGAAAGAGCTGGGGTGGACATGGACAGCAGGAACATTCTCAGTGCCCTAACCAATGTCTCACAGTGCAGGAAGTGTCTGAATGCACAATGTTCCTTGTCATTAGTGTACCATTTAAAGATTCACTTTCTCTAGATCATAAAAGAAATAGGGTATTTGTACAGTTGAATAATTTTCATCTGATAACTTGATTTTTTTTTTATTTTGTTTTGTTTTAACAGTGATGCATGAAGTTCATTAACTTAAACCTGTTTAGGATAGTATGATATCTCATATATCCCTCAGATCTGGTGCTAGTCCAGTTGACAAAGAACTGTTTTCATTACTGTGTCAAAAGAATGTGTCCTTTTCTACTGCTTTTCTTTGTTTTTTTGATGATAGTAAGGATTGAACTATTCCAAGTATGTCTTGACTTATAATTTAAATGCAGTGCTTAGTTTATTCACCAGGGGTCATCAAAGGTCTGGATTTTCTTTGTCTGTTCAGATGACTTGAAAGATGACATTTCCCAGCTTTCTTCAGGACTTGACATTTGGAAATGTTCGTGTACCCCCTTACAGCCCTGTTGCTCAGTCTGTGGTAACTATAGAATGCATTCTGAAGGCTTATTTCAAATATTTAAGAACACAGTGGTTGTTTTGGCAGGCAACTCAGTCCAAGAGTCAGTTTTTTATGTCCTATGATCTTTCTGTTTGTGAATAGTTTAAATAAAACTATTAGCAAATGCAGGAACCATAACAGCTATTTGTCCCTTGCAAATATTTGTGTAAGAAAACATGGCATAAAGTGGCAAAACTTGCATTAGGTAAAAATCTGGACTTGCTCTGGGTTCTGGGCTGTTTTGACAGCAGAGAAATCACTTTTCAGATTTACCTGCATTACAACCTCTCATAAATGCAGTAACAATGCAGAAAGCAAATGTGCTTTTCTTCCTAATGACACACTCTTAGGACCTACCTTTTCAGCATAAGGTGAAATGCACACTGCTGGGGATAAAAGATGTGATGTGTAACATCAGTATGACTCAGGGTATTGGTAGGCTTATGTCAGTAAAACACTATATGATGTACATACTGTCCTGGACAAAATGCATTGATTCTGAGTCATCAAGTATGCTCTCCATCAACTTCAAAGACTTTTGGGCATAAACTGAAAGCAGCTTAACTCACATTGCCAGCTACTTTGGGGTCTGCTTCCTAATCCAAGCCAGGCAAGAGAGTCAGTGAGAGCTAAGTTCTGGCTGGCAAAACAACAAAACCAGAGGCTTCAGTCTGACATGCTTTTCTTGCCCTATTTCTGCTAGTGAATAATGACAACTCCCTACCCCAAGAGTCTATTGCACAGAAAATTATTTCTAAAAGGCTGAAATTAGTCAGGTAGTGTAATTAAAGGATGTATATTAGCATGTCAGGTAGATAAATGATCCTGACAGACCACTGTTCAGACAATAAAAAGTTTTCTGGCATTACTGTACCACTCCTAAAAGTCAGAAGGTAACTTACTGGGTGCTCTAAATTTTTTCGTTGTTTCCCATTGTACCACCTCACTTCCATTAGACTTAAGGAGACATCTAACACAGGTACACCACTGCCTGAGAGGGTATTTATTTATACACTCATCCTTTTTGCACTTTAGTGCTCCCATTTGTAACATATTCTTGACAATTACCATATGAATGTTTGCCACTACTTTAGGTTTTTTAGGTCTTTATCTATCTCTTGGTATTTATTTTTGTTTACATGTATCACTAAAATCTTCAAATGGTTTTATAAGGGAGTTTATAAGAGAAAAAAATTATTAAAATACTAAGATAAGAGAGCTATGTGTAAAGGAATACTTAAAATATGAAAGACAGCAAAAGTATTCATTTTTAACACTGTTTCCAATATGTTCTGTATGTTCGATAAGTTGCCTTATGGCCTTTTGTAAAGTCTCAAAATGATGACGTACTCCTACATCTGATTTACCAAGATGATTGCAATGGGCTCAAGGTAACCAGACAGAAAACATACATTCTTTGGCTGAGATTAGTGCAGCAATATTGATTTAGACCAGCTGATTAACCATTCCTATTTCAATACAGGATTTGTAGGTTTGTTTTTGAAAAGCACCTGTCTATTCAATGGGCTAGGCCAAGAGTAAAAGAAGTGAAGTAGGATACAGCAGTGAGTGAAATGTCAACACTGATACACTTATTTTGAGACCAATTTCAATACCTTTTCCAACAGATCTTTATTTCTTGGAAGGACAATGAAAGATAAATTAAAAATTAGAGGTTGTCTGATTGTAATTTCATTTGCCTTCTTATGAAATAACTGTGTCTTGAGAGATACAACCCAGGAAAGGGTTCAGCAAACACAGTCTCTGTGACTGAGTAGCTGTCATGAAACTCACTCAATGTGTCTAAGGACATCCTAATCACTTCCAGTTTTTCCCATCTGCTCTGATCTTTACCTGTGCCAAATTTCTCTCTTATGTTTTATAAATACATATATATCTATCTATATATATCTATATATATCTCCGGGCAGCTATATATGTTGTAGCAGTACAGCCTCTTTCTCCCAAACAGGAAAACACTAAGTAAAGTACTTTTAATGCTTTTAATTTTCTAGAGTTTATTGTCACTTTCTTTGATACTGTTGGTAAGACAATGGCATCTTTGTAAGTTTAAGTGTTTTCCACCATAACCGTGAGAGAAGACTAGTGGAGTACTCCAAAACCGCACCCAGGAAAAAGTGTTTTGCCAGCAGTCTCTTACCTGGTTTTATCTCACAGATCTTGGAATAGTTACTTGGCAACACTGAGGAAAAAGCTCAAGTGGTGTCAATACTCCTTGTACACTTGTCAAGTCATTTTACCTTTTGAGGAATAATGGCGACAAACAGATACCTGAAGATTCCTAATTTAGCTTTTTATAAGTAAGCCTTGCTCAGCTCAGCTATGAAAAGTCACTGATTAAAAACACAGGAGTTTTTTCCAATTTTCTTTGTCAAAGTTAGGGATAGGCAGAAGACCACACGATATTGGTGCATCTATGCTCAGCTCAGATCTTACCCTGCCTCATTTTATACATTAAGAACTTCTACAGACAAGGAGCAGATATACATGCATGCCAGGCTGCAGCATCAGGCTCACTGAGTATAGCATAGTGTTGGTCTCCAGCAAACCCAAAACTGTATTGCATCATTTAACAGATATGTCTGTCGAACTTGTGTTACGCTGTCTGACTCCTTCTGTTGGACCTAAGAAAGCTTAAACTAAATTCTTTTATGTACACATTGTGGAAAAACATTTCTCAGAATCAGAAATACAATGAATTCCTCTGAGCCCAGCTGCACCATATTCTTGAGAGTCATTTTCAATGAAATATTCACTTCTCACCTCCTTTTATATTCAATTCAGTGAAGAATGGCAACTAATAGAAGGAAACTTCTTTTAACAAAGGAAGAACCTCATATTACTCTTTGGAACCATCTCTGAGAGAACTAACTTGGAAAAACAAATTCGACCTCTGTCCTAGGAGGGAGTCATTAATGTATGTATAGACATTTACAAAATATTCCTACTTACAAATACACAGGGAATCAGGGTTTTGGCTGTGGTGGTAGTGTGTGTTTGCTACTTTGTTGTGTGGCTTTTTGTTTGCTGGCAGGCAAGTAGTTGGTCTCTACTTGTCTTTCATTTATGAAACCATGAAAGAGTCCAAAGTAGCACATTGGTTTGCTATCAGTGTTATCTATTAAATTGTTACAATGGAATTCATTGCAGACTCCATTGAATCTGTAGTGTAATAATACCTATGTGGACAACTTGAAGTGTAAGATTGCTTTTGCTTGGTGCTTTACTATAGTTTGCTACCTTCAGATTGGATGTGATTCAGTATTCACTTCTTTCCTCAATCTATTCAGAAGACTTCTTACAAGTTGAGTAACATTTATTCCTTTCATAAGTGTGTGTACTAGTATGTAATTCTCTGTGCACTCCCCAGAGCTAAGAGCACTTCTGTGCTGGAGAAGGGAAGAACAGCGGAAAGAAAATTATGATACTAACAGTGAATAATACCTGCTATGATTCTGTGACTCCTTCTGATTAAACAAGTGTTACACCATAACTTGCCATGCCTTGCAGAAGAGCAATACTACAGTTGAAACTGCTCTGCAGAAAGAACAGTGCTATTGTTTAGATGCTATTGCTCTGATTAATAATGATTTCTTAGTTGAAGCTCCATTTGGAAACAGATAGTATAATGATTTTACAACTGTTTTTGCCCTTGACTGTCTTTACAAAACAGGGTTGAAATTATTCAACTTCACTTTTCATACATATGTACATGTGTAGGTTTGGGTTTTGTTGTGGTTTTGTTTGTTGGTTTGGTGGGGTTTTTTGTTTTTTGTTTTTGTCTTTGTTTTTCTTTTAACTGGGGGAAACATCATAACCATAATTGCAAGGAAACAGCATAAAAACAGTCACCAAATTAATTGTTGCAATTCTATGCAAATGCATAGGAAAAGATTTGGGGGCATTTCTTTGGACAAGTGTGGAAGCCAGATTAAGCAAAAGAGTAAGTTTACTTTTTAGAATTAATTAATTCAGTGGACTATTATCCCTGCAAATGGATAGATTCTATGAGGAAAAGATAAATTTACCAAAATCAAACCTTTTGAAAATATAGGAAGACAAAACAGATGAAACTAATTCTCAGAAGTAAGTACTAGTCCTAGAAAGTATGATAGCACAAAACAGTGAGTAGTCATCTACTACTTTCCACTCACAATCTTTGCTGCCTCTTACAGAAAAACCCTCAAGGTTTTGATAGTTTTGACTTTTTTCCCTCCATGTTATTTTAAAAAAAAAATTACAACATTCTATGAAGTACTTTTGAAATCTTCATTTTATGCATTAAAAGTCTATAATTTGGGCTTGAAAGTTTCTTCTTAAGTTTTAAAGAAAGAGGAAGAGTGAGAAGATTTTTAGTGCTCTAAATATGGATTCTGCCATCTATTTTTTGCATGACCTTCACTTGGAGTGCTGTATAGTTCCCTTCATTAAATGTTATAAAGTAATGGAACTTCTCCAGCTGACTACTAATATCTGGCGAACACGCAGCAGCATATTTTCACGTGTATCATATATTCTTACTGTGCCTTACAAATAGCTTTTAAAATAAGGTGCTGAACTCTCACAAATCAAAAGTTTTCAAAATGTGTTTAAAGGTAATTTTCTGAGGCATTTGCTTTCAAAAGCATTTAGACACCTATCTGCTTCTTGAGTTAGCTTCCAGGCAGAAATGCATTTAGAATTGAAGATTAGTAGTTTATTCATTAAGTTGTAATTTAAGATAGTTATTGTAGTTGGTATATTTCCAGCTTGTGTTGTTTTTCCCTCCCAAATGTCTTCTTTGACTGATAGTTTACTGTTATGTTATGGCAATTGTATTTTTTTGCTATAAAGTAGCACTTAAATTAGATTCTCAGAGCTTCCATTAGATTTGCTTTGGCGGGGGTAGGAGTGGGGGTTTTGATCAATTGTTATTTCTGCTGTTTGCAGCATTTTAGAGCACTTTGTTATTTGCTTAATAGCTGTTGGAGTCTGTATTTAAAATCCTGATTAATCAGAAACCCAAAATGTCTTTCCAAATTTGCTGTTATTAGGCAAACTCTATCTAAACAATTTTTTTCATTAAAAATCCAATGTCAAAAGAGAGAAGTGAGAGACTGGATGTTTGGTCCCAAATGCTTTCATTGTGTTTCCTTTAAAAATACTTGCTGAACTTGTATGTAAACGCTGACATTGTTAATTGGTTTTGACTTTGTGTAGTACTATTTCAAGTTGTTCCAGGGGTACGATGCTCAGAAGTTTGATAAAGGCTCTCAAATGCTTTCTTCAAACCCAAAAGTCTATGGTGGCAGATTTTTGGTGTTCAGTACTCTCTGTTACAGATATTGCTGTGATAAAAGTGTTCTGGGTCAAAAGACTAGCCAACCACTTCTTCACCTCATCCACTTCCATTACTCTGATTTAAAAGGTTTTTCTGGCAATATACTTAGAAAAAATGAGTGATTTTTCCTGTTCTTCTTATCAAAAGCTCTCAACACTTTCCTAGTCTGGATTTTTATCTTTATATTCCGGTTTCCCAAATTTTAACTTTCTATTTTTCCTTCCTTGTGACTGGAAACATTGCACTGTTTTGTTCTGAATGTTTAAATTCTCTTGCAAAAGGATCATAGGGTGTTAGGGTGTTTGTTGGTTGATGGGGGCATTTTTTGTTTTGGTTTTTTGTTTGTTTGGGGTTTTGTTTTGTTTGGTTGTTGTGTTTTTTGGTTTTGGTTTTGTTGTTGTTGTTGTGGTTTTGGTGGTTTTTTGTTACATTGAGCATTTACAATTACTTGAAAAATCTGTTTGTTGCTTTCTTGCTTAGGTTTTTTCCAGACTTCCCTGTTGTGGTAAGTAGCACAAGCTAGCACAATAAAATATTACTAAGCAGGTTTTTACAATAAAATATTACTAAGCAGGTTTTTACAACTTCAAAGCCAAAACTTCCTGTAATCTCTTCAACACCCTAGGAATATCATTCTTTGGCCTCTGATACATCAAATGTGACTTCTGGAGATGTTCCATTCAGCAAACAAAAAGAAGAGAAATGTTAGGAAAAAATTAAAATTGATGCAATTGATACAATGGAGGAAAAGTACAATAAACTTGAGCCTCTGAAGAATGAGATTGAAGATTAACACTTTTTAGCTGAAGTCAGCAGCTCACAAACAGAATACAAGCTTGTAAAGTTGTTCAGTGAGAGGAAGCTGCCTGCTTGTCTGAAAACAGTCATCCAGTTTTATTTCATGGAAGGGAAAGGAGCATCCCAGTATGCTGATTCATAATTCACATAAAAAACCTGTCCTAGTTCAGCAGGTGGGACCAGTTATCACTGTGTGTGGGGTGATCAAAGCTATGTAGTCTACCCCCTCTATTCATTTCCCAAGAACAATGGACCATTTGCAGCAGCTGCCCAGGGAATCGTTAGCACCTTCACACCCAGCCTGAGGGGGTGTGGCTGCTAATGGGCCATCGAGGGTTCAACAATACCCCATGAGTCACAGTTAATCACCCATTGTGCGAGTCCCCGCCCTGGGGGAGGGACTGGGTGCTCCCTGAGGGTACATAAGCGGGGGTAAGAAGGCCTGGACTACAACTCCTCAGATCCAGAGGAGCAGCAGGACCTTGACAGGAGGAGACTACCACTCCTGACCAGACCACAGCCATCATCTGCACCAACAGGTTCTTCACTTCCTTTTGCTTTGGACTCAGGGGAACCACGCGGGTCTCAGCACAGGGGCTAACAAACCCCTTTGGGCTTGTGCCCTGGGACACTGGGTTATACTGCTGGGTTTTGGTGAGTTGAAAGCAGTT
>JAWWEW010000088.1:45105955-45117061 GCA_035583185.1 Anabacerthia variegaticeps | reverse complement strand
TTGTAACTCTGACTTATAATCTCTCTTGTGGTGGGTCCATTTCTCCTGCCGGTTTACCTTTAAACCAGCACAAAACCCCAACAGATCTTGTTACCTTTATCAGAACATGCTAGCCACATTGTTTGCTTCTCCATCCAGGAAAGGATTGTATCTGTGTTTTCTGTAACCACTGCCTGCTTTCAGCCTACCCAACCAAAAAAAGACCCCACCTTGACATCTGTTCCTGATTGTACTGGATCCTTCCTGCTGCCTTTTGGGTGTCCTGCAGCCCAGAGCACTTCTCAAATCCACCAGTGTTTTTTCCCATATTTTAATAACACTGTATTTATAGGACACAGAATTGTAGCTAGTAATTCTGAATACTTATGCATCCTGAATATGGTCTGACTTGGAGGTCCTGATGAAACCTTTCTGCCATGGGTGGTGCATTGCAGGGATTGGGCCAGGGAAGACCTTGAGACATAGTACCTTCCTGTCACCGGTCACTTGATACCCTGGCATTGACAGATGGGCCAAGTACACTTTCAGTGACAACAAGTGGGTCCACCCAGGACTCTGCTCTCCTAAAGCTGTCCAGGACCCTTTCTGAGCTGCTCTGCAGCAGCTGGAAGAACACATTACCAAGAAGCATCATGTTTGAAAGGCTGCTGGGGCCTGCTGGAGTTCTGATGATATTAGAGCAGATCTGCACCAAGTGAGCTGGTGTTTTATTTTTTAATGGAAAAACTAGACATTTTCCACTTTCAACAAAATGCTAGAAACACCTAGAGCCTACACAGTTTTCAGTTAGCTTGTATTCCTTCTGAAGTGCTTCACACATTAAACTGTGACATGCACCCTTGCATTTTGGCATCTTAACGATAGATCAAACCACAGGGTGTTGCAAGGCATAAAATCATACCAGAGAAACACTTTGAAAAAACTAGAAAGAAATGAGTCTTACATGAAAAGATGAAGCTTTATTGCTTTCTCATGTTCTTTGTGTGAAGTCAACCACCACAAAAAATGCCAGTATGGGGATTAGTAAATAGCTTCTTGATTAACCATTGACATGGTATAATCTTCTGGCATCAGGTAAAATATTCTACATATCAAAGACTGGAGAAAATTTTTATTTAATACTTAGATGTATTCAAGTACTGAGTTGTTTAGGGATTTTAAACCTGAGTATTAATAATTTTTAATTTTCTTTTTTATTCATGATGCTTCCTCAAAATTTGGGGACTTTGTTGCTTCTTAAATCCCCTTCTTTTCTTTCCCGAATAAAAATATTGTCCTCTTCCCAAAAGGAAATTGAGTCTGGTACAATAATGACAAGTTAAAAAGAGCAGGTGTTAAAAGGTTTAAGAGAAGAGTGAAAGAGCAGAGTATAAAAGTTTGATCCAAAGATCCATTATTTCACAAATTCTTTGTAGTATCAACAGTCTTGTTCTTCTATTGGAAATTGTAAATATGGAAAGGAATTAAGGTTTGGCTTTTGCAGCAAAATCAAATCAGGAAAAATCAGTTAAGAAAAATAGTGAACTGATATAACTACATTCAAGAGGTTTATATTACTAAACATTAAAACATTGTAGATAGTGTAGGAACTGAGTAGAAAGCAACTGTTACTAGTGAAAGGCTATTTCAGTTAGACTAGACAAAGTTAAGGGCAGGATTTGGTCTTGGGGCTTAGTCAGCAGGAGTTATGCTTACAGATCAATGGTAGTAAAGTACCTCAGATGTTTCTGTGAGGCTTTTGCCCATGAAAAATTAATTTTTTTCATTTCAGTTTTAACAATATCCTTCATGGCTGAGAAAAATATATTGTGTTCTTGGTCAAGATTTGCAAAAATGTGCTCATAAATAGTTATAACTGTTTAAACACTACTGGAAAAAAGAAAAGTAATAGGCTTTATTGTTTTGAGGCAGTAGGCCAAATTAAAAATCCATCATTTCTTGGAAGTTTTTGAGTGGGGTCAGAATGCATAATGAAAAACTGGAAATAATGTGAAATCTGGATCCAGTTTTACTATAGCTTTTGTGACTCAAAACAGCCAAAAATTCCAAGAATTTCAAGAATTTCACTTGTCATTTGTGACATTGAAGATTTTTATCTTTGCATTCTCTTGCAATTGCAGCCATCCTACAAATACACACAGCCAGTTTACACTGCTTTACAGTACAAACTGGGCAAGAATATGGCTGGAACTAAATCTAAACAACTCTTAGAAAAAACAATGTGTTAAATACTGCTTCAAGATGCATGACTCGAATATTCATCAGCATGTATGACTCTTTCTAAATCACTCCTACAGATTTTGGCCCAATGAGAACTCATCAGATTCGACATGTGCATTTTGAAATACTTTAGCTTACAGTTAATGGATAGTGGACAAAGATGAGAGATGCACAGTGCAAATACTTTCTCTCAGCACTTCCAAGAGAATTACTTAGACATAATGGCATTTTTAGCATACAGTGATCACAAATATGGGATTAATAGTTAACCATGAAGCATATGAGTCATGAAGCTTTTCTCTGGTGCTTTCTTCAGAGAGACTGTTTTCCACTGGTGTAACGTGTGAGAAGGAAAATAAGGTAAGGGACTTCTAAGAGTCTAATTCAAAAACAAACAAACAAACACAACAACAAAATAATGAAGAAAGTACTAACAAGAAAGGTCTTTGTCTCTGAGAAGGAATTGCTAACAGTTTTGCTATGTGGTCTCAGCTGAATTTAGGAACATGCCAGTCCAGACTTCACTTTGGTTTCCCTGTGGAAATGAGACCATTTTATCCACATTCCATCTCACTTTTTAAGACTGCTAAGCAATCAGTTTCTCACTTCATTCCCTTTTAGATCACCTTACACTGCCACATGTCCCTGTTTGTCCAGGTTTGCTTTCGAAAAATAAAGAATGTGACATTGATGACAAATTTTTATGCATTTGCTTGCAAACAGTTTGGAGTTTCTTTATCGCCTGTCTTGTTACCCAGATCATCATAGAGAAGATTCTCAGAGGAAAATATAACTGCTACCAGCTGTCTTAAACACCAAAATTCATTGAAATATTTTCTTTTGAGTCCTTAGAGTCAGGGCTCCAAGGGAGTGGATCTGCACACACTTCCCAGCACAGTCACCTTCTGAGGATGAATGCTTGATTCTGACACTACTAATACTGATTTCTGTGAAGGCAGTCCCAGAGACTGCAGCAAAACTGCTGCATGATTATAAGTGCCCTCATTACAAACACGTACGTGGTCAGTACACAGCTTCACACAGAGAAGAAAAGAATCCTAGAGCTCATTTTATGATACCTCTTGAAGTTTGACTATACTTTCCCTTGTACTGAAAACTGATCTTTCAGCCTATCAGTACAAATAAGCACCATATTAATTTGCCAAATATCTTTATCAGTGCCACCTTTCAAACTTCAATAAAGGACACAGCACATTTCTGCTAAACACAAGCATTCTATGTCTTCCCAATGTAAGCATAAAATTAATTCCATGGAAACAGAGTGACAGCACTTCAAAATTAAAGTAACTTAGCTCAAAAGCAGAACAATCAAACACAGAGAAAGGAAGTCAAACAAAATTAGCATCGTCAAGCAGTAGGACTGAGGACTGAGAAGGTCAGCAAATTTATAAAGATCACATAACAACTAGATGAGGCACATCAACAGTTACAGCAGTGATGGCAGTATTTCTTGGAATCCTATGATTCGGCAAGGTTATTTGGGTTGGCATAAAATCGGATTTTTTTAACAAATTGTGTATTTTTACTTGTCTTGTGCAACTCCCATGTGTTAAAAGGGCTGTTGCTCTGAAATAAATAGAGGCCTTATCCTCTGTTCTGTTGATGTGCACATGATTTTTCTTGGGTTTATGTAAATAAATAAAATCTACATTGAAGAGTAGAACAAACAGATACTTACAGTCAATCTGCTGCTGGAAACATGCCTCTTGTTAATATCACTTTTTGCTTTCAGAATGATATTGAAGTTACTCAGTGGCCAGTATCAGCTTACAGAGCTTTTTTTTTTTTTTTTTTTATTTTAATGGATGCTTATAAGTTGTTTTAGAGAACAAAGGGTCCCTGGAGTTCAAAAAGGCCTGAAGAGACTTTTCCTGACATTGTTGAGAATATTCTAGAAACCTATGACCCCAAGGGAGCAGGCAGGTATGGGGTGTGGATCTCTCAGCAAATGCAGAGCCTAGGCAGAACCTGCAGTTATTTTTATCAGTGCATTCCTCTTGCCACAGGCAGATGGATGGGATAAAGCGTCGTGGTTGTTTCACTCAACTGCTGCATTTTAGGTAGCAGGTCTTACTGTCTCAACATGTTATTCCATAACAAAACTTACTTCTGCCGAAGAGGAGTTATGCTCACCAGCATCCCTATGTTTTCCTTAGTTTCTATCCTTGTAGTACCACGAGTAACTCATAAAAGATGACTTTGTTACTTTTAGAGCTGCTTGATGGTGATGACCTTGTGGAAAGACAGTGAGTCCAGAAGGTAATCTGGGCAACGTGTCTTTCCAATGTATCCTTACCTAGAAATAGCAGATTCACAAGGCAGGGTCATCTTTGCTCTGAATCAGGTCTGGGATATATCTTGATCCTGCTTTTCAATTTATTTTATTTTTTCAAGAGATGGCATGCACGTATTTTTGGGGGCTATCACATTCATGCTATGCAAAGAATTCATTAACCATGTGATGTCTTGAAGAAGTGTGGTCAGGCACTGTTTTCTACTCTTTTGTTGTTTATGGAGTGCCCTTGCACACCATTAGATTTTGTTACTGCAAAAGACACGTTTAGAATACCCAGGTACAATTTCCAGGATTAATTACTCTAAGAAGTACAGTAATTCACTATAAGGAGCTGTAAGGAGACTCAGCAAAGCAAAGAGCCTCCTGATTCTTGCATGTAAAATACAGCCCTGCAGCAACAAGACTTTACACACTTAGGCAGTTTAAACATTGTACAAACAGGTGACTCACATATTACCTTATTTTTTCATCAAGTGCTCCATCTACTTCACTGAGAAGAGCAAGCCTATTTCTGGAGCTCGTGAAATATTGTACTGAAAACATGTTAGCCTGGATGTCTGGGTGAATTATTAACATGCCATCGTGTCAGGTGCTCTTTGTCCCCTTTTTGTCTCACTCAGTTCTGATAATTAGTTGAAACTCAACATTCAAGAATACTTCCTTTGTTAAATGCCTGTGGAATGAGGTAAGGCTACAGGATTAATTCCAGCATTTTAGAGACCCACACATAGTCTAGCAAGTAGTACCTTTGAGAGACAAAAGAAGTAGATTACTTACTTTTTCTCTCCTTTCCACCAAAACCCAAGTATATGAAATTTAGATGAGCTTTTAGTGTGGCACTTACTAGGCTTGATTGCGTATTCTTGTTCATTACATGCTTTCTCACTATAGATTTTAGGAGAATCATTCCTTGTTCACTTCAGTGCAAATGGTGCCTGAATCAGTGTTTACATTTCTATGTCAGTCCTTTGCAGACTTTTCTATTATCCCTCACTCTGACAAAAAACTGGAAGAGAGGACGACAGAGGCTCTTCTTGACTTTGGAGGTGCAGAGTGGGCTTTAGAAGCTTGCAATGTACCCACTGGCTGGCAGGATCAAGCCCATTTTTGGTCAAAAGGGAAAAATGTATTATATTGAAGAAATTTTTATATTTTCTTCGGTCAACATATATTTACTTGTAATGCTTTATCCTGTGTACCTAGCTGCAATCATGCATAAGGTTTGCATTTTCTAGTTGTAACAAAAGCATGTTGGAACTTCTAAGTAGACACATAGAAAGGCATTGTTACAGTTCACTGAACTAACCCATCTCACAAATCTCTGATTTGTGAATCATTAATGATACTGACTGCTGGGTAAATTTACTTTGGTTGTAAATCTGTAAGTGGCATGGGAAGATGCGGTAGAATGATTTTTCATACTTAGCTTTTAAATGACAACATTATAGTTTCAAGGAAGATAGAGGAAAAAATAAAAATGAACTTTTTGGAAGGAGACACAGCAACCTTAAAAAGCTGACAATTGTCATTCTGTAAAATTAATTCTACCATTCTTTTTCTTGCAGCTGTATATTGCAGCGAGTGAGTATACACAGTCATACAGAAGTTGTTCGCTTTAAGACTGTCTATTATGAGAGAAACTTTTCACAGTGGCTTCTTGAGCAGACTTATTTACAGTGGATAACAGACACAGTTTAAAAATCACATACTTCAAAACACATATGATGTTATAAAGTGATGCAAGGTAGGAAACAGCAAGTCTGAAGATGAAGAAGGATTTTTCTGAAGATCATGGTCTTGCAAAATGAACAGTTGTGTTTTCATATAGACATCTGCACTCAGCTTCAAATAGAAGGTATCATGTAATTAGGGGCAGTAAATATGAAAAGATTAATATTCAGAACAGGAGAATTGTGTTTATTTTTTTCTTCTTTCCTTGGAAAGAAAGGTACATATAAAGCTTTATTGAAATATTTTCCATTAAGGCAGAGCTGGTAAAAATTCAGGAATGCACTGTGGCTTTGGCACAGTTGCATAGGAGAAATACTAAAATTAAGTACAAGCTAAAAATTAATACCTCTCCCTCCCCCAAATTTTTATCATTTGAAAATTTCTGATGTTTCAAAATAAGGTTTTGCTCTGAAATAGGAAAACCCCAAACGCTTTATTGAGGAAAAAGTTCAGTCAACCTTCATTCAGAACTTGTGTTCTGTGGAGCAATATACCTGTCACAGAATTTCTTCATTTTACTACACTATTTTGCTATAGGATAGTTTGCAGGACATCATGAAAAACTGGTCTAGCTCAGGCACACAGAAAATAGCACATGGATTTGATGTATTTTGAACCATGCTACTCACCCCGCATACAGAACTTGTACACTTTTTATTTGAAGGGCTCTCTCTCTCCATCAAAAAAGAAAAACTAGATTTTGAACACCTGAATTCAGCAACTCTCAGTTCTTCATGGTAGCCTGCAGGATTCACTAGAAATATTTGCCAAACCATGGGGCAAGTTTCCTACAGTAACTGAGATGCAGTGTAAATAAGCTTGCACTGGGAAAAGTTTATGTTTAGTAAACTTCTACAAAGCTCCCATGTATACCTGTCAGTGACTGTGGGCTTACTAGTTTTTATCTGCTCATGGTTGACTCAGAGCCAACCATGCTAATTTTGTAAAATTAGTTAGGACCATTATTTTTTTTAAGGTCTGTTTGCAATCCTAGGACAGGATTTCTCTGAACTTAATTATTAGCTTGTATTTTGTCGTTATATTTCTAGTCCAATTCATGGGTGTAATAGAACATTAGAAAAAATAAGACAAAAAAGCAAAATGTCTTTACACATTTAACTGTTAAACCACACAAACAAAGAAACCAATTAAAAATTATTACAACACAAAAATGTATTTAAATTTTCTTCTTTTATTTGTGTCTCCACTCAGGGTGTAAACACCCACTGAGGCATTCATTTATCTCTACAAATCTCTAGCCTCACTATAATAATAATTAAATCCAGACTTAAAAATCTGACCCAAGTGTTTCTTAGAAGAAATCTTGGAGGAGTTTTTACCCCTAATTCTAATTATATGAATCTATACAAATATGAGTAGTTTTAGGGTGAAGGACAATGGCTGGTGCAGTATTCTTTAAAGGTACCTGATGACAAAATGTTCTACAAGTAATATAATGGAGTTATAATTTTCCAGTTTTATTTTGTACCATGCATGCACACATTTAACTTTTACTTTTTACATAAAACAGAATTCTATCAAACAAGACAAAAATAACTCATGATTCTATGAAAAGTAACTAAAAAAATCACAAAATTATACATACTAGTACAGCAAAAAGTGTAACTAATTATTTTGATTTTTCTTTCATGATATGCAACAGGTATTTTTTTAGAGCAAATATCAGGCAGACATACAGTATGGCAAATTAAGATCATATGTGTACATGTAAGCATGTATAAATATGTAGATTACTCTGTAAGGTTTAGGAAAAACATAATCCCACTTCCTCTCCTCAACAAAGTGCTTTGTGTAAAACATATTACACACGATGCTGCTTTCTATACAGAATAAAAGGAATTTTTTTTCTTAAATAAAACTCTACTCAGCTAATTTTAAATTGTGGTCTTTTTCTTTTGTTTTACTTGCTTCTAGAAAATATATATTAAAAAAAAACCCAAACTAACAAAACAAACCGACAACAAAATTTCATACAAAACCCAAAAAAGTGCTGTTTAAAAAAATCTGCTATAAAATTACACAGGGAAAACAGGGAATAAACAGTTAAAATGTAATTTTTATACTCATTCACACCTCTCCAAAGAAAGTTGAAAACAAAATACAATGTGACAGATGGCCTTAGCACTGCAATACTTCAGCATCTGGTATTAGTAAACCATAATGCCTATGTTTGTGTGTATATATACATAGAAAGGAAGATCCAAATATGCATATACACTCTCATACACTCCCACATGTACACATGAACTTTGAGACTGCATTTTAAACTCCAGTGTAGACCCATTTCTAATGTAGATATAAATAGAACACGGAGTCTGAAAACAAGTGAATAGCATAAAAGAGTGATTGTAAATAATTTCATTTGAATATTGTTTAATGTCCATAGTCTGAAATAACTTCATCTCTTAGATATGAATCCCTTTAGAAATTTAACAATCCAGCAAGTAGAATAACAACATAAAAATCACTAAGGCACAAGTATTGGAAGATAACTAAGTAACTGGCATTACTTTATGTATTTTCCCAAGCACCATTTTTCATTGTAACATGTGACAAATACAATTCCCTATTTAAATATCTAAAATATATGAGATAAAATGTTGGGGATTTTTTAATACAGTTGTCCTCAGTGATTAAGTTGATGCCCCAAAGTCAGTCTGACTTCAAAGAAAATAATCAAATAATTGTGAAGAATCCTCTCTGTCTCTGAGAAAGAGAAGTAAACAAAGGCATACCTTTTTACAGACTGGTAGCCCACTCTCATGTGCTTGATATGACTGCACTCTAGCTCCTTCTTTTTAGGAATATATGTATTATGTGAAGAAAAGAATTAATGACTAGTAAAAATTTCCTTTTCTGAATGTAACTGAGGAACATCCAAATTATGAATGCCCTTTGAATTCTGTACTCCCACTTTCCTTTTGGTCAGGAGGTTTCAAAATGTAAAATTGCCATTCTATTGTACATTGTATTCTTGTACATTCAGATACTAGAAAAAATATTTAAAAATATTTAAAAGTCAGGGTGGTGTGGATCTGAGGACAGCCACAATATGTCAGTTTTGTACACAGCAGTGGACAAATTCTGGACAACCATGTGGTTAAAAGAATCCTGAAGCATTTATATATACAGAAGTATGTATGTACATGCATATGTCCACACTGAACCTGATTCTGCTCTTGTTGACTTTGGTGGAATAAAACACAGTCCTACACAATTGAAATTGAAGTGTTCAGTGTGACTAATTATTCCTGCTGAACCAAGTTATGCTCATGCACTGAACACATAATGGGCTTTAAGATAGCACAAAATTAAAGCTTCACTAAAAAGTGAAACCTGTGGTCAATGCACTGGGCCAGATCACACATTAATGCAAAAGGACTGTCTTTTTGCTTGTGCATGTAGGGCTGTGAGGAATGCCTGATGTCATTTAACCAAATGCAAACCACATATTGTAACATCTGAACCTATTATTGCAAGCTGGAGCAGACAGACACATTCACTTGTGATGTGAGAAGCAGAATAAAAGGAGGAAGAACTTAGCACAGAATTATCTCTATTTTAGTCACACTACTTATTGTTCTTTATTTATGTGCATTTGTTGCATGAAAATCTCCATTAAACACTTAAGCACATATGCCTGCATGTAAGAATACACTTCATTAATAAAAAACTCAAAAGATTGTCAGTGTTTATAAACATCTGAACATAAATTCACCAAATTAAATTATGAATTTAGGCCAAACTGCACTGACCAACTCTCAAAAGCTTCTCAGGAAAAAAAAAAGTTTGTATAAACATTTTTTTTAAAGTTCATCTCTTCAGAAGAGTGATTTCAAAAGCATAGTTATGATGTTGCCTGTAAGAATGAACTGTGAAATTCTGTCCTTACTATATCAGGTCATAAGAATATTAACACACACATTGCACTGTAACAAGTCCACAAAATGGATGAACAGGGATTAATCACCTAAAAACTCAGTCTTGCATAATGTAGAAGTTGTTCCCAAGGTATATAGGATCACAGTGATGACTTGCCTCCACTGCAAAATACTGCATTTAACTCATAACCTTGTACCTTTCACAAAGGGCAACCACATTTACTTGCATTCCGGAATAAACTGAAGAGCCTGACAATGAGTAGAAAAACAAAAACTATTAAACCAGTTCAGTTTTACCTCTTTAAGTTACCAGAGGGAACATAGCACACTTAAGAGTAGTTCTTTCTGAAAATGTGTTACAGAAAAATTAGAGCAATAAAAATGTAAACGAATCAATACTGGTTGTTTTTCTAAAAAATCAGTGGGATTCCAGGAAGAATCTTTCCTAATCAATATTTTAAACCTTCTTTCAGAATACTACAGCACATACAGCAATAAAGCTCTACAATAAAATTAAAAAGCAACAGAAAGTTAAATGTACTTATTCTTATCTGGCAGCTGTGCTAAATAGAGTCAAAGTCCATGTAACTTTTAATGTGTTTAACCCTTCTTATTCATGCTTAAAGCACTGGCTTAGAATGAATATTGGAAAAATAGCAATAGCCATGTTGTATGGCTTAAAATACAGAGGGAAGGAAAAGACACTTAACCTGAGACCTGTTAGAAACCCCATACCAATGATCTTTGACTTAAAAAAGAAGCCACAACAATACCTACAATAGGGAATGCCAACTTATATGTCTAATTTCTCTCACTTCTGGATGCTGTTGTGTCTTTAACTTTGGAAGCATCACATGCAAACAGGTTGTGTAAAAAGCTGCATGCCTTTGAAATGGTTTGTAGTATGCTCCAGTTTTACTTCTTTTCCTTTTTTGA
>JAWWEW010000088.1:45082571-45092915 GCA_035583185.1 Anabacerthia variegaticeps | reverse complement strand
GATCGGCTTCTGTCCAACAGCCTTCTGCCAGGCCAAGGGCTGGTCAACCCATCCTAGCTCTGGAATGACTGCGGGCACACACGCACTGTGTCAGGAACCACACATCACAGGACCATGGAATCACCGAATAGTTTGGGTTGGAAGGGACCTTCAAGGGTCATCTGGTCCAGCCTCAAATCACATGTAGGGCAACAAATCCCCCACTTGGCCCCCTAAATCCTGCAGTCCTCTCAACAAAGAGTTTGGGATAAACAGGGTGATTTACACCTTTCAAAGACAGTATCTCTGGTGCTTTCTATACTGAAAGTTTGTTCAGTTTGCATTTTCACAGCTCTTTTTACCCCCATAAAGCCCTAGTCGAGTGTACTGTATTAGTTCCAAGATGCACGTTCTGCATTAGCTTGTCTTTTAAACACTTTCCATAATCTCTACTATATGTTCTGTAATCAAACTAACACTGCTGTAATATTTTGTTCTTTTCTGAATTTAAATTGCTGATAGTCACACTAGCTAAATGAAGACACAGACACCCTTTCTTTTTAATCCAAAGTAGCTTCACAAATGGGAGTTAGCCATTTTAGAGAGACTGTATACAGTTGACGCATGAGAAGGGAGCTTTTTATTATTCTGTACAGTACTGTTTTATCTTGAGGTTGAATTGAATGAATTAAATCATACTCTAAATGTGCCTGCCATGGTTCTACACCAGTAGAACCTCAAAAATTGGCTAATGAGAAGATCACTGTCTTTCATAATGATATCTATACCTGTAATGACTATTGATCTGTCCCCGCCTGTCACCTCGGGTTCTGGCAGTTGTCTGGTAGAGATGTTGGACAGGTCATGCACTGGAGAGGAAACTATACTGGGAATGAAAATCCTCTGTGGCAGGAAAGAGGGCATGGGCAGCCTCAGAGGGTCTTCACAGAGACCCAGAGCCAGGGCAAGGTAAAAAGACCAGGACCATGTGGTCAGGAGTGGGGAGGAAATAGTAGCTCAGCTCCACTGATCATGAAGCAGAAAGTTTTACCTGTGACTAATGTACTGACTAAAAGCTCACCAACCACCAGTGGCTCCAGAACCAGCTGAATTCATGTGAAGTCTGAAACAAAAAAGTACTTTCACTTGTTGTCAGTCCCCTGAGCCATCATGTTCTTCCATCTTCCTGACACAAGGCAGAGTGAGTACTCTTTTGTCAAAAAAAATTATGCTCATTTACCAGAAACTGAAACCTATTGAATATTCTTTTCAGGTTTATAATTGGAGACTGTACTCTTTAAATTACTGGCATTTCTGTCACTCAAGGAAATTAAACACTTTGAAATACATTAATGAAATACAGCAATTTATCATTTAGAGAAATGAAAAATAGAGATATTTGCAAAATAATGTTGAAATATTCATAAACATATAGTAAGAATTCAGTATTTTCTGTGATAATGTTCTCTTCCTGACTTTTCCACTGAAAATCTATTTGCTTAGGCCTCTTCAGTCTTGTGATGGGTATGGTTCAATGAACCATAGATTTCCACACCTGCAATACCACACACTACCTAAATAATTGGGAAGATTGTTGTAAATAATTTAGGGGGCGTCTAAACATGAAATCAAAACACTTCCAAGCAATCTGATTTTATGTCACTGCAATATCTAAAATCATGGAAATAGCAGTACCTAATCAACACATAACAAAACACACATAACTAGCATAAAATAAATCCTGGCTATGAATCAAACTCTCAAATCACTGAAATAAAAATTTGCTCATTATCTATTGGTCTTAATAGAATGTCAGTTAAAGAAAAAAGAAGCCAAGTTCCTGTAGAAATACTTAGTATTGAGAGAATATTGACAGAATATGACTATTCTTCCACAAGTACACAGAAATATGGGGCCCCCACTTTGTAAGGTATGGCTGGGGTTCTCTGAAGCTCAGTATCCCAACCCTTATGACTTTCTTTGCTTGGGCCACCTGTTAAGGTCAGGAGGGGATTGGAAGAAGTCTCTGAAATGGAGATGGATGGGAAGACTCCCTGCCCAGGCTGGCATAATATTGTCCTTTTTACATCTCTTTCCCCTGATAAACCCATACCTAGAGCAATTGTTAGGTGGGGGCTGCCACCACTGATTCTGTACACCAACCAATTTCCACCCATTCTGGCAGTGCTGGAAAAACTGGGACCAGTCTTACCTCTCTGAGTCCGCAGCTGAGAGAAGAGGTATCTGTGGGGGAGGATGGAGAGGGCTACCCTGTATATTATGTCCTGAGGAGTGGTGGCTGCTGGGGTGGGCCAAGGATACTGCCCCAGTTGCTGTACCACTTCGACTTGTCTCTGTGCTGGGGATCACAGCTGCTGAAAGTAAAATGAGAGAAATAACCTTCATCATGCAGGCAACAATATTGATAACTGACCAAACACCAATAGGTAAGAGCTTCTGTAAAGCTGCTGTGCCAATTCTTAGCAACTAGCTGGTTTCTCTTTAAGCATTATTTTCTGTTCAGATGGAAGAAGAAAAACTCACACACAAAAAAAATATTCTTTGCTACTTTCAAATAGCACTTTCATAAAACCAGGCATGACATAACTATGTTCCTTCTCTTGGAATTTTTTGTCTTACTAAGGCTGCAAATTTTCTACACTTTCCTCTTGTAGAAGAGGTGTCAAGTACTTTGTAAAATATGTATTTTTGAGCTGTTAAGCAGAAAGCACAAATTCCCAAAATGTGAAATACTTGCTACATTTTCCCCTCAGGGATAAAAATCCCAAATTTCTTGAACAGTAATATTGCTATTGTTGCCCCAAACTCCTCAATTATACATGCAAAAATTTTAAACCATCATTAACAGTTTAATAATTTTCTATCAGGTTACTCTTCTACACTTTCCAATGAAGAAAGGTTCTAGATGACTAAACAAAAAGCAATACAGGACTTCATTAAAATGCCCTAATTATTTGATTCCAAATCCTTTAACTTTGTTTTCAAAAGCTGTTTAAATTTAAAAAAAAATCAATCTCCATATATCTGAAAATCCAGTTGCCCAACTATTTTTACTGACATCTGGGTCAGGTAGCTTATGCTGATGTTGAATGGCAGTCAAATACACAATCTTAAATACTTTATGAACACAGAGAATGAATTAGATAGGCTATCTACAATATAAAAATATTCTCTTACTGTTTGCCTGTCATATCTTCCCATCTCTTAAAAAAAAAGGAAAGAAAAGGATTTGTTGGCCTAGTTTACAGAATAAAATTCTACCTATTAAAATTACATTATTTTAGTGAATATGCTGGAGCTAATGACTCAAATTTATTGACAAAATCCTAGAATTTAAACCAGTTCCCCAGTGGGCACTGTGACTGGTAAAACACCTTTCTAGGCTAACATACCTGTATGGATGCTGCATTTCTAGCAGAAGAAACACTACTTTAGGAGTAATCCCACCACATACAAGTCTTCAAGAAAAATATTTTACGGGTCATGATTTTGAATTTTGCTACACAAGATCAAAAGAGTGAAAAGTTCACCTCACCTCCTAAGTCCTCAGCCTATTTCTGGAAAGACTCTATGAATCCTTACCAGCCTGCCTTGTGACACACTGGTTATTCACCAGGTCAAGGCAGAGTTAAGGAAAGTCTCAGCAGTGTATGCCGTAGCCTCCTGAATGATCAGACCTGGACATCTTTCAGCTGGTGGAAATGACAGTGTAAGATGACACACAGGAAACCACTTTGTGAGTAAAAACATCAGCAGAGGTAATGCCAAAGTTTAGGTCATGAGACACTGTCATGAGCCACACTTGTGGGCAAAGCTGGAGGAGTGGAGGCTGACCTTGGCACTAGCCTCTACTGTTTGCTAGTTTGTATATGGACTAGAGCCTCCTAATCACAACCCAAGTGACAGCAGACATCTGACAGTAGAATCTTAATAGAGGTACAGAGCATGCAGACCCCACAGGATGATGAGATATGACTTAAGCCAGCAGAGTAACTCCCAAAGAAAGGGCTGAAGTAGAATCCCCTTCACTAAGACTGGGGAATGTTTTTTTTCCACTTCGCTCATGCACCCCAAAAGTCACTTTCTTCATGTCCATCTCTCAGGGTAGCATCAAGACAAATGCAGAGGTAAAAACAAAGGAATGAACTTTTAAATGTTTTATTTTATACTTACGTGCAACACAGGGGAAAATACTGAAAAACAATAAAACATGCATTTTGACAGAATAAGCAGAGGGAATATTTAACATATCAATACACTACAAAGCAACATCCTGATTGCCTAAATAAAAACAGAGACTAATTAAATTACTCCTTACAGAAACAGGGTAACTTGCATTTTACCACAAGAAAAACTAATTAAACTGTGTAAGAATATACAATGACTTAGTTTTCGAGTACTGATCTTTGAGTTTAAAACAAATTTCTTCAGGATAGGGAGTAAAAAGGCTGGACTGTGACAGGGTCTACAGCACAAGGTAGCAGGAGTTGTTCCTCTCTGTCATGACTGTTCTCTGCCACAACTATGATAAGCATTTCAGGAAAATATCTTCTAAGTTGTGCTTGCACATATTCTAGATCATCCTGGCTGCAGTGATAGCACAGGTTCCCACAGTGCTGCCCAAGACTTGGTGACTCTCTTCCCAGAAAAGGTTATCTGCAGCCAGGCACAGGCAACCACTGTCCTTTCTTTGATCCACTCTGGCAATCTATTTCTGCCCCCAAAATACCTCTTCTCTTACCACTGACAGTATGGAGTAAGGCTGAGAGTTTTTAACAGGTAGAGTAAGACAGTGTGAAGGTTTCATTTTGTAGCTCAATAAAGCTACATACATTAATTTGCAACCTTTTTTTAAATACTAAATTTAACCTTTCATTTCTTTAAGGAATATTTATGAGGTCCTTGAGAACAAGTGATTTACTACTGCACAGAACAAAAAATATGAAATATTTTTTGCACTTGGGAGCATCACCTGCATATATTCTCCCCTCTCAATTTCTCTACGGAGTCCATACTTCCCTACAGGATTTTATAGCCAGCAATATGTGGGCATGTGCTATACTGAGTGGTAAGCCTATCAAATGTAAAACATTCTGTCTGTTTTGCCTTTATCCCACCCAGTTCATCTGTAAATCTGAAGACTCCAGAGATGCATGAAACTCAAGAAGTCATCATGCATCAAGAAGTACAGCAGAAGTCAAAATCATATTTTGAAAATTACAAGCCTGTCTCCAAAGTCGATCTGTCTCACGGACCATCTGTACTGACGGTCTCTGTGTATGTCTCTCCAGGTATTCTGCAAGCAGATCAGACATACGGGAAGACATTCAAGTACTGAAGCAATAAAGTGGACTGAGATGTTAAGTTGTTCCTGCAATGACATCTTTAGACCACATCCCTGCCTTTCAAGATACTGTCTTCTATTTCAGTGGATTGCAGTATCTGAAGTGCTGTCTCATTGTGATGAAATGAACTATAAATGTTGCAAGTAGCCATGTTGCTTACACTCTTTGCGCTAATCTATCAGTAAATGTTCTCTACTTCATTATGTGAACCCACACATTGCATGAATTTTTGGAGAATCGTTGTCTCAAAATGGAAATTTTAAACCCAGAAGTAAACCTGGTAATAAAAGGACAAGTGTGAGAGGAAATAAACTATCCTCCTTAAATTAAGTAAGATAACAGGTTTCAGATTCTGGTAGTGTGCATATGGTCCTACCTGGGACTACATCAGATTCAGCAGGACTTCTAGATATGTACACAATACTTAAATTCAGCCAAAGATCTCTGTGACAACAGAGATCCTCTTCATTGTTGGTAACCCTACATCACTGCCTCTTTTGCATCCATTCTCTATGCATCAAACACAATTACATTTTTCATGGCAAGGGCCATTTATATGTCACTTCTTCCTTCTCGTTTTTTTTTTTTTTCTTACAGTAATGAGGTGCAACTACATTCCAAGGCTGTCTGCCTTAACAGACTGCCTTTTTATTCAGATGTCTCTTAGGGATGCCACTCACTGGGACAATTACTTAAATAAAATTCTTCCATTTGTCCTGTATGTGTCCTCTAACCTTTACCTGCCTGTTGTACCTCCCTACTTTCCCAGTGCTATCTTAAGATACAAACTCCACAGGGATTGGATTTTTTCTTATTGCGTGCACAGAGCACCTAGCTTAGTACTATTTCAGTGGGAGAAAAAAATGCCACAACCAAAAGTATTACTTGAACAAAGCACAACTTAAGTCACAACATAAAAGTAGTTAGGTCAAAGTTTCACAACACATATATTCTACAGATTTCTTCAGAAAGGAAAAACCCTACTTTTGCTTTCAATGTGCATCAGTGATAAGCCAAGCCATCTTCAAGTCTGTAAAGTTTGATTTGACAGTACTGGAAGAATTCAAATCTGTTTCTGTTTCCATTTGAAAAGTAGCACAGACACATTTCAGATAATATATAGTCTTAAACAGTACCCAGTAAAAGTCACATAATTTATTTTTCAGAAGTCTCAAAGTTTTTTGTTACATTTACCAAAAATATTTGTTTTTAGGGAATTTTGAAGTGCAGTTTCTGTAAGGTGGGACATTTAAACTTTCATACTTTTCTCTCCTTGGGTCATGAATAATTTTCATGTCACCATTTTAATAAAATAATTCCCTGCCTGTTGCAGTTAGCTCATTTATTCACAGTGTATATTATTATGTAGCAGCACCTGATGAGTAGTTAATGAAACAATTCATTTCAATTGGATTGGGTGGTTATCAAAGTGGAGTGACATGTATTCATCTATCCCTGACATAATACCCTCAGTTAACTAATGTGAAACAACAAAAGTGAATAAAACTATGAGAAATTTCCAAGTTATAGATAGCTGTGAACATAGGTAAGGGAAAGCAGATTAACACTTACACAGAAATGAATGCTAATTAAGAGTACATTGATTAATATTACGAAAATTGCCACACAACAGGAAGCAATGCCAAATAAGAAACAACCAAAATAAATTATTATATCAAACAATGTCCATAGCTACTAGTGCTGTATACACCGAGTACTGAAAGACAGTGCATGAATGAGACTTTAAAATGTAATGTCACAGTCTCAGAAGCTGTCTATGGGACATCATGATTGCAGACAATTGCGAGCTAAGGGTTGGCTGGAGGCAACAGCCTTACTTGGCTTGTCACAGGCAGCAGTTTGCTCAAGCCACTGTCAGCCTAGATTTGGATTGACCCAGCTGCTGGAGTTTGACACCTAATCATAGTCTGGAAACCAGACTGGTAAAAGAGATGAGTGCTTAACAGGTTGCTGTGGAAATCTGCAAGAATGTCCTCAATTTCTGAAAATCTGGTCTCAGCTATGTGACACACTGTCCCACCCCACCTTCCTTTCTCTCTAGGGCCTTGAAAGGCAAAGGAAGAACTGAGTCTTTATTATCTCTCAGTTTTTACACATCACACTGGGCAATGCCATTAAATAATTGTTTTAAATCTCAACATTCTTCACTATCTAAATCCCTCTCAGCATAGAATATGAAATATGCAACTATAGCCAACACCATGTTCACAGAGGTTTCCTGGCCAAAATCATATCTCTAAATTGCCTTTTGCTTTCAAGAATCATATGCCACACTCAGACCATACTCAGAATAATACATGTAAAAGTTAGCAGTGTACAATACCAACTATTCAATAAATTAGAATGCAGACATGTTTTTAAATTTCCTAATTTTTGTCACGTAAACCTCCAACACCACCAGCTAGTGTGTAACTCACAATAACCTTGACAAAAATATATATTAGAATTGATAGCTTTACAAGCCTCTTAGTAAAATAAAACTACCTATTGAAGTGGTCACTTCATGTAATACCATTTTCCTCACTGCACATAACAGTAATGAGCCAATTTGTTCACTTCCTGTATCTGGTTCTCACTTAAAAGTTGAACTGATAGAAGATGTAATGCATTCTGCCTGAAAGTTAAAAACAGATGCCTTCACAACTACTAAAATACTCCATTTAAAATGTTAACATCCTGTCCATTGTTGTCTTGAGTTTTGAGACCTATTATCACTCATAACTTACCAGTTGTTTCAAATTTAGTTGAAATGTGAACAACAATTGTACATTTAGGCAAGTATGACAACATTAGGTATTTTAATATTCAAATCTACAATGTTTAACTGAAACAATAAAATAGGGTTATTATGTTTATAGTATAAATGTGTTTACTGGTATATTTATAGTTATAATATGAGAGCTCATAGTGCTGCATACAAGTTCACAAATGTATATCAACTGGAAAACTTATATGTGTTCCATGACTAAGAAAGAGGAAAAATTCTGTGATTTTAAATGAAGCTTAATGTATTCAGGATGTCTACAAGAAATGGTAGCAGAGAATTGCTAGCAGAAGTCACATGCCAATAGACCAAAATATGGTTCTACATTGCAGTAGATCTTTTCATGGATATAGCACGATTCACCTTGCCTCCCTCCAAAAAACATATAAAAATATGTTCAAAATCTATATTTTTACATTACTTTGCAGATTCTATCCTTCTTATGAGATAGATATGGATTTCAGAGTACATCCTACTCTGCAAAATCACCCATAATCTCAAGTGAGCAATAATATAGCAGCTTTTTATCTGTCTTTTTCTATACCTGGGTAAATATCATGGGCAGGCCCTGGGGAGTGTCCCATGGAATTATCTGCAGTGTCATGCAGTGACGGGGCTGGCTGGAGGGGCTGGATTGTGAGGCAGTCATTCAGGATGTCCTGGCCAAGCTCTGAGTTTGATCGCAACTGAAATACAAGAGATAAAAACCCAGAAATTATAACATCGATGAAAGAAAAGAAATAATCACAAAAGTCCCCAAGAGAGTGAAAATTTGTAATGAAGAAATGTTGAGAGGTTAGAGAAAGAAGTGGAGCACAATCTTTTAAATCAAGGATCAATATCATCCTTTCATTATAGCAGGCATTTTTTGAATCTGAGGAAGAAAACCCTTCCAGGTGCTTAACAAAACTGCACCCAGGACAAGGCCTACTTGTACAGATAGGACCTTGGACAGATGGACTACAGTGCATTCTCTTGGTACACATTGTAAAATAGACGAGTGACCTGGTTCATTGGTAAAGGAGATCAATCACATGTCTGACAATGCTTGTATCAGCAGAGGGGTACCATAAGAAAAAAAAATGTTTTCTTGCTGGTTTAGTGCCCTGAACTGGCTCACTGCAGGACCAGAAAAGCAAAGTTGCTCATGACACTAGAAATGAGGGACTGAGAATGAGCAACAAGGAAAGGTAACATTCAAGACAGTCAGGATGGAAGTGGGATCACTTTATATGGACTGAAGTAGTCTCAGACACCACTGTTAAACTGACTACAAGTATATCTGTTTCACACTACAGCTGAACTGATTTGAGTGCTCTGTCACTGCTACTAATCCCAGCTGCATGCATAGCCACTTGCTTGCTACCTCTTCCACCAACAGCAAGTCTGTTTATCTGGCTGATCCAGCAGAAAATTCCCTCTGCAAACAATTAACAAGCAAGTTCATAAGAAGAGTTATTCTTTCAATGAAACTGGATGAATAGTCTCACTCTGAGGCTATAATAAAATACAGTTTAAAAAAATTAAAAAAATTCCCCAAACAAAAATAAAAAAAGGAAGAAAACCTGCTGTAGCACCCTAGCTCCAGGCTGTCCTAGCTGGAATGCCAAACTGCACACCGAGGTTTATGGTAGATGAATGCTACTGAAGGCCACCAGCACCAATGCAAGTCCCAGCTTTCTTCCTGATGTTACTGTTTTATATAACAAAAATTTGCCTGTTCCTTCTAGCCATCATGGCTCACAGGCTGGTGTATTCATTTAAAAGCATCAAAAAGGAGGGTCTGTGCTTATATGGGACACTGCAGTGGCTGAGATGCCCATAAATACCCTGCCCTTTCCCCCATGCTGGTGAGGAGAAAGTTCATGCAGAATGACGGACAGAAACCTGACCTACTGCATACGTCAGGTCCCAAGAAGCAAACGTCACACATGTAACTTCTCCTCTCTTGTATGGTGCCATGAGAGATGAGCAGGTAACAGCAACTTGAACATAACCTAGCACCTCTAAACAATTCCTAGGGGGATGACAAGGAACAACAAGAGAAATTTCTGTCCATCTTATGTGGGGGAATCCCACTTGCAGAACTGCCAGAACAACCAGGACAACTCCTTCCAGGAATGGATAGAGCTAACACCCAAGTGATTAATGCCAGAAATGCACCAGCTACCTCAAGTTGCAGAAGCTAATGTGTTGAAAAAGTTTTCTTAGTAT
>JAWWEW010000088.1:45038306-45055792 GCA_035583185.1 Anabacerthia variegaticeps | reverse complement strand
AATATTAAGACTTGATTATAATTTTTAACAGATACAAGGATATCATAGAGAGGAAGGAACTAAGACAATCTTCTAGAGTATTAGTAAACTCTCACTTATGGTGCGTAGCTCAGAGCTGATACTGTAAAACTTATAGCCCAGTGTTTTAGAGACCTGGCTATGAAGTTCTTTTTACCTCCAGCAAATGTACACAAGGCCAGCTGCTATCTGGCACAGGGTCTCTTGGTAAATACCATTTATTATTTACAGAGTCAAAACAAATTTTTCTTATAGTTTAGATGTTCTTTTAATTAAAAAGGCCATATAGATCACTGTCAAGAGCAAAATGGGCAGTGAGAGATTCATTTGATAGTTTCTAAGTGCAGCATTTGCTTAGAGAAAAATGCCAGGATACAGTAGAATATGTCCACAAGCACTAACTTTGTGTTCAAAGAAATTATCCTGGAAAAAAAGTTTAAAAGCCTCCAATTTTAACAAACTGACACTGAAGTTAAACAGCCTAGTTAAAGAGGTTTTATTAAAGCAAAAGCATAAGTAATAATTTAATGAGTCTCTTGTTTATATAGAGCATGTTCATCTTAAAGTCCATGAGACAGAAAAGCACAATGCATACAGGAAAAGGCAGCATTAGGAGAGAGAAATATGCTTGGCCAAACCTTGACTTGAGTTTAGGAGTTTGAGTTCCACTCAAAAAATGCACCAAATAATGTACAAAAAAGGCAACTCTCTTCATATTAATACAGTATTTACATACCTATTGCACTATTTTTTTCTGCCAAATCAGCTCAATCATATGTAGCCTCTAGCATAATCACAAATTTAATTTAATATAAACAGAGTACTTTATTATGAAAATAACTGTTCCAGGGTGTAATGGTTTGAGCAGTACCTTTTTTGAAGTATTCTCTTTCACAGGGATACACAGAAGCAACCACTATGAAACAACAACCACATGAGTGGGACAGAATTTTTTGCAAATTTCAAGTGACAGAATTTATGACATTTTTATGTCAGGGAGGTAATGTTTCTTGAATGTCTCTTTCAGAATTTGTAAGCTCAAGTTATTCAATCCATGGTGTATTCAGGGTTCACTCTGTTCATAATGTACAGAGGACTGTTCCTGTTACATTCTGCCAGAACCTCTGTCAGTAATAACAATTTATAAAATATGCAGTGGTAATCAAAATATTATAGGAATTGTGGTCTCAAGATAAATCTCATTTTAAATATATTATTTTAAAGTTTTATTCCTTGCACTGCTTTTTAGTAGGTTTTGGTTTGGTTTGGATTTGGTTTTGTGGGGATTTTTTTGTTTTGGTTTTGGTTGGTTTAGTTGGGTTTTTTGTGTTTGGGGTTTTTTTGTTTGTTTGGTGTACATTTGGTTTTGGTTTTGTTTTCAATATAATATGTGTATCTTTATAGCTATGATCATCTACTATACTTGTATACATGGCTATAAGGATTACTTGTTTATCCTCTAACTATACCACTAACTTCAAATTTCCATCCACTTGGGAAATAGACATGACACATACTGATTTTTTTCTACCTCTGTTTCATAATACTTACTCTCTACAATGATAATATTATCTTGGTGATATTCACGAGAAATTTTATTCCTGATGATAGTACAAAAAAGGGCTTACAGTTGTATCACATTCCCTTGAATGGTCTGAAGCATGCAAAGTACACTGTAGTATTTAAAAATCCAACCCACATACCCCAAAGTAATGTAAATAGAAAGTATAAAAGGATCATATTTTAATGTTAATTTTATGAATTTCAGAACTTTAGAAAACTACTCAATTAAAAACACAATACTTCTAAATCATATTATTGATGCTTTATTGAAAAGTGTTCAAATTAGCATCTATGGCTACTGAAGAAAATCTGGAACAAAACTTACTATAAGCTACTATTCAGCAAAAATGTAAGTAAATTAAAATGAGGCAAATGTACATTCTTAAACAATCTTAGCATGGCTGTATTACTGCCAGCCCATACTACAACAGTTCTGTCATAATAACCAGGTCCCAATTCTTCATTGCTTGAATATACCCCACTTTCACTGAAGTCAGTGAGAATTCTGAATATGCAAGGAATGTAGAATTAGTTTATTAATCCTTAGGTATAAAGCCAAGATAATTATAATACCTCAGCTCATAATGTTGCTGGCTGGACAGCTCTGCAGCACCTTTTAGGGCTGGGATTCTGCTGAATTAGTCAAAAAATCATAGCAGAAACTTGCCTCTGTACTCTTATTTGTAATAGGTAATTTAAATTAATTATCCAAAAGATTAGAGTGAAATGAATTTTGAGCTGTTTAGCAAGCCTTAGCTCTTCTTTCTTTTTTGTCTCTTGTTAAAGGGAAAATCAGTAATACAATTCAGCATTTAAATCCCTCACTCACTCCTGTTCTGAGCAGAGCTACTTACTCAGCTCTCCTTTCATGGCAAAGCACAGAACACTCACTTCACAATTTAATAGAGACAGATTGCAGAAAAGAATAGTTGTGGAAAACAAGGCAAAAGTGCTTGCCTTGTAATCAGTGGGAGTCCATCAGACTAGCAAAGAGCCAGGGGTTTCTTTCTTACCCCACAAGTAAACCACAAGAAAATTTCCAGCAACATTCAAAACACACTTCCCAGCTTAGTAACTGTTTTCTGTTCTTGACTGCTTAGTACTCTCAGGATTTTTTCCTCCTTTTTTTCAATAAGATCCTGTTTGTTTAGTTAAAAAAGGGGGGGGGAGGGGGAGGAAGCCTTAAAGAAAGGATTAAACCCTGTATTTTATAGAGAAAGAACATAAATTAGAAATTCTTTTCAAATCTGCGGTATGCATTCTTTAATCTTCTGCCCTGCTGCGGAAGTGTAATAAGAATAAAGGCAGAAAGAAGCTTTTTTTGTTCATTTAATTTGTTCAGCTGAAGACATGCTTTTGACTATCTGTAACTAAATCTCAAAATTCATGGCAACTCAGACAATTTTCCCATGTTATAAGTCTTAAAAAGAGAGCTAAGAAAGCTTACAGAAAACAGCCTGATGAGCAGGGTCTCTGGATTCAAAAGCGCAAGACAGAAGGTCATGTGGATGTGAAGAAAGAAAGCCATGACTGTGAGAAGATAGTGATAAGACTCTATGTGCTGGCAAGGCAAGTATTCAGTGTGGCATGGCCTCAGAGGGAAAATAATTTTCAAAATGACCAACAGATCTGACTGATGGGTATGAATTACCCAGGGATGAGAAAACCAACAAAAGAGGTCAAAGATTGGAAAAGGTAAGGTGTTGGTTGCTGTTTACTATTGCTTTGCAGTAGCATTAACTGAAATATAATATGCTTTGAATTTAAAATGAAAATGAAGATAATTTGACGAAAAAACACAGAATTCAAAAGGAATGCTAAAAGCAGACATAGGCACCATCTTCCTTTCCAGAATAGAAAATCCCCTTGCCTGCACGAGCCTTGTCAAACTGTGAAATTTTTTCTGTGATTCCATGACAGTAAAAACAAGAGAAACCTTTAGAAGTTATTCTCCTCTTTTGGTGCAGTATACTCAAGTGCAAAAGACCAATATGTACCAACATACAAAACAGGAAAGAAAACCAGGCTGCTGTTCCTCCCCTTCTTCCTCCCTCTCAACATCAGAAAAAAAAATGGTAACGAAGAAGCAGAAACTTCAGATTAGTGTTTAAAGCTCTCCGACATCCCATTTAATGGCACCAAAACTCATGCCTGAATTCCAACAAACTGAGGGCATACTGTATCACCTACAACTCAATTTACACACACCAGAACATCTTGCCTCTTGCAGACATGCCTCACAGCAGATAGCAGAAAACATTTGGTGTCAGCAGCATAAGTTGCACTGTGAAGGTGGTCAGGACTGTATTTCAGTCAAGCCTTGGTAAGAGTAGGACCATGAGGCTGGTTTGTGCCATGGCTGCAGCCAGGACAAACAGCCATCACTCCACTCAAGCTGTCCTCAGTGAGTTAAGGCTGATGTCTGAGATAAAAACATGATGCAGAATCTGGGAGCACAAGTATTTGGGCTAGACTTTGGTTTGGAAGGAGGCAAGGCCACATCTAAATTAAGATATGTGTCTGGGTACCAAGGGCAAGACCTGGTATTCAGCGCAAGGCTGAGCACACAGTACACCACCTGAAGAATCAGGCTAGGCTTGGAGCTGGACTGTACCCTGCAGAGCTGCTGGCACGCACTTGCTGGTCATAAAAATGTGGTTGGGGCACAACACATTTTTTTCAAAATAACTCAGCAGTCAACAGCTTCTGGCTCAGGGCAATGCCAGTGCTGGTTATTTCCTGACTCACTACAGGGTCGTTACTCTTTCTGACAAACAGACTGTACAAAAAGGTTCAAGTTTCCAAAACCAGAAGGTAATGCAAAACCTATGTGTATCCTTGCACTCATTTAAGCCACATATATGGGACTTTGTCTACTGAGATTTTGCCTCATGTAAACAAAATCCTTGTGACAAAAGGCCTGTGGTGAGGAGACTATGAGGGATTAAGGCAAAACAGTTCCCTTGGGTGAGTCAACTTTGAAAAAATTAATTCAAGAAAAGTTGAGGAATATGCTAACAAAGACACTGTGGTGTTGCTTATTTTTTAGTTTCAATCTTTATAATAAACTTAAATCATTCATGCAACATTTACATCCCACAACCAATCTTTAAAACACTGAAGACCCCTACATAGCTTCATAATGCAAGCATGTAGTTATTTCATGTCAGGCATAGCTTAGATGTGTACTGAACCCTTTTCTTTCCCTGGCACTCCTGAGAAAATAGCATGTCAGTGATTCAGAAAGAAAATTCCTGTGTAATTTAGGATTAAATCACTTTCTTTGGCCTACAGCACAGATCTTCCAGTGCATCTAGGAATGCATTTCTTCCCCTCAGTGTGTAAGTAGATGAGTGTTTTATACATCTTATACAGAAGCTGTTGTCACCATGCAACTGGGGCTTAATCTATGATAAACCTTAAGTGATCATTATAGAGCAAGAGAAAGAAAGAGAAAATAGAGAAATTTCATAATAAACATAGAGTGTTAATTGAATAATCCCAAGCCTTGGTGAATCTAAACATTTTGTTCCTACTATGCAACAGATGTCATTTTCGAGGAAAGCCTTGACGGGTTTACAGACTATACAGAACACTTTGGGAATAAATCCAAAACTAGAATGAGAGAAGCCAGTGAAAAGCATGCAGGGTCAGGCAGAAGAAGGAGATGCATAAAATAGGGACAGGAAGAAAAATAAGATCAGTAAGCATGGCATATTGCTGAAGAGAAGTACATATGCCCATTCCTCAAGTGAAGTGTTACAAGACTTTATTTATTTGAACAGTATGTCTGGCACCACAACTGGTTGTGGAATACCTAGAGGACATTTTAGATACTAGCAGGTTAATGACTGTACCTAATTTTTATTGCTCATGGGTACAGCCAAAGAGAACAAAACCCCCAAATAACTGCAGGTTCAGAGGGACAAGTAGGGGATGAGCTGTGCAATTTTCTGAGGGCAAGGATAAAAAGCTTTGACTTTCACCAAAGGAAAATAAAAGGATGACTCAGTAAACCACTATCCTTAGAACATACCACCAGTGTCTGAAGTCAAGAATTTTTTTTTTGTCTTCTCTTTGGTGGACATTGCATTCTCAGTATATATTTCCCCTTGGTAACTTAATGTTTACCTCTTTCCCTGTGAATCATTACAGCATTCAATAGTCCCTGAAATTAATCTTTTCCCACTCTGAAAGGATGTCTTAGAGAAGTTACAACAGATATTTTAGAGCTATTTTTGCACCATTGGACAAAACCATCATGCTTGTTTTTTTCTTTTTTAACTGACAACACAAACTTTATTTGCTGTTTTAATGGTATGTACCATTAACACAAAGTCAGATGATAAAAATACAGATAAGTGCACAGCACAAAGACTAACTGAGAGCAAACAGCAGTTGAAACTTACAAAAGGTAATGGAAACAGAAGACTAACTGAGCTTGAATTGTGCCCACCTCCTAATCAACTGCAATGCTAAAAGTGCATGTTGATGTACCCTACAAAATCAGTTGAAAGAATAATGTGCTACTTGACCTGTTTGGAGTTTCTGTATCAAAATAACTATGTTTACACTGCTGTTGAAAAAGTCATCATCTTGCTAGACAGATGTCCAAATGCAGGGTGAGATAATCCCATATGTATATTTTAAATATAATATATTAAGCAGATGCATCTAATTGTAATTAACACCTTCATAGATAGACAGGCCTGATTATTTTCAGGTAACAACCACAAAAGTAGAGTGTGTGAGAAGGAGGGAATGATGAGTGGGGGGAAAATTGGCATGGATTCACACATCAAGAAAGACTGAGAAGCTGAAGTGAACGGGTGATCTCAGGATGGATCATGCTGGACTAAGCACTTACTGACTCCAGTCACACCAGCAGCACTGTGAAAAATGTCTGTGATATCTTTATTCTATTCTTTCCTTTTCATCCTATGTATTAATAGAGCATTCAGAGCCCAGTAATGGATAAGAATGATGGTAATCACTACATTGCTGGTAAAGAAGATAGTGATAAGAATTTTTGAATTGTTTTCCTCCATTAGTGTTTGCTTACAAGAAGGCCCCACATCTAATTGCCTTTGCCAGCTTTGCTAGCAGTGACCTTTTGATGCTTATTAACAGTGTATGCTGTAATTCCAAAACCAACACACATTATGGGATGCTGATGCTAAGGCTACATCCCTATAGTGGTTGTATTCTCTTGACAAAAAACTATGTTTAGATCAAACATTAAGCATTCTCCATTAAGAGCATGCAGCTGTTACTCACATTACCTTATTACTTAATTTTAGTCACTTTGTCCTATAATCTGAAAACCTGGGAAAAACCTGAATAACTCTTGCATTTAGCTAATTCAGTATCCATATATATACACATACTTATCTGAAACATTGCAAGAGACTATTGTCCTTAAAGGTCTAAAGAGTTCTTATAAAGATGTCTCTTTGATTTCTACTTTAATTTATTGTGTGAATACACATTGAAAGGCTCAGTTCTTTATTTCAGCCTCCTGATACCCCACCAAACAAAACTGAATTGATTGAAATACAGCCCATTGATGCTTTTGTATCACTTTAGAAGCTAATGGCAACCTTCCACCTCTTTTGCTGAATGGTGTAATTGGCCTGCCAGAGAGGATCTGGGATTTTAACATGTTCCTTGTTTGGCTGAGCTAATCAATTATTCTGCAGTTGCTAACAAGGCTGCAGACTTTTCTTCATTGGGGTCATTAAGCTTGTCAAAACTAATTTGTCACCACAACTACTGACCCTCATTGCCTCTGACAGCAGCACAAGTGTCAAACTAAACAGGTCTTTGCATTGAAAGAAAGTAAATGACTGATCAGAGCCTACCATGCATCCTGACCGTATGCCATAGCCTGTCCTTCTGACACCAGGAGAGGTAGAAACAGCACCAACTAAATTATGTAGTGTCACCAAATAACACCACTAGTTATTCTGTAGAAAAAACAAAAAAGCCTCAAACAGCTAAAGGGAAAGAATGCTTGAAGGTAGTATGGGACCTGCAAGGATGATAGTAAAGTATTGGGTTGTTTCCTTTTTAGTTAAAGAGATGATAGAAGTCACTCTGAAACAAAACTATGAAAGAAGTCACCAGCTGATTCAGATTACATTTTTGGAAAGTTGATCAGACATAGCAGCGGGCAGTGGAGCACTTTGAGCCAAATACAACAGATCATTACTGGATAACCCTCTGCATATTCTTGGCCAGCCAAGCATCATCTGAATCAGCCCAGTGAGAGGCCTTTTATTTGATGTAGTACTAGCCACAAAGTACTAAGGATCAGTCCACAAATACTACAGTTGGGGTAAAATTTGTCCCCAAACCATCTGCATATACCTTCAACTTGCTTCACTGAAAGTACAAGATATAAGAGTCTTATAATGGAGTTAATCCTTTCTAATTATCCGTATCACTTAAATTATTTTGGTGGCAAATAATTCATAACCTGATTTTAATCTTTCCATCACTGTTGTAATTATATTCAATTTAATGGGGTTACTTGGAATTAGCACAATGTCCTCAGTTGCTATAGGATGTTTGACTGGAGAATTAACTTGCAAAAATAAGGGAAAAGTTTCAGAGAAATATGTACTCCCAGCCCATTTCTAACTATTCAAGGCACCAGTTCTGGAAGAGCCTTTATCCCCAATACTCTCAGAGTTCCTACTTGGTTCAGTTGAGATGACTCGTACTGCTACAAGCTCATCCCATAAATAAATCTTTGCAGTGTCAAGACCTTCACCTGTATGCTACCCTGTAGTACAAGAAAAGTTCTGTAAATACAGTGGCAGCAAGATGTGTTTGGCTTTCCCCCTAGAAGTCTTCAAATCCCATCACCTTTTCTCCACAATTTTTGTAAAGCAGCTATTTTTCTAAGCCTTTGAAAACATACCTTTTAATGAAAACAGGCATGTGCAATGTACCTCAGCAAACAGGATCCAGTCCTAAGAGACAATCACTTTTGTTGGATTCTTTGTCTAAACAAGGATGAGTGACTTAATGGCTCATCAGCAATGTAATGACTTTGAACAGCACTGTTCCCATTTAAGAAAGGAAAACTAAAAGAGAGGAAAAGGAACAAAGAAGAAAGAAATTGAGAGTAGTGCTGCACAGGATCACAGAGTTTTGTTGAGTCCTAATGATGTCATTCAGTGTTTAATCTCTGGTGACAAGAAGGCTCTTTTCCCTCCTTTCAGCAAGAAAGCAAATTCAACATTAACAAAGCCCTGTATTTGAAACCACGATTGCATGAGAACCTTGTTTTTCCTAGCCTTCTCTCTTCCTTCCCCCGACATAAAGAGTAGCCACAACTCAAAAATGATGCTTAAAAAAGCTATGTAATTATTTTGAGCTTATTTCTAATTTATATCTTGGATAGGGTTGCACAAAAAGACTATTACATTCATTGGCAAAAAAATAAATTATGGCAATAGTCATTGTGGTATGAATAGTTGAGGAAATGACAAATATTGCAACTTGCCAAGCATCACAGACAAGTTTTTAAAAATATGTGCATTCTTTGACTGGCATGTTTTTTTGTTAAAATCAGGCACAGGTGAACCAATCTGAATAGGGAGGAGGGAAAGTAAGACAAGAGAAAGAAATCTTATTTCCTAACTGTTGGTCACTTCTAGAGTGAGATACTCCTCACTGAAAACAAATTGTGCTATTTCTTGATGCTTTTATTTCATGGAACAGCATTGATATTAAGAGTTGGTATATGCAAAAAAGGGGAAAAAGATTTTTTCCTCCTTTTTTTTTTTAATTTTTTAAATAATTTAATGGTTACTATTCACAGGCAGCCAGGTGAACTCTTGCTCTGATGTGAGGTACATAAAAATTTTACAGAGTCAATGTGTTTGGATGGGCCCAGTAACTATCCAAGCCCAGCAGTCTTACTTTACACCAGAGAAGCTTAATTCAGCAGCCTAAAGCAGACAAAGTTCAAGGCAAAAATAATGGCTACGGGCGTGTAACTTTTTCACAAAGGGGGTTTTTTTGCTCTTTTTTTTTTCTATGGATTGCCATAGAAAGGAACAGAAAAATAAAACAATTACTGTATATTTTATTGTCTAAAGAAAACCCCATCCATGCCTACCAAATGCAGATTCTTACCATAATAGGTCTAGTGTACCTTATGTCACCAACAGGTATCAGGGGACAACAGTAGATGTCAGAAAGAAAGGGAACAGAAGCATCATGCAAAAGGTGCACAATAAACCACCCACATGGCAACAATCCTCTGTCATCTTCTTATAACTCCCCTAACATTCCCGGAACTGCTCCAGAATCCAACAGGAAGGAATCAGAGTTGTTCAAATTACTGTCATAATCTCAACAAGAAATCTGAGACCCATGACTACCAAAAGTGTAGTGAGAGAAGGACAGCAGCAAGGAAAAAACTGCATCTTGATAGTAGCTTTTCAGACCCGTCATTCATTACAGAACTAGACTTAGCAAACTAAAATTCAAGGTCAGGTCACCATACCTAATTAACCTCCTGCACTGTAGGATCACTCTTGGTTTTTGTTCAGGAGGATAAAGAACACTTTTCAGTGTTTGAAACACAGATTCCTCCAAAACTATTCCCTTAATCGATATATGGATCTGGCTACTATCAGAAATCATGCTTTATAAATATCAGAATGGACAGAAGATGACTAAAACAGCAGAGTTGTGAAAGACAGCATAGTACAGCTAACATGTAAAGACTGGGAGTTAGGTTTCAAAGCATTATTTCTAGTCAAGTTTAAAACATACCTATTCAGTCTGAACATTCTGTAAATCAACATATTCTAACACAACTATTTATAGAAAGCTGATTTCTAATGACGTGCATGACTATCCAGGCAAAACAAACTTACAGTATATTCCTAAATATTCATGTTGTTCATACAAGAACATGAATAATTTAAAATTATAAAACACAGCTTGTGTACCCAGCCAGAATATCAAAAAGATTTAGAGAAAAGGGCTCAAGAAAAAAACTTAGAATCAGTGTGCAGACATAACTTAAGAGTTACGAGTCACTGCTGCTCTCTTTCATGCAGAGACTTTCACAAGTGAGACAATATGAATGAGACAAAAAAGTACGTACAAAAGAAGTGGCATTTTGCATTCATTTTAATTACAAATAAATATCTACACAAGTGCAGGAACACCAAGAATCTAAAGAAATATTACCTGATATTCCCTATTACAAAATACATCTGAGTCTGCAATGTGCAGTTCTACAAATATGAAAAAACAGACATGCTTACCAGCTATTCTATACTTAGTCCTTGCTGTATAAGAGAAATGGTATCTAGAGCTGCATATTTCTGATTATCAAATTATTTAGTAGTGAACTGCACTGGAAAATGGTTAAAGATCTTGGTGCAAAATGTGTCATTAAAGAGATACTGTTTACAGCTACATGTCATGTAGTGATAGGATAAGGCAGAATGGTTTCAGACTGGAAGAGTGTAGGTTTAGATTACATATTAGGAAGAAATCGTATACTGTGAGGGTGCTGAGGCAATGCAACAAGTTGCCCAGAGAAGCAGTGGGTGCCCCATCTCTGGAAGTGTTCAAAGCCAGATTGGATGTGGTTTTGAGCAACAACTGGTCTAGTGGAAGCTGTCCCTGCTTATGGCAGAGGGACTGAAACTAGATGATGTTTAAGGTCCCTTCCATTACGAGCCATTCTATGAGTATGAAATTAGCTGACTATAATTTTGAACTAAAAGTTTACTTTGGTAGTTAATTTAGCCTAGTTATTTTAGCATTGTTCTTACTTGATTGACACATATGGACACGTATGACACATATCAGTATGATAAGGGAGCTGATGCATTTTGGTGCAAGCGTATGATGACTCCAACTTTAACTGCTCAGTGCTGCCAAATGGTTTGCTAGTTGCTTCACCAACACTGCTAACACATGTGATGATATTGCAGTGTTCCCTCATCGACAAAGTCAGATAGCTTAGTTCATATCATCAATATTTAAGGAAGAGGCTTTAACAAATATGCATGTGAGTAGGGAATTCATATGCCATTATGAAACTTCTGAAGCCAGCAAAACACAGGGGGAGTAAATGCCAGTAAAAAGCAGCTAGCAGGAAAAGCTTTGTATTGTGTCATTCCATCATTCCACTGTCTGCAAAGCATAGTATTTATGGTTGTGTCTGAGCAGTCTGGACATTCTTCAGTTGTATTTATTTTTTCTACTTCTTAGTACTTGTATTACAAAGGAACATAAATTCCTTCCTTGGTATTCTGCACCCATGTTTTTCAATAATTTGTCAGCAGATAACAACTTCAGTGGAGCTTTCTCAAGCAAATGACAAGGTCAGAAGAGTTCTTCATCAACTTTTTGGTGGGTAGGAATTTACACCTTCATCCACAGAAATCTTGGAATGTCAGGTATCTTTCCACATGTGATAACAAAGGAGCAAAAATGAGGCAGGATGAGACATCTGCAAACTTCCCTTCCAGGGATTCATCCTCAGATTTCAATGTGAGTTACTAAGCTTTCACTCTTCCAAATGCAAAATAAAATTTCTCAAAAAACCCCAAACTAACAACAATAACAAAAAAACAACAACCCTCTCCAAACAACAAAAAAAACCCTATAACCAAACAAAAAATCCAAACCACAAACCCAAAACAACAAACCTCCCCAAAACCAGACAAAAACCCCCAGAAAAATAAAACAAACAAAAAAATCCACCAACAACCCTTCCTCCCTCCAAACCCACCTTTCCCCTCCCCACCCCAAAAAAAAAAACCAACAAAAATCCCAAACCAAACAAAAACATCAGCAGAGAAATTTCAACTCACTTAAAGCTGGACTCCAGCATCACCAATCCAATGAAATGTCTGCAAGGATCCTCTTCTCTAAACCTCCTACCTAGCCACACACAGTGATGGTTCTAGGTTTTTGTGTTTTTTTCTGCTGTGCAAACAGTGATAGTGCACCTGCATGTCAGTTTGCACCACTTAACAATGTTTTCTGTCAAAGCTCAATTAAACTTTTGACTAATTATTGGCTTGGTTGTGACCTGTGCTTTACTATCACAGAAAACCATTCCACGCTGAGTTACGTAAATAATGTATTCAAACAAATTAGTTGGTGTCTGTCTGCTGTAAATTTTGAGCTCTTGACACGAGACAGAAGTATCGGAGAGTTTTCAAAAGAAGTTCTTCAGCATTTAAAGTTGAACAAAAAAAGAGTGATGAAGTACGATTTAGGAGTTCTTTGGATGTTTATGGTTACAAGACATCCTAGTTTCACAGTTTAATTTCTCTGTAGAAGGAGTGACAAGTTTGATGTCCAGGCCACAGTGGAGAAGCACTATTACTCCTGTAGGGTTAGGATTCAATGCCAGTCTCCCCACTCAGTTCAATAACCATAGTGCTCACTGACCTCTGCTGTTCCAGTACCTCTTCCTTCCTAAAGATAACAGTGCATGAGGTAGACTAATACACTTCTAACGTTGTACTAATACTAATTTTTACTGATTTTCCAATTGTGTCTTACAGTATTCACATCACGTTATTATTTTCCACTTTAACTGTATATACTTCCACTTCAATTTTAAAATTGTTTTGATAGGGATCAACATGATTAAGATTTATCAGACTGCCACTATGTGTTGAAATTCTATGCTTCTACCACAGATTTTTGTGTTTGCTAATTAGTCTTTCCCTTTGTAACTTTCTTTAGCAGCTAGCAATCAACTTTAATTTTGATTGTTGTCTACTTAAAGTGCAAGAAGAATGTTGTTAAGGTAACTTAAAAACACAATTTTGTCTTCCAGTTAGACATTAAACACAACCATTGCTATGGCACTAAACAGCAGAAATAAACACATAAGCAAAATCCAAAAGCAGGTTCCTTGAAAGAAGTGGAGAAAGAGGAACAAATCAATTTGAATCAGAATTTGGGCTTCCTGGCATGTATATGACCTACCTGTGATAGAAGACAAAGTTTAAAAAAAATCAGGGAATTTATTATAAGATTGTCATAAGGCTTCAAAGAATCAGATTTTCTTTTTCATATATGTAAAGCTAGAATGCAGGCTGCAGGTCATTGAGTTCCTGGAATCTCAGTTTATGGGACTTTAATATGTTTGTCATAATAAAACCTGAGAACGTACATGGCAAAAGATTCAAATTTACTGAAAAAATTTCACCTTGCTTAGGGTAAATTAATTGTAGTCTCTTTACATGCAAAATGAAGTGTGTATTTTCCAGTCTTTACAATGTCAAAAGACAACTGGAATATCATTACTAAAACAACCAATATGAACTTTTCAAGAACAGGTTATAATAACTTACACTTACCTTGTTTTTCTTAGTTTACAGTGTCATAAATGAGAGAACAAAGACTCAAAAGAATTTTCTAATTATGGCTAGCTAGACCACAAAGAGGGGTTGCAAATCAATGTTTTCTCCCCCTAATGAGAAAACAATAGAGTATTTCCTTGAAGCAAGGCTCCCACTAACAGAAAAGGGCTAGGCACTCTTGATCAGGTATATTTCAGTTATTAAAGTGATGACTCTATATGGAAAAAACCACAGCTCTTTGCAGACAAAACTCAGCTGTTACTCAATAAGCTAGTGCTGATGCTGGAAGACACATAGTCTTGTCTCTCTAAATAATCCTGTCGGTTTTCCTTGTCCACCACTACCTTTATGATCCCCTATAGACAGAATTTAAGAGCTTGTTTCTAGGCTTCTTCCAAGGTCTATAGCTGTGCATACTTCATCAAAGTCATTAACAGATGGATGAGTGTTGTACAATCTACCTCCCTTTTCAGCCTGATTTGGGTGGACAATATCTAGAAAATCATAATTTCTTTAAAAACAAACCCCAAAGTTCTCTCTACACTTTGCAGCACTGCTGGAAAGAACAAATGGCATTCCTATCACTTGCTGCAAAATATCCCATGTGAAGAAAGTTATTTAAAAGCAAAAATATGGGAAAAATAATTTATAGTCAATACTTATTAGTGACAGGTGTAGCCAGCCAGACAGTAGGGTTGCCCTTACAGTCTCCTGCTCTCCTTGCAGACTCAATGTAGCAGTAAGAAGTGCAAAACTGAGAAAGAGAAAAAGGTCTCTTCTCCAGTTTCCTCTTGAAAATCCAGTGAAACACAGATAATAACAGGTATGAATACAGTTTATATCAACACAGAATGTATTCCTGTTTCTAAAATGCTTTGGAGGCAAAATTATCTTCCTTAATTTTTTTTTCCCATGCTGGCATAACCTACAGTAGGATTTCATCTCATTTATTTAGATAAACGCAGTTGCCTTCTTTGTTCAAGCAGTGATCATTTTCTACCAAAATTCCCAGCTGAGAAGAGTGTTGCTGCATTTCAGAGACAGGTAATGCAAAGATTAAAGAAACTTCTCCTGCAATTAAAGCCAATACAAAGACACTGTCAGAAACCATGATATGCTTAACCTGCAATTTGAGTCTTGATTTTAAAAGTTCTCTTGGCTGATTGGAAAAAAAACCCTAGAAACATGTGTTTCATTTTTGCTAAGACATAACAAGTGTTATTCTTAATCTTGAATATGATGAAAATAACAGGAAATCAGGAATTTAAACAACTGACCAGAATCACCACACCTTTAGCACGGAAAAATTGTGTGCAATATCAGGATACCCTTGACTAACCTCTATCTGCTGGTTTGACATTGTGATGCAGCTGTCTAGATACTGGCAGCAAAGGATGTTTTTGTGAACACAAAGGAATGGACTTGCTAATAACCCTGGTCTTTGCTCTGAGTACCATATTCAATTATTTCACTCTTTCACTGTTCAGAGAAATTTTCCTTCATTCGCAGAAGTCAGGGCCTACTTGTGTGTTTCCTTCAAACCCAGTAAAACCTAAGGACATAGAAATCTTGATAAATTCATACTAATATTTGATATTTTTTGAAATTATCAAAATAACTCTCACAATTAAGTTCTTCTGTTTCTTGGGCACAGAACAATAATTATGCATAATAAATCACAGAGTTAAAGATGCAAATTCTTATGTAATTACTATTAGCTAAAAGTAAACATGTTAATAACCAAAGGCTCAAAATTATAAACAAGGTGAAGTCACAAAACATAGACTAAAAATCGAAAAAATTCAAAGTTGAGGTCACAACCAGTAAAAAAACTTGAAACAAGATAAAAATAAGAGCAAAATTTACTGAACATGAGCGCTCATAACTAAATACCTCAGAACTCTAAAGAGCACAGAAATGGGCTGAGAGGCACACTGTCCCATTCAAATGAAAAACAAGTATTTAGAGAATATAAGATGTCACAACTTTCTCTGGGAAATAACAGTGAATAATAAGAGACTCTCTTTAGTTTTCTAGAATAACAGAATCATTTAGGTTGGAAATTACCTCTGAGATAATCAAGTTCAACCTCTGATTAATTACTACCTTGTCAACTAGACCATGGAACAAAGTGCCACATTCAGTCTTGAACACTTTCAGGGATGCCAACTCCACCAACTCCTGGGTAGTCCAGTCCACTACTGAGCAACCCTCTCCATGAAGAAATTCCTCTTGTCCAGCCTGAACCTCCTCAGTGGAGTTTGGGCTATGTCCTCTAGACGTTTTGCTTGTTACCTGGGAGAAGAGACCAACCCCCACCTTGCTACAACCTCCTTTCAGGAAGTTGTAAAGAGCAAAAAAGTCACCCCTCATCCTCCTTTTTTCCAGGCTGAACACCCCCAGCTCCCTCAGCTGTTCCTCATATGAATAGTGCTCCAGACTCTTCACCAGCCTCATTGTCCTTCTCTGGACATGCTTCAGCACCTCAATGTTTCTTGGAGTGAGGTGCCCAAAACTGAAAACAGGTTTTGAGGGGAAGCCTCGCCAATGCCAGGTACAGGAGGACAATCACTGCCCTGATCCTGCTGGCCACACTATTGCTGACACAGGTCAGGATGCAATTGGCCTTCTTAATTACCTGGGCACACTGCTGGCTCATGTTCAGTCACTGTTGAGCAGTGACCCTCAGGTCTTTTTCCTCCAGGCAGCTCTCCAGCCACTCTGCCCCAGCCTGGAGCACCGCCTGGGGTTGTCGTGCCCCAAAGGCCAGACCTGGCAACTGCCTTATTGAACCACACACCACTGTCCTTGGCCAGTTAATCCAGCCTGTCCAGATACCTCTGCAGACCCTTTCTACCCTCCAGAAGATCAAAAACCCTGCTCAACTTAGTGTCATCCACAAACTTACTGAGGATACACTCGAACCCCCATCTAGATCATCAATAAACAAACTAAGCAGAACTGGCCCCATTACTGAGCCCTGGTAAACCCTGCTGTTAACCAGCCACGAACAGGATATGGCTCCATTCATCACCAGTCTCCGGGCTCAGCCATCCAGTCAGTTTTTAACCCCACAGTGCACCTGTCCAAGCTGTATGCGGACAGTTTTTCCAGGAGAATGCTATAGAAGACACAGCTTTGCTGAAGCCCAGGTAGACTACATCCACAGCCTTTCCCTCAACCACTAGATAGGTTTTCTAGGGTCTTCAGGATCTTGCAGGAGCTTCACCAATAAAAGAGTCTGTGGGATGGAGCTAAACTGAAATCAGTCTAGCCTATTCAATAATATCATAATGCAAAGTTTCTTCAAGTCATCACTTATACAAGAAAACATAATCTTGCAAGCTTAATGCTTAAATTTTATAACTGGATGCTTTCAACACAATATGTTTTTGAATTCTAGCATATATTATGTATGTAAGCCTAGGGAAATTAATAGGGATATCTTATTCAACAGCACTTTAACTCTCAGCTCAGCCATCAGTGAAAAATGAGGGTGACCTGTTTTAACAGCATAGAATAATAGTGTCATTGACTCAT